>JAJHZJ010000126.1:6099653-6442153 GCA_023548195.1 Bettongia penicillata ogilbyi | reverse complement strand
ATGTTTCTGGTCCCCTGCTCCCAAAGGTTGCTCTTTGAGTACATTTCAGTTTACCGATATCCTTCCTAAAATGGAGTATTCACAACTGAATAAATTACATGGATGTTATCCCACCCACCAAGGTAGTACACAATGATACCATCATTGTCCTCATTCTGGACTCTACCTCTATCAATGCCTGTTCAGTACCACTGATCCTTTGTATGAGTTGTGTCCTGTATTATATTGAGTTTGAGCCCCAGTTTGGCTAGAATGTAAGAAGCATTAAGGTCTGTGACACTGTAGAAAAGGAGATTAGAGCCAGATGTTTTCCTATCGATAAAGGGGGGTAGCTAAGTGAAACAGTGGATAGAATGGTGAGGCCTGAAGGTGGGGAAGACATCTTCTGAGTTCAAATTCAGCCTCAGACCCTTACTAGCTGTGTGACCCTGGGCAAGTCATTTAACTCTGCTTCAGTTTCCTCATCTGTAAAATGAACTATGGAAGGAAATGGCAAACTACTCCAGTATGTTGCCAAGAAAACCTCAAATGGGGTCACAAAGAGTCAGACATGACTGAAATGACTGAACACAAACATGGATTAGGAGCTAAGGTGATAGAGAACCATAGGATGACAAAGAAGTGATTGGAAATACCCCTCAGAACAACTTTTTCCCTGAGACTTCTCTCCCACTCACATCTGACAGCCACAGCATGTATAAATGTGGGTTGAGTTTGCATCTGAGTGTCCAGGTGTTTGTGCTGAATGAAATATGTCATGTTTATCCGATCACAAACAGGAGCCTTACAATTAGACAGCCTATTAAGTAAGCAGATATTTGCTTTTTTTGCTGTAAAATTGGACTTCAAATTAACCAGATGAAATGATAGACATACAAAAAAGCTATGGTGAGAGTTCAGTCTTCAGGAACCACAGGACATCATGTGAGCAGCATGGAGAGCCCTTGGATTCACTGAAACTCTGGGTAAGTGGCCTAAAACATAAGCCAACAAGCATTTGGCAGGGACCGTGATCAACATACAGCTGGTTGCTTGGCAACAGATGTTGACAAATATGTCAAGAAATCAGCTTAATCTCCTTTCTGTTTGTAGCACATCTAAGGATCAGGATGTTTGGAAACATTTTGGCAATCATCAGGATAACAGCTATTTTAACATTGGAAAGAGGAGGAGGGGCCAAAGTTCTGAACGCACAGCTGTAGCTGTGCATATCTATAATGAATCAATATCTATATTGTAAGCTGACCTGATGCCTAGCCTTTTGTTTTTTTCAAAGGTAAATCTTTCAATATGGGGGTTATGTATTACTATATTTTAATTTTGGAATGATTAGGGATTTTTTCCTCAAAGAAATCTTTATAAAATGTAAAATCATTGCTGTTTAAAAAAATTGCAATACTAAATATGACCTTAATTGTTTTATGTTGTCCTTGATTAAGGTAATGAAAGAAACAAAGAAAGAAAGAAAGAAAAGAAGGAAGGAAGGAAGGAAGGAAGGATGAAAGGAAGAAAGGAAAAAGGAAAAAAGGGAAGAAAAAGAAGGAAAGAAAGAAAAAAGGAAGAAAGGAAGGAATGAAAAAAGGAAGAAAGAAAGGAATGAAAGAAGGAAGGAAAGAAGAAAGGAAGGAATAAGAAAGGAAGGAAGGAAGGAAGAAGGAAAAAAGGGAAGAAAAACAAGGAAAGAAAAAGGAAGAAAGGAAGGAATGAAAGAAGGAAAAAAGAAAGGAATGAAAGAAGGAAGGAAAGAAGAAAGAAAGGAATGAAAGAAGGAAGGAAGGAATGAAACAAGGAAGGAAGAAAGGAAGGAAAACAAGAAGACAAACAAACAAGAAAGAAAACCAGCAGGATTTTGTGGTTCTGTGACAAGAAATATATTAAGTGATATGGAATATGAATAGCTGTATTAAAATTATACAAGCCCCCTCCCCTAGCAGTTATGAAAGTAACTATGGAAGACTAAATGATTCCTAAAAGAAACTCCTTTACCAGAGTTAATGAATATAGTTTGTAATGGATACAATCTGCAAAGAATTAACGTGGAGGATCACATAAAGGGCAAAGAGAGGAGACTTGAACAGATTGTAATACATTTTATTCAGGAAAAGACGTCTAAAGGATGCAATTAGAAAAATGCATGGTAATAAAAATTGCCCACACAGTAAGAGCACAGGATGACTGATGGATAGACCATGGGTCATGTGGGTATACATTATTACATGGAAATGAGATATCAAGAAAATGAGAGACAGGTTCCCAGTATAATGTGTAGATCTACTGTGATAAATCTAAGGGAGGATATAGACTAGAGTCCTGCGGGGTGAACATATCTAGATGGGTTGAAATCAGTATCACTGGAAAGAGCATCTAGCTACACACATGTGAACAGAAATCTTTTGGACCAAAGGGAGAATAAATCAGTTTTTAAAACATTGATATGTTGTTAGGTCACAGAGTGTGCAGTTTCTGCAACATTAATGCAAATGAAACACTTGCTAATATTAGCTTGCTACTTGCAAAAAGATTCAGAACTGTAGCCCATTCTATTCATTCTCTTACAGAAAAGTTTTATTATTTTTATTTTATTTATATATATTTATGATATATTTTATCAGATATAGAGGTAATACTTACAAAGCATGCAGTGACCACAGATAACATCTACTAAATATGAGTGACAAGAAAATCAATACACATATCTTTTTTGTCCTTGATTTGTAATACATCCTAGAAGGAGAATGGGTAGATGGAGAGCTACATATATCCTTGAACCTCAAGTGTTCTTACTCCCACTCGTGATCATACGTGATCCATAGAAAACAAATGACCTTTTAAGCCACAAGCAAGAAAACTTGAGGAATCATTCCTTATAAACTGTTCATTTGTGAGCTTCTCCCCTGATGGACTCTACTTGGATCATTGGCTTATCATGGTGCAGGGGCTTGCATAGCTCAACAAAACTATGAGCTATACCATACAGGGTTACCAAGATGGACAAGCCATGGTGGAAAGTTCTGACAAAAGTTGATCCAATGAAGAGGAAAATGGTAGGAATTTAACAGAAGCAGAAGAAACTAAGATGTGACAAAAATATACAAAAGAAAAATACAAGAATGACCTTAACCATCAATAATCACAATGGCAGGGTTACTGATCTAGAACCCACTATACTGAAGAATGAAGTCAAATTAAAAGCAATGCAAACAATAAGGCTAGTAGAGGTAATTAAATTCCAGCTGAGCTATTTAAAATCCTAAAATATAACGCTGTTAAAATGTTATACTTAAAATGCCAGCAAATTTGGCACTAGTGGCAAATGGCCACTAGATTGGAAAACATCATTTTGTGTCCCAGTTCTAAAGAGGGGAAAAGCCAAAAAATGTTCAAATTATTAAACAATTGCACTCATTTCAGACACTAGCAAGGTTACACTTAAGATTCTGCAAGCTAAACTTCAGCAAGATGTGAACTAAGAATTACCAGAAGAACAGACTAGTTTTCAAAGAGGAAAAGGAATGAGAGACAAAATTACCAATATTTACTGGAGTATTGAGAAATCAAGGGTGTTCCAGAAAGAAAACAAACAAAAAACATCTACTCCAATGACTACACTAAAGCCTTTGTCTATAAGATCACAATGGAACGTGGCCAAAATCCTCAGAGATGGGAGTATCAGATCATCTTACTTGTCTCCTGAGGAACCTGTATGTGGGCCAAGAAGCAAGGTAGAACCAAATGTGGAGCAACTGATTGGTTTAACTTGAAAAAGGAGTACAACAAGGATATATAATGTCACCCTTTCTATAAACTTATACGCAGAGTACATCATGTGAAATGTAAGACAGGACAAATCAAAAGCTGAAATTAAGGATACTGGGAGAAATATCAACCATCTCAGATATGCAGATGATACAACTCTGATAGCAGAAATTAAAGAGGAATTAAGAAGTCTCTTGATGATGATGTAAGAAGGGAGTGTAAAACCTGGCTTGTAGCTTAACAGAAAAAAAAGGTCTTGGCAGACAGTCTCATCATTTCCTGGAAATCAGAGCAAGACAAACTGCAAGCACTGTCAGATTTTATATTCTTAGACTCAAAGATCACTGTAGACAGTGACTGCAGCCATGAAATGAAAGGATGCTTGCTCCTTGCAAGGAAAGCTATGACAAATCTGGACAGTATACTAAAAAGTAGAGATATCACCTTGCTAACAAAAGTACATATAGTCAAACCTATGATGTTTTTCTTTCTGGTAGCAGTGTATGGCTGTGAGAGGTAGACTATAAGAAAAGCTGAGCACCTCAGAATCAGTGCTTTTGAATTGTAGTGCTAGAGGAGAGTTTTGAGAGTCCCATGGACAGCAAGGAGGTCAAGTCAGTCAATACTTAAAGAAATTAATTCTGGTTATTCACTGGAAGATCAAATACTGAAGCTCAAGCTGAAAATACTTTGTTCACATAATGAGAAGACAGGACTCATTGGAAAAGACCCTGATGTTGGGAAAAATCGAAGGCAAAAGGAGAAGGGGGAGGCAGAGGGTGAGATGAATAGATAGTATAGTGGAAACAATGAAAATTGACTTGGAGAGACTGAGAGATAGTGGAGGATAGACAGGCTTGGTGTGCTATGGTTCGTGGGGTCAAAGAGTGTCTGATGGGAGTGTCTGATATGACTTAATGAGGGAAAAGCGGCAACAGCAATCCCTGTTGGAGAAAGGTTGAACTACATTTGCTGGAGTATTGAGAAATCAAGGGTATTCCAGAAAAAAAACAAACAAAAAAAATTTTTTTTTCCAATGACTCCAGAGACATGGAAGTTCTCTGAGGTTCATATATGGCCAGGAAAGCCATATATATGGACTGGTCATTTCTCTCTGCTTGATTTTTCTTATCTACTAAACACAGACTGGCAATGATCCACTTGAAGTGATATGTAAAGAATAACTCAAAAATTATGGTCTTAATAATTATCCAGGATAAAAACAGAATATGTCTGCCAAAGAGACTGTAATGATGTTGAAGTTATTTATTTTTTCATAGATATGATTGAGATCGGAATAAAAGGGTAGTTCTTGAAAATTACCTTAATTTATTCAACAGAATGCCTACATGTTTTAACATCTTTAGATATTAGGGTTTTTTTTAGATACAAATGTTCTTTGATCTTTTTTTCAAACTGCCTCCTTTCAGACTTAGAGCAATAGGGTAACCGCGTAAAGTCCTCTTCTTTTGTCTACTTAAAACTCTTATGACATTCCAACAGAATTTAGCTGCTTTATCCTGAGCAAGTCTACAGAGATCAAGAGTCTAATCAACTAGCCTTAATTTTTTGCCTCACAAAGAGAAGAGTGCTCTTAGTTAGACTTAAATGACTTGAAAGAAAATGGGTTGGGGGCTTTTGGTCAAAAGGGTCACGAGTCTGGAATGGGTCAAATGGAAACAACTCAGAAATCCTTTAGACTGTCATTGATAATATTCCACAGTTCAATATCTGATTTCCTCTTCAGGATTCTCTCCCAACAGATGAATGTCTTTTTCACCTTCCCCATCAATTAGAGGGAGTTTCTCACTTCTTCCTCAAGTCTATTTAACCAATTGAATCTCCTCCCCACTTATCTAAGTCAACACTCCCCTTCACCTACAGGGTCACTGGTTTAGAGCTCAGAGGCATCCTAGAATCCATTTCGTGCCACCTCCTGCTTGTTTTTTTCCTCCTATGTATTGAAGACACAGTGAAACTCCCTCCCACCCTCCTCCCTAAAGACTTCTCTGATTGTTCCAGTTCCCAAGTTCTCTTCCTTGAATGTACCATTTTCTGTCTTTACCACTCAATTACTTCTAAGTATCAATGACCATGTATTGTTATTGATCTTTTAGTGTCTATTTTCTGCCCCTTCAACTCATTTTGAGAACCAAGTACCCTGAATAAAATAGTCACTTATTCAATCAATCAATTTTTTTTCTATGTGTCAGACAGTATACTAGAGGCAAGGGATACAAAGACAAAAACATGATGGCACTTACTCTCAAAGACCTTTCATTCAGATAGGGCAGGAAGTATGGAAATATGGAGGTATATGCAAACACAGGTAAAATAGACACAAAGTGACCTTAGTGGGGAAAGCATTACCATTTAGTAGCACTAATAAGATTAAAATAAAAGGAAGGACTTGAACTGAGGTTTGAAAAATACAAAATTTGGTGATGACAGTGCAAGGGTACGTGGAGGATTAGAGAAGGATTTACTATGTTCATCTATGGCAAGGATAATGAATGAACCATCTTTTTATCACGCAGCTTAATAGCAAACTGAACTTCAACTCAAGCAACTATTATCAAACCAGGTGCATTTTCCATGTGGTTAATACCTCTTAACAATAGCGCCCTTCAAATTTGAAATTAGAATTATATTGTTGCATGGTAATTATTGTTGTAATAATATTGTCTAATGTAGTATTCATTACTGCTAGGTAATTGACCTGAGTGCTTGCTTAGCATCTTCCATCCCCAGTATATGCTTAATTACAATTCAATCATTTATCCAGTACCAATAACCATGGCATCCTGTATTATCATCTAATTACTCAACAAGAATTGCAAAACCTTCTTTTCAAAAAGAAAATACATACCTGTCACAGGAAATTTTTATTTATTTATTTTTTATAATGAGCTTATTCCTTTTAAATAACAGAAAAACAGGCTTTGGGTAGCCTAGCTAACCTCATCCATAATCATTCTGCGTGACTGTGGAACATGGTAATGGGAGCACATCTCTGAAGGATTCATATAACACACTCTCCCTCAGCTGATTAGATTAAGAGTTAGACTCCGGGAGTTGCTTCGACGCAATTATTTTGAGCCTGCTCCTTTATGTCTTGTGTCATAGAAATGTAAGCTGTTTGGATTTTTGTTTTGTTTTGTTTCTACTAGCCAATTCCTTTCATCTTATGTTAATTTACAAAAAATTGATACTACTAATAATGTTATCATGTTTCCATTCTGAAATGTATGGAAATAAACCTAGTAAATAAGGAAGTATAAAAGAAATCTGTCTGGGAACCATTAAAGACTTGTGGTTGGTTACACAGGGAGCTAATTGGAGCAGTGAAGATAGATAGTGTTGGACTTGGAAACCAGCTTAGACACTTATTAGTTGTACGATTGTATAAATATGTTAACCTCGCTATACCTCAGTTTCCTCACTTGTCAAATTAGAGTGTTGATTTCATTATCTCTAAGATCTCTTTCAATTTAGACCATGGACTCCCAACTGTTCTTTTAAAATACATACTCTCTTTAGGCTTCAAAACAGCATTTAAAATACATTCTAAATCTAGAGTGAGCTATGCCCAGCTTTTTCTTCCAGTATCACGAAAGCTAAGATTGAATAGTCTCTCCTCCCACAACTCAAGGTTTCCATCATCTCAAATTTAGTTTCCAGTTCCTTCTTGTTGGTCTAGATAAGGCCCAGCTAGAATAACTTCCTTTGTTGCTTCATCCACCTTTTAAAATCATGTCAGTAAAGGCATAGCCAAAGTATAATAGTGTTCTAGTTTTGGCAAAGAGAATACTCCAGCAGATGTCTAGATTAAAGAAGTCCCACATAACTTCTATGGGTCAGATCTGTGATGTTTCTCAAACTCTCTACTTTTTTTTTTTCTCTTTCATTTCTCTTGTTCAAGCGACTTATTCAATAATGTCATAGATTTAAAATAATAGGTTTAGAACTGTAAAGAGACTTAAAGATCACAAAGCCCAATCCTTTTACTTTTATTTTACAGATAAGAAAACTGAGACCCATAGAGGTTAAGTGACTAGCTCAAGGTCACAGGGCTAACAAGTGACTAAGGCACTTTTCAAACTCATCTTATTGACCAACTTCAGAATTCTATCCATAAACTACAGGTCTTCAATATTCCCACGACACTCATTCCTATTTTCACCCTTTATTCCTCTGCAAAGTGAAAACTCTCCATTAAGCATTCTTCCTTTGGTTTCTGGAGTTTATCATATGAATCTATATTATTAATAATACTAGCAATATTAGCTATATTCTAATTAACATTCTAGCAATATTCTAATTAATAACGCTATTATTTCCTTTATAAAAATAATATACTGTTCCAGAGTCATATTGCAGTCATAATTACCATATAATTCTCAGAATTTTCAGGGAGAAAGATTAAGGCTTGAGAGAATGAAAGCTTCCCAATAATTGGAGCTATCGAAAAGACAAATAGGCTGCCTCAAATTGTAGACAAACAGACAGACTTGCAGGGAGGCAGATGGATCATTTGTTAAGCACTTACTACTATGTGCCAGGAACTATGATAGAGCACCAAAGATACATATAAAATCAAATCATATAGTCCCTGTCTCTAAGGAGTTTGCATTCTAGTGAGGAAAAAAAAACATGCAAAGGAGCACTGGAAATGGAGGAAGGAGCAGAGAGAGGTTTCCCATAATAGGGAGACTATAGGAAGTAGCATGGTGGCCTAGTTCCCAGTAATATAAGCAAAAATTTGCCTATCAGAGTCGGGCAGGAGGCAGTGATGGAGGATACAGTGGGTTCCCTTCAAAGTAGTTTATCAAGGAGAAGCAGGATGATTAGGATGTTGGAGAGCAGATTCGTTTTTCACGTAGGGGTTGAAGGAGAAGGCTTCTGATGGCCTATCCAAATCCCATTCCAAGAGATGAAATTTGCCTCCACACAGTACAGAGAAGAATCATAGAAGAAAGTAACTTGCTCCAAGTTACACAGCTAATCAATGTAATAGTTAAGATAAAAATATAGATTTTTTTTTTCCTTCTGGAAGAGACCTTATCCAAATTCAGTTCATTTATTCTAATGTTTTCCTCTTTGTTGAAATAAGATTCCCTGGGTAGTCTGCATGGTGCAGTTGAAAAGAGGACCTTGGCTGAGATCATCCCTTTGCTGCTTATTACCTGTGTGAGTTTGGGCAAGTCTTTTCATTTCCCTGGGTCTCAGTTTCCCCATCTCTAAAATTAAGTCTGGATTAGATAGCGTCTAATGTCCCTTCCAGTTCTCTGTCTCTGTTTCTCTCTCTGTCTCTGTCTCTCTCTCTGTCTGTTTCTTCATCTCTCTCTTTCTCTGTGTCTGTGTGTATATCTGTGTGTGTCTCTCTTTCCCCTTCTGTTTCCCCTCTTCCCTCTCTTCGTCCCCTCATATGAGATAGATATCACATATGTATACACCCCTCTGATATCATTTAACCAATTTGAATCTCAGTTCCCTAAACTGCAAAATTAGATGTTAGATAATTTTGAAGTTTCCTTCCACTTATAAATATATAAAGAAAGGTCTCTCTGCTGGAATGATAGAGGGTGAGAATGAAAGCTGTCTGGGGTTGGGGAAGGAGAGATCTGACTTATGGTATTAAAGGACTTTAGACCTCCAGAGAACATATGGCCACTGAACGCCCAGAGAGGGCAAGAGACAAATGTCACTGACTCTATAATGTTGTTGGGGGTCACAACACAGGTTTAGAATCTATTGAGCATGTTAGCAATTCATGGGCAATCAGCAGCCGAGTGCATTTATTAACACCTATTAGTGTCATCCTCTAGTTAGAAACAGAGGAAGCTGTTGCTAGCATGTGATAGCCAAACATTCCTGGGAAAATTAGACCAATAGAACTCATGTTGATTATCACAAAAAGAGAGCATTGGAAACCAAACCATGGATTTAACCACAGGATCCAGGTGGTGGCAGAAGTGGTCATGGCAGCAATAAGTTCTTCCTAAAAAGTCTTTTCCAGCTAAGATGTTATAGCAGGGCATGGTAATTCACTTCAAATACATTGCAGAATGGGGCATTTTTGAAGAGAGTCTCAGGGAAGAAATTTTATTAAACTAAAAAGAAAAAATCTCAAAAGCTTTGAGAATATTTTTTTCCTGAAACATTTAATTTCTAGAAGTGTATCCTTATCATTATCATCTTACATCAATATAATAAAGATAAACTTCTATCCTGGGATATTTATGCAATTACAAAAATATATAGGAAATTATTTTCAGAACATGAAAAAAATATGCAAATAATAGGAGGACAGCACCTTGTCCTGGGACCATTTCTATCTGAATTCCATTGAAAAAGAGGAAAATGAGATGAATACTAAACACAGCAGTAACAACTAGCATTCATATGGTGCCTCTGGGCTTGCCAAGAGCTTTACATACATGATTTCATTCTCACAACAATCCTGTGAGACTGGTGTTATTGCTGTCCCCATTTTATTGATGAAGAGACCCAGATCAGTACTATGATTGCCTAGAGTCACACAGATACGTTATCTGAGATTGGATTTTAACCCAGGATCTTCCTGATCAGTGCCCTATTATTTATGCCTGGCTGAATCCAAACAGAGCCCAAGAGAAGAGGGAGGTGATCAACTGTGGAGCCTCAACTGTACAATACCCCTTTAGCAATCTCACTGCAGCAAAGGTTGCATAGCACTTTACTCACAGTTCACCCTTCATGCTCCCTAGAGGACTTGAGCAGCTTATGGGCCAGAGCACCACAACCACTTAAGACCCCAGGAGAACAGAAAGAGGAACTGAAGTCAGTATGAGACTCCTGAAAAGAGTGATCATTATGACTAGATCAGCAACTGATTTGGTTGTTTCCTAGAAACAAAGACCAAGGAGGAAGCTTATCATGTATGTGTGTGTCTGTCTGTCTGCACTTCTTGCATCTTTCTCCTTTTCTGACGAGAGAAACCTGGTATTTTTTACCTGTTGAGGGATTTTTTTTCCTTATAACCAAACCCAAAGTGGAATCTATCATGTGGGTCACCAGACAGCATCATGGACAGTAGTATCTCTGTGACTTTCCAAATGGATGATTTTCATATCAACTCTTTATGAAGGCAGAGGGCACAATCTGAAAAGCATTCACCTAAAGAAGGCATTTTGATAAGGGAAATTGAAGTAAGGCAGTCCAGGAAAACCCATTGGCTGGGAGAGTCAGAAGCCCCACATCCTAGTTTCAGCTTTTCAACAAGCAATAATGACAATTCATGTTTCTAAATCTTTTGGAATGACAAAGGTTTTTCCTCACAAATTTCCTCACAAATATCCAGTGGGGATAAGAATACAAGAGTTACTCTTATGCCTGCTTACATAATAGGTGTTATGATTTAACAAATATCAAAATCAATGATTTAGATCTGGAAGGGAAATAAGTAGTCATATAGTTCACTCCTGTACTTTGAATATGAGGGTGCAGGCTATGATAATTTAAGTGACTTGCCCAAGGTCATAAAATTATTCAGTTACAGAGGTAGCATTTGAATGTAGGTTTTCCTGACTCCAAATCTCTATTACATCATGTTGCTGCTTCAGTGAGACATAGAGGGGAAATGACAGTTCTAATATGTGCTAAGGCAAGTTTCCTGAATCCATATGTAGCCCTGTTTTCATCATGTGACAAATTAATTGTCTGAACTTAGGCATGTTCTTTCCACTCCCTGGACCTCAATTTTTCCATGTGTAAAATGAAGGATGGACCAGTTGATCTCTAAATTCCCTTCCATAGCTGACATCCTATGCCACTGACCGTATGTCTGTCTGGCTATGTCTCTTCCCCCCACTCCCTTTATGGTTAGAGTTTTGGACTTGGAATCAAGAAGATCTGAGCTCAAATCCAGCCTCAGACACTTGTTAATTGTCACAAGTCACTTAACCTCTGCCTTCCTCAATTTCTTCATCTGTAAAATGGGAAAAATAATAAAACCTATGTTCCAGGTAGGAGAAGATGTGAGGATGAAATGATATCATATTTATAAAGTGTTTCCTACACCTCTAAGAAAAATTCAATGCTTATTGTTGCTGTAAATGATGATGAATATGTTATTATTGTTTGAATATACTTACTATATAGATATTTATTTATGAAAGGCAGAATGGTTTAGTTGATAAAGATCTGCCCTCAAAATCGGGATTACCCAGGCTAAAGTTCTGTCTCTGATATGACTGATGGTTTAACCTGGGCAAATCACATAATCTCTCAGTGCTCTCTGGTCACTATGTCAGACTATAAATTACTGAGCGTGTGTTGATCAGTACTGGTAAAAATGATTTTCCTTGTCTGAGTTCCTTATATCAATGAAATTATGGATCCAATCCTCATCCTTACTGTATGGTATCACTTCTAAAGTTCAAGACCTTCTCTTTACCATCTAGCTCAAACCTACCTTTGCTGGCAGCCTTCACATTATTGCCTTTCATGCATACCATTTGACCACTAAAACAGCCTTCTTGATGTTCCTTACACATAACTTTCCATCACCCATTTCTGCGTCTTTGAACAGGCTGTAACTATGCCTGGAATGCCCTCCCGCCTCACATATGCCTCTTAGAGTTCTTTGTTTTCTTCCCAGCTCATCTGAAGGCTCTGTCCTAAACATGACCTTTCTTG
This sequence comes from Bettongia penicillata ogilbyi, assembly GCA_023548195.1. NCBI lineage: Eukaryota > Metazoa > Chordata > Mammalia > Diprotodontia > Potoroidae > Bettongia > Bettongia penicillata. The sequence continues at coordinate 6,429,718 of JAJHZJ010000126.1, read as the reverse complement.
TACTAGTACCTTCTTCCCATGTCACCCAAAAATACTTTGTATTTTAATATGTAATGTAGACTAAAAGTTGGAGGAATCTCACTGCTCATCTAGTTGTTTTTAGAATCTTAGTTCTTTTTAATTGTATAAATTGTTTTTCTTATTCTGCTCATTTCATTTTGTCAAATTATAAAAATCTTCAGAATTGTCCATTCTTATGCTAATTGATGTAGCTTTTTTTCTTCTGGTTCTGCTCATTTCACTATTAATTCATATAAGTTTTTTAAAGTCTTTTTGAAATTATTTATTTCCTTATTTCTTACAGAATAGTAGTACTCCATTACATTCCTATACTATAACTTAGTCATTCTTCAGTTGATAGGAATCCCCTTAATTTCCAGTTTTATGCCACGACAAAAGGAGCTGCTACAAATAGATATTTATTTATAGGATCTTTTCTTATTTCTTTTATGACTCTTGGATATAGGCCTGTTAGTGGTGTAGCTGGATTAAAGGGGACTTAGCATCTAGTAGTTTTGCTTTTCAAAATGATTATACTCATTCATAGGTTTTAAAAAAGTGCATCAATGTTTCTTTTCCCATAGATTCTCCATTTTCCATTTTCCCTTTTTTTTTTTTTTTTACATCTTTTTCACTCTGATAAGTAGAATCTCGGAGTTACTTTAATTTGCAACTCTACCTAGCGGATATTTGGAGCACTTTTTAAAATTTAACTACAATAACCTGGGTTTCTTCCCTTGCAAATTCCATGTTCACATCTTTAGATCGTTTATCAACTGAGGAATGACTTTTGCTCTTATGAATTTAAATGTTTTCCTTTTATATCTTAGAAATGAAATCTTTACCAGAAAAACTTGGAAAGCTGTCAGAACTATAATCAAAGCAAGAATCATTTATTATTCCATCACACAGATAATAAAGTATACTATCCACATATTGATAGGTGATAAATTTAGGGTGCAGAATGAGACATATATATATTCAAAACATGCATGTAGACATGTGTATATACATATATTTATGTATATATTATATAATAAAATATATTTGAGTGCAAATGCACACATATATACACATGTATATATATATTTATATATATACATATATTTCTCTACATACAATAGTATGCGTATTTATATACTCTCTCATTCTGTATCCTAAATCTATCATTTCTCTGTCAAGGTGTGCATGTATGTGTGTGTATACACATACAGTATGTGTATATACATATATGTACACAATTTATATACATGCATACACACATGCACACAAGTAGCAGACATGAATAATTTTTCATAGCATTGTATAACATACATAGCGTTTTAGACATTCATGTTGTCTTTCCTGATAGATGGTAAGTTTCCTGAGGCTCGGGACTGGTTAATTTCTGTCTTTGCATCTCTCCTCAGTCCCTAACCCAGCACTAGACATATTGTAGGTATTTAATAAATTCTTAATTACTATTCCCTGTTGCTGATAACAACAGTGACCATTAGGTGGAACACCAGTAGAATGTTTGAGGGAATTCAATCAATAGCATCCTTTACACTCAATATCCTACAGTGATCTGGATCAGTGGTTTCATCAGCATCATTCATCTTGGTCCTGATCTTTTCTTGTGATCACTCCGATTTTGTGTCACACAGAGTCCAAGGTACAGGTGCCTGTTTTTCCAAAGTGTAGAATTCTTCATTTACTGAATGTCTAATGTGTCCCTAAGAGGCAAACCTTTGCAAAAGATTTAGCCAACACGTTCAAAACAAAAACCCTACGGATGAGCTCCTTCACTTAATAATTTTCTCTGTCATATTAAATGGCACTGACAACACACCTGGTCCTCAAAGCTGAGTCTGCTTAGCTCTGTCAACCAGAGACTGGACTTCAGTTAAACCAATACTCTAATTTCTTCCTTTTTTACAGTCCTACATCCTGCCAGTTTGTATGGTCCAAAGAATTCATCTTGAGCTCTCTACCCATTTACCTCTGCTCATCTCTGTCTATCCTCGTTTTCAATGCTCACATCCTCCATGAAGTTTTCTCTGCTTCATCTCACCCAGTCATAGCCACTCTTCTACTCATGATCCTCTCAGTTAAAAGGGACCTAGTTAATACATCTGAATTTAATTTATATGTGTCTGAAAAATATTCAGATCCCTTTCATTCATGCATGTTTGACCAAAAGACCTCATATTACTGATAAGAAAAATACACTTTATCCCATGGTGCATTTATTGGGGAGCTCTAGGAAAGCAACCTAGAAAAAATGGGAGGGCATTATTGACTGTGTTAAAAAACAAATGTAGAGTCTTAAGAATAAATGGTACGCAGAATGGTTCGGTGGGAAGAGCATTGAATTTGGAACTACAGGAACTGAGTTGGAATCCTAGCTCCGGCATTTACTAACTATATGACTTTGGGCAAGTCACTCTATTTCTCCAAGTCTCAGTCCTCAACTGTGAAATGGGGGTTTGGATTAGATAATCCCCAGTGCAACTTTCAAGCTTTAAATCTATCATGCTAATTAAACATAAAGTATATTTGCTTATGGTGGAAAAGGCATTAGTAAGAACATCAATTGAGGAATGTCTTATATAGGTTTTGGCATTTGAGGAAACTAAGGAATCTAAAAGAAAGCTATAAGAAAAGATATATTTCTAGGGATAGTAGATTCTATGCCTATGCAAAGGAACAGAAAAAGAACATTTCATATATAAGCAAGAGAAATAAAGCCAGTTTGGTAAAAAAGAACTGAGCAGGAAATGGAGTAATGTTGAACACATTCACAAAAGGTAGGTTTAAGCAAGATGGCAAGGAGCTATGAATGCAAAACTAGGAAGCAAATATTTCAGCATGAGAGTAATGGGGGGAAATGGAAGCTGTTTGAATTGGGGAGTGGCTTGGTTAAACATGCTTTAGGAATATTAATTTTTCTTTAACTATCTGAGCAAAAAAATCAAATAAACTCCAAACCCTGAATGGATACCCCCAAAACCATTGTCACAAGGGTTCAATCCTCATTCCTAAATTTCCATCAGGTATTCTTTTTTCATAGGTCCACTATTATTTTTCACAAGTAATGTGACACAAGCAAGAAAATGCTTCAGCAAATGTCAGTAACAAGAAGAAATAAAAAGTGGAGCTGAAATCTTTTAGCAGCACCTTTGGGTCTACACTGATTTCACTCTTTTTATATCTCTAGTTTGTCTATAGAGTAATGCATGTTAATAAGTGCATCCTTCTTTGCCACATGTAGAAAAACACCAGTTAGTGCATATTCCCTAATCATCCCTGGATCATACTTTCCTTAAATGAAGATTTTCTGAGAGTTTTAAATAACTATAGATGACCCTGGGAAGAAGATCTAGCAATCTGAACAAGACATTTGCTTAAAGATAAGAGGGAAAATTGGAGAGGGGGACAGTAGCAGGAAATTAGATATTTTACCATTAACATATGTGCACAAACTAATGGTAACTTAGACATCTACTTTTTATTTAAAAGTTTTTTGTTGCTTGTCTGTTTTTTCTGCCTTAAATATAAAGTTATTCATCTTTGTTTTGCTTGTTAAAAATTGCTTTTCTGTTTTCATATCACCTACATTTCCCAATGCATTCTTCCTATTCTAACTCAGAGATCAAGGGGTGTGTGCAGTAAAGGGAACAAGAATAGCCATTTATAGAGCACCTATAACATATCAGACATAGTATTAATTGCTTAAAAATATTATCTCATTTAATGATAAATGTTGGAGAAGATGGAGAGTTGGAACACTAACTAATTCATTGTTGGTGGAACTGTGAAGTGATCCAACCATTCTAGAGAGTAGTTTGGAACTATGCCCAAAGGGCTATAAAAATGTGCATACCCTTTGACCCAGCAATACCACTTCTAGGGTTGTATCCCAAAGAGATCATAAAAATGGGAAAAGGATCTAAGTACAAAGATATTCATAGTGGCTTTTTTTGTGGCCAAGAACTAGAAATCGAGGGGATGCCCATCAATTGGGGGAATGGCTGAACATGTTGTAGTATATGAATGTAATGGAATACTATTGCACTACGAGAAATGACTAACAGGAGAACTTCAGAAAAACTTGGGAAGACTTATATGAACTGATGCTGAGTGAAGCAAGCAGAACCAGAAGAACATTATACACAATAACAGCCATAGTGTCAGAGACTGATTTTGATAGAATTAGACCTCCTCAATGCAAGGACCTAGAACATTTCTGAAGGATTCATGATGCAAAATGCCATCCACATCCAGAGAAAGAACTATGCATTTAGAAAGCAGAATGAGGCAAATTATTGGCTCTTTTGTTATGTTTTGTTATTCTCATGGTTTCTTCTATTCATTATAATTCTTCTATGCAACATGACTAATATGAAAATATGTTTAATAGGAATGTATGTGTAGAGCCTATATAAGATTGCATGCCATCTTGGGAAGGGAGGGGGGAAGGAGGGGAAGAAAATTTACAACTTATGGAAGTGAATATTGAAAACTGAAAACAAATAAAAAGTTTTTTGGGGGGGAAGAAAAAATATTATCTCATTTGATCCTTGCAACAACTCCAGAGTTAGGTTCTATTATTATCCCTATATTTTAAAAATTAGTTTGTTTTCAGTTTTTCTGAAATCCTCTTGCTCATCATTTCTTACAGCACAGGAGTATTGCATTACATTTATATACCACAACTTGTTTAGCCATTCCTCAGTTGATGGACATCCTCTCAATTTTCACTTCTTGGCCACCACAAAACAGAGCTGCTATAAATATCTTTGTACATGTGGGTTCCTTTCCCATTGTTATGATCTCTTTGGGATATATCACTAGAAGTAGTGTGTTCATCCTTTGTTGCCAAAGAAGACCATGCCATCAGAGAAATGATGACATGACTTGCACTTGACTTTGCTTTTGAGTGAGTGAGGACTGTGCAGGTCATGAGCCTCACTTTTCCTCCAGTGTTATCTGAATCCAGTGACCAGATATTCATCAGGATGACTGGACATGACCCAGGATGAGGCAGTTGGGGTTAAGTGACTTGCCCAAGGTCACACATCTAGTGAGTGTCAAGTGTCTGAGGTGAGATTTGAACTCAGGTCCTTCTGACTCCTGCACTGGTGCTTTATCCATTGCACCTAGCTGTCCCACTAGAAGTGGTATTGCTGGGTCAAAGGGCATACACATTTCTATAATCCTTTGGGCATAGTTCCAAATTGCTCTCCAGAATGATTGCATCAGCTCACAGATCCACCAACAATGAATTAGTTAGTGTTCCAACTTTCCCACATTTTCTCCAACATTTTTCATCTTCCTATTTTGTCATGTTAGCCAGTCTGATAGGCATGATGTGGTACCTCAGAATTGCCTTGATTTGTATCTCTCTAATCAATTGTGATTTAGACCATTTTATCATATGACTATACATAGCTTTAATTTCTTCCTCTGAAAACTGCCTGTTCATATCCTTTGGCCATTTATCAATTGATATTTTATGAATTTCCTGTAAATTCAACTCATTCTTCTTTATATGTTAGAAATGAGGCCTTTATCACAGACACCAGTTGTAAAATTTCTCAGCGTTTTGCTTCTCTCCTAATTTAGATGCATTGGCTTTGTGCTAAAACTTTTCAATTTAATATAATCACAATTTTTTTGCATTTCATAATGTTCTCTATGTCATTTGGTCATAAATTTCTCCATTCTTCACAAATCTGACAAATAAAGTATTCCTTGCTTCCCTAATTTGTTTATACTATCAGCCTTTATACCTAGAACATTTACCCATTTGGACTTTATCTGGTATATGGTGTCAGGAATTGGACTATGCCCAGTTTCCACCACACTATTTTCCAGTTTTCCCAGTAGTCTTTGTCGAATAGTTAGTTCTTACTCCAGAAGCTGGAATTCTTGGGTCTATCAAACAGTAGACTGTTATAATCATTGACTATTGTGTCTTGGTTACCTACCCTATTCCACCTCTCATCTACCCCTCTATTTCTTAGCCAGTACTAAGTGATTCTGATGACTGCTGCTTTATAATACAATTTGAGATCTGGTATGACTATACCACCTTTCCTAGCATTTCTTTTCATTAATTCTCTCTCTTGTTCTTCCAGATGAATTTTGATATCATTTTTTCAAGCTCTAGAAAGTAATTTTTGGTAGTTTGATGGGTATGGAACTGAATAAATAAACTAATTTAGGTAGAATGGATATTTTTAATATCTGCATCCCTAATTTTTAGATGAGGAAAATGAGGGGAAGAAAGACTAAGTGACTCATCTAAGGTCACTTAACTAGTAAGGATTTGAGGCCAGTTTTGAACTCAGGTCTTCCCTTACTCCAGACCCAGAACTGTATCCACTGAGTCTCCTAACTGCCCTTTTATAACAAAAAAATACAAAGGGGAAAACACAGTTAAAAATTGATCAATATGTAAAAATCTGTTATATGCATTATTCCGTAGTCCTCCAAATTCTATGAAGAAATGGGGAGATTTGCCATATCGTGAATCTTTTTGGGGGCCAAATTTGTTCAATATATTTTCATAGCATTTGTTTAAGTTTGTGTTTTCTTGTTTTTATTCATTTACATTTTCAGAACCATTTTAAATATTCTTTTTCTGGTTCTTCTGGTGTTCCTTCACATCAGTTGTTGTTCTCCTATGCTTCCATGAATTCTTTTTATTCACCACTTCTTAAAATAAAGTAAAATTCCATTATATTTCTGTATGCCGAGTTGCTTAACCAAATTCACCTGTATAGAGAGTTACTTTGTTTTCAGTTTTTTGTACTAAAAATGTTTTTAAAAATCTTTTGGGGTACAAGGGACTTTCTTTTTTGTTATTAACCTCCTTAGGGTATTTGCCTAGTAGTAGGATCTCTAGGCTAAAAGGTTTGGGCATGTTAGTGAGGTATTTTTTTTAATAATTCTAAACTGTTTTCCAGAATGTACAACATTATGTCTTTATCATACACTCAAGCCTTTATTTTCCTCAGCTTTTTCTACAAAAAATGCTTAGGGGTATAGGAGAAAAGTAGTTCCTATGAACTTGATCTTGAATTTAGCTCTGTAATCAGTGCCCACCTCCCTCTGGACTCCTGGAGAGCACTGTGCATAGGAAGCCTGTAGGTCTGAAGCTGGCTTTTTTTAAACATGTCCCAGACTCTCCTTTTATGTAAATCAAGAAAATCTATCCCATCATTACAAAGCTATATTATAATATTTCCCTTTTTATTATTCAGAAGCTAAAACTCTCCAGGTAAAAGCAAAAATCTTCCCAGAACCCCAGAATCCTCCCCAGGGCTACAATGGATATGATTTAAGTCCATGATTGACAGTAACCCATGTTCTTTGAAAAGTGCTTTGTAGAGCTTACCTGATGAGGCCAATAGACAACATGGGACGAGGAAAAACACAAGATCACCATCCAGTTCATTTGGGACTGATGCTTTTAATGACACCATTCATTGCACTCATTTCATTCAATTAATCCACAAATACTTATAAAGTAAATTCCTGTGCATGGCACTGATATGGTTACTAAAGATCAAGATTCTTTCCATGTGCACAAATGACTTTACTATCAGGCCAGTAGATGACAATCCTGGTAAATGTGTTATGGTGGAAAGACAGCTGGGTTTTGGTTCAGACTACCTGGGTTCCAGTCTTGCCTCTGACATTTATTACTCTTACGGCTTTGAGCCAGTTACTTATTTTTTTCTCAGTTTCCTCATCTGCTAAATGAAGAAGTTGCACTAGTTGACTCCTAAGATGCCCTCTAGTTTTAAATCTATGGTACTATGCTCATGGTTGTCAGAAAACATAAGTGCTACAGGAATCATGGAAGTGAATAATAAACATATTTTGGTGTGTTAAAGAACAGTGTCCTTGAGAAAGTGGATTTTGAGCTAATCCTCAGGCAGAGGGGAAGAGGAATAGGATTCTAAGGTGGGGGAATGACATAAACAAAGGTAAGGAGATAAGACAATGTAAGACATATCCTCTTGGTGGAATAATGGATAGAACATTGGACTTGAAATCACAAAGCCTCCTCTTCATGATATCAAATCTGATCTCAGTTATGTGACTAGTTATGTGATCCTAAGCAAGTCATTTAATCCTGTTTGCCTCGTGTTCCTCATTTATAAAACGAGCTAGAGAAGGAAATGGTTTCTTTGCCAAGAAAATTCCAAATGGGGTCCCAAAGAATCAGGCATGAATTAAATGACACAAGAAGACCCATCCTGATTATAGAGGATAGACTAAAAAAGTAAGGAAATGGATTCATGTAAAAAATCTTGGTAAATGAGACTGCATAGATAGTCTAGAGAAAACGTTGGTTAGCTTGAATGCCAAACTGAAGAGAAAGATATTTTCCCGATAAAACTAGAGAACCTCTACATGTCTTTGAGCAGAAGCATGTTTTATATTAATAGCTCACATACTGTGAGCACATTACATATATGATATTTCCCCACACACATTATCTCTTCCAGATGCTTTAAAAGACTCAGTGGCATAGGCAGGGAAAGCATATTAATGCTCTTTTACAGAAGAGAAAACTGATGGTCAGTGAGATGAAGTTAAGTGTTCATGATCATATGGACAGAGTAAGAGCAAGGATTTAAACAAAAGCCTTTTGACTCCAAATTCACTGAACTTTCCACTACTATATCATCTAAAGATATTATAACTCATACATATGTACACACAATAAAATAGCAGTTTTATCACTATCATCACTGTTATTATTTTAGGAAAATCAACCTAGATGGGACATGAAATAGAAAGAGTGAAGTGAGGAAGGTCTGGTAAGATTCTTTGCAATAATACAGGTATAAGAGAGTAAGGTGCACACATGAAGGCATCTCTTACCAAATGGATCTATTAATAATAGACCATGGACTGCTTTTGACCTTCAAGGCCTGATTTAACACTACCTATGAAGCAGCAGCTTCCAGAGTTAGGGAGATATCTTGCCAAAGTCCCTAACATTTTGTCCACCTCTGCTGATGCTCCTTGGCCATTGTGTTTTGCTCTGATTTTCACCTAATAGGATTTTAAAACAACTATTCCTAAAATACATCTACTAGCCCTTTAGCACTGGGGATATTTTCAAAGCTTCATAAGTAGGTGTGACAAGGAGCTGTGTAAATCTATGACACTAAATCCTTGAGGATAAAGTATTTGCTTTTTCCCATAGCATGGAGCTATAAAAATAGTTGGCTTTGGAGAATTAATTAGAATAAATCAAGCCATGTATTAGAAATAGCCACATTGCACTCACCCTTAGTCTCTTCAATCACCTAAGCCTGTGACTAAATATTCAGTTTCTTCTAACCCTGTGAGAAACATGCTTGAATGATCTGAACGTGAACAAAATCATTAAGATATAAATCCATTCTTTCAACATATTCTTACTGAGTGTTAACTTTGTTTACAGACCTGTGCTATCCAGTGTGTGTGTGTATGTATGTGTGTATGGGTGTGTATTGTTTGTGTGTGTTACAGGGAGAGATGAATAAAACATGAACTTTTCCTTGAAGGAACTGAGAGTCCAGTTGGGATTCTCCTGTATAACTATAAAAAGGAGTACAATAACAGGTGATGAAATTGTAAGCTTTGAGCTGGGCCTTGAAGAATACTTAGGGCATCAATAGTGACCCATGTAAACAGTAAACAATATTATTTATAAAAGTCTATAACTGACCACTGAAATTTCTACCATTCTTCCATGCCAAAGCTATATTTCTTCCCTTCTTCTGATATCTACCCCAAAATGTCAATAGTCTACAAAGACCTGAGATTTCTCCCAGTCAGTAACTGGCCAGGAATTTTCCTTGGAATATCCCACTGAAAGTGGTACAGTAAGTTCTGCATAATGAAGTATGATATTTGAGATCTGCTACTAAAACAGTCTATTTAGGTAACACCAGAAAAAGAGTTTCTAAAAGTATATTTAAGGCAAGCATATATCAGGTGGTCTAGTAACAAGTTGAGCACATCAGATTCATCAATCAACAGCTGAGAAAAAATAGCAGAAATGTTGGACATGTCAGTTACAGAGTACAAGGAATCACAGGATAAGATGAGTTAGAAGGGACATTAGATGCCATTTAGCAACCCAAATTCAGCACTTCTCACTATGCCATGCTGTTTTTTTCTATTTTAAGGATGAGGAAACCAAAGCTTCATGGGGTAAAGTGATGACGAAAGTGACATGGGCTATAAGAGGCTGAGGCAAGAGTCAAAACCAGATCTTCTGACTCCAAGTACAGTGTTTTTTTCACTATATCCCACTCTAGTGGGAGATAAAGAAGGGGCAGGGAATATTTATACAGCACCCACTATGTGCCAGGTGCTATGCTAAGCATTTTTACAAAAATTATCTTATTTGATCTTTACAGAAGCTCTTCAAGATGGGGTCTGTTATTGTTCCCATTTTACATGTGTGAAAATTGAGGCAAACAGGAATAAAATGATTTGCCCCATAATATACAATTAGAAAGTGTCTGATACAGTATTGGAACTCAGGTGTTTCTGACATTAGAAACAAAGGTGTATCCAATCCACCACCCAAATTCTTCTAAGGACATGGTATTTTTCCTTTCCTGGCACGTGTAATACCATTTAAAAATAAACTTCTCTTTCATTGTGAATTAGACAGGCATGTCTCATTCCTTTGTTCTGCTTTCCTTTAACCCAGTTCCTATGTGAGGAAAATCAAAAAGTAGTATTCACCCTCTCTTAGACTACTAAGGTCAGTGATAGACAGCAGATTAGAAAGAACCTCTACCCACCCTTAAAACAAAACAAATTGCCCCAAAGTCCACTGACTGACTGACTGTGGATCTAGCATTGATTATGTGTTAACTGTGTACTATTTGTGTACTAACGGTAAATGCCTCAGATTCAAAAGCCCACTTGCCCAGGAGAAACATATATCTTTAAGATATTTCTCCCTTCCAAGAACTGCAACAGTGAAGAGAAAGAAGTATTTTACTAACATGTTTTATATTCTAATATTGAGACCCAACTCCACCCTTTATACTAAAGTTAAATAAGAAAGAGATATTTTATATGTAAAATTGCTTGTGAAATCTCAAATATTAGACCATTAAATGACTGAAAGTAGAAATTTATAGCTATTGAGAGAATTGTACTTTTCAACTTCTTTGTTGTTTGTTTTTAATATGATGATCATCTTTGTTCAGAGGGGAAAATACTATGTTGTTTAGTAGGAAAAATAAATTCACTCCCTTAATAGGTAGTTGAATCGAGGAGGGGGAGAGGGAAAGGCTGTATTATATTGCCAAACAACCGGGAAAGTACAAGTAATGTATAAAAATGTTTTAAACATTTACACCTTTTCTAAGTCAGGATTTTTTTAGCTACATATCTTACAAGAGAAAGACCATCTACACCACAAGGAATTTAAATGAAACAGAGAACCTCTGCCCTAACATCAACTGGCTAATTTTTTCTACTATACTATAAATGACCTCTAGGACCATGGGACCTGCCTTCCTACACCTTCCCTGGGGTCCTAATTCTTAAAATGGAAAAACAATATGGCATAGTAAGAAGTGTTGAATTTGGACTAGAGCAATCCTGCCCCTGATATCTGCTAGCTGTGTGGCCATGGAAGGCTTTGTGTAGAAGCAGGTGTTAAGGGATATCTTGAAGGCAGTGAGAGATTCTATGGAGCACTGGTGAGAAGGGAATATATTCTGGGCAAGGAAGATTATTCTCAAAAATCGCAAAGAAGGGAGATGGACTTCCATGTGTAAAGTGTCATAATACCTCCCTAGCATTTCCTGTCTTAGCCGACTCGATATCACCCTTGCCCAATTGACGTTGTAATGTCCTTCTGATCTTTGAAAACCTGATGAAATTCATTCCGCTGATTCAGCAGATCAGTTTCAGCCTGGCACTAAGTGGGGACATACATACAGACACCCGTAAAGGGAAAGTTAAGGGATAAAATTAAAATAGCATCAATGGTGACTTCTCAATAAAGGCTTATTCTTAAAGTTGCTATGCAGTATGCTCTGCATGATGCAATCCTCCACACAAATGTTTAGTAAGTCTGCTATGGCACCTGGAATGAGAAAGACTTGTGTTCAAATGCAGACTCAGATGCTTGCTATCAGTGTGATCCTGGGGAAGTCATTTAATCTCTGTCTACCTCAGTTTTCTCAACTGTAAAATGGTGATAATAAGAGTAGCTACCACTCGGGGTTGTTGTGATGATAAAATGAGATGCTATTTATAAAACGTTTAGCACAGTGTCTAGAATGCTGCAGGAACTTAATAAATGCTTATTCACTCCATACCTTCTCACCCCTTGTTTCTGGGTATGTGTAATAGTATTCCCTTCTCTCCCCTTCCAAATAAATTCAGAAATTCTACTACTATGTTGCCCATGTACAATATTCCAACATGGAACTTTTTGATTGGCTGCTGAACCTGGACTCTCTGTTCCTAGAGAAGGCAGAGGGACCTCGAACCTTCTCTGAACTAGTCACCAGGAATGATTAAAGCATGGCAAAACAGCTTTTTGATCTCTGCTGCATCTATTTCATGTTCTCAGATGAAAGGGTGCTGGAGGCAGCAGCAATCTTAAGAACTTCAAACATCGGAAGAATATGTCACTAAAGGTCCAGGTTCAGGGGTGGGGAACTTGCAGACTTGAGGTCAAGGCTCTATGTCCTCATAACCCTCTAGGTCCTCAAGTTTAGCCCTTTGACTGAATCCAAATTCTACAGAACAAATCCCCTTAATAAAAGGATTTGTTCTGTAAAATTTGGACACAGTAAAAAGGCCACACTCAAGGACCTAGAAGGCCACATGTGGCCTTGAGGCTGCAGGTTCCCCACCCCGGATGCAGGGATTACAGTCTACCCCAGAACATGCTATGGAAGAATATATCCTCTTAGCCTTCTTGAGTAATCTGTTTGCTCCAATCTATCAAAGACTTGACACCCAAATAATACATCCACCAAGCAAGTGACATGAGGCAAGTGTGCCTAGTGTTGGGCAAAATGCTCTGAAAACACCCCTTTTTAAAAGTTAACCGATGTTAAATAGTGAAACTGATAATCACTAGGTCAAACAATGATATTAAGGATACATCAAACTAGTGATTGATAGAAGGGGACATAGAATGAGGGCTGAAACTGGTAGTATTAGAAGAATGCTGTGTATATACATGCACACATACATATATATGCATATATGAGTGTATATATATGTGTGTATATACATATATATTTTATATGTTGTACATGTGTATATTGCTATAGGAGAATTATATCATAGCTCTAGAGCTGGAAGAGGTATGAGAGATCATCACAAACATGACTTTCAACTTATATGGTTGCGGTTTGACCTTTGTTTCTGAAAGGACCAATGACATCATTGGGTCATGTCTTGACTTATGCACAAACTGGATTTAAGTGAGGCAGAATTTCACAAAGTTGTCAGTCTCATTCTCTCTTCCAGCCATCAAGGTCATCAAGAGTCAGTCTCACTCTCTTTTCCAGTCAACAAGGTCATCAAGAGTCAGCCTCATTCTCTCTTTCAGTCATCAAAGTCATCAAGAGTCAAAATGACTAATGATGGTGCAGGCTGCAGTGGATGACCTTGGAGTCTTCGATGTCTGACTAAGCTCTAGGTGCTCCACATCAGCTGCATCAGCTGCCATCATGATCATCAGAACAAATTGCTTGCATTTGCCCATGCCACCAGGGCAAGTCTTCATACGCTGCCAGAAGATGAGCTTGTTATTATCTGATGGGCTTGAGATTACCTTCAACCTGGTTCAGCCCATTTGCTGAGGCAGTTTTGCCCAGGTTGTGACCACTGAACATTCTGTAGCTTTGTGGAGCCACAGGTGATAGTTTCAACTTATAGACGAAAAAGTCAAGGCCCAGAGAATGGAAGATACTAACATTTTCTTATTCAAGAGTCCATGAGCTTCCCTTTGTACCAAGATGCCTACCAAATTAGAAACCCATGTAATTTAACCAACTGCAGGTATTTTCCATGTAACCAGACCTTTATATGTTTTTTTCTCTATTAGAATGCATACTACTTGAAGAAAGTTGCTATCTGCCCGTCTTTGTATCCCCACATTTAGAACAGTAACCATCTCATAATGAGCACTTAATGTTTGCTGATTGACTTACTGACTGAATGTTTCTCCAATGAAGAAAGCTATCAAACCCTCTTGCCCAGCCTTTGTTTCTCTCCTAGCCCTAGCCACGCATTTACAGATTCACAGAAATATTATAGGTCTAGACATGATACCAGCAAGCATTCCACACTCATACCATGAAATAAAACAAACTAGACAGGAGTTATGAGGAGCGCAGCATGGCAACAGAAACAACGCGAGGTTCTGCCCCAAGCTGGGGAATTAAGCTTTAGGGTCAGCTCAGAGCTACACTATCAAAATGCTTTTCCTATCACACAGCATTGCTGTTGAAGTAAAGGCAAGCTTGCCAAGAGGCCAGAGAACCTGCATGCCCAGGCACCTCTCACAGAAGGATCAGTCCCCACAAGTCACTGTGATAAAGCACGTAAGCTCATTGAGCCAAAATTGGCCAGGTGCCCAGAAGCCAAGGGGGACCTGCTGCTGAGGTTTCAGATCAGCTCACGTCTCCTGTGGGAACAGCTCTGAAGGCAGCCAAGCAGCCAAGCACCTGAGAACCAGAGCAGACTTTCAGATGCAGCTATGCTGAGGGATAATTTTGTTTTTGTTTTTGTAATATCCTTCCTTTTTGCCATCTGCAATAGTATCTTCCTTCCCAGGGGGTCTGCCTAAAGTGATCAAGAACATAGGACTCCTCAGTCCTTCCCCCTTCATTTATAGCTGTATTTATCTCTAAAATGAAATAGTCACATCCACCATGATGACTTTCACAGTCAAATTGCAAAGGTCAAATGAGACAATGACAAAGCACTTTGAAAACCATAACATGCTAAACATATGAAAAAAAATAGTGACATTTTAAGACTGTAAATGTATATAATTAAATATTATATATTGATAAATTTGTATATAAACGTATATATGTATATGTACGTATATATATACTAGCATTTTTAGTAGATGAGTTATCAGGGTATTGTTAATATTAGAACTGCGTATGTTGTAATAGGAACCAAGTCCCTTCTGGCCATCCATGTTATCTATACAAAGCAACATATACCCAGCATCATAAGGGAGGTAGATATGGGAATCAAACAAGGCTTCAAGCCTTTCAAGAAAGCAGTATCCAGGAATCATTTTCCTTTGCCCTCCTCAAACTCCAAACTCCATTTGAAGCACAGGTCAAATGTTACCTCCTTTCAAGAGTTCTTAGTGCCCCACATGCATCACCTTTTACATTATATTTTGACCTGGGAGCATATTACATCCCCATAATAGGTAAGGGATTATTTCAGTTTCACTTTCATAGCCCAAGTACCTAGCAAAAGTTATTGTCAAATACTGGCAGCTTAATAAATACTGAGTAATTGATTGGTCATTGATGGTTTGGAGGAACATAAAATCAAAGATTCAGAGTAGGGGTTCTTAACTTGGGATTCAAAAGCTTATTTATATCCAGTGTCTATGCATATATACAGACATATCGAATATATGCATAAATATATACATATATACACATATTCTATGTACCTATATATGTGTGTGTGTGTAAATAGATAGATACATACACATGTACATGGTTATATACATATAGATAGAAAATCACCTAAATAGAACATTGTAATTCAATATGATTGGTTTCCTTGGTAAGCCTATATTTTATTTTATACCTTTAAAACTATTATTTTGAGAAGGGGTCCATAGATTCCACCAGTTCCAAGGGTCCATGACATAAAACAAGGTACAAACCATTTTTGTAGGGCTAGAAGGGACCTAAGTGATCTAAGAGATCACTTAGAAAAACACACTGATTTTATAGATATAGAAATTGAAGTTTAGAAAAGCTTAGTGACTCATCCATGGCCACACAGGTGCAGAGTTATGATGAGAACTTAGATCTTTTCCAATACTCTCAGAACTACACTATGTTTGATATTTTAAATATATAGCTTCCATGGAGCCACTGTCATATTTCTGCAATGAATTATTTAACCATGAGGCTTTCAGTTCCTTGTTCAACATGGGGGTACAGCAGCTAAAACAAAACATTATTCACGTATGCTTTTGTTAGGCTTCAGAGGAATATAGGTGCTTTCTTTAAATTCATCCTAATTGTCACCCATTTCCTAGCACAGAGCTTGGCATATAATAGATGTTTAATAATTTTGGGAAATTTGAAAGACTGAGATTCTTGAGTAAGAACAAATGATTGGCTGTTGCCAAAAACTGTAAATCCTTAAAAAATACCACAGCATACTTTCTCTTCTGTCCCCTTAAACACAACTGTCTTTAATTCACTCCTTCAGTCTTTCATTCAATACACATTTCCTGAACAACCACTGTGTGCAAGCTGTCCACTCCGTTGTGGATAGAGATGAAGAAAACACAGACTCTGCCCTCAAGGACGATATAAAGGAGGAGGTATCTGACCATTGGGAGTTTAGTATCCTCCCCAAAATGACATAAACATTTCTTCATTCACAGCAATTAAAAAAGAGAAAAACCTTCTAGCAATTTTCAGAATACCAGTGAATTTAATTACTAAGCAGGAAGCCCATAGTGTAGCCAAAAGAGCAGGCACGATGGAGAGAGCCTCTGTCTTTCTGGTTCCTGCCCCATGCCGTTAGCAACGTTTGAACCCATACTGGGAGTGGAGGGTAGGGGCACTGGATTTACTTGTTTTGTGCTTTTAATAGAGGGGTGTATGGTTTCCCTTAATCACAATCTCCAGATGAAGAAGTTTACTGTTTTCGGCCTTTTAGGACATATCTTAGAGTGCTAAAATCTTGTCTTCAATAACACAATCCGTGAGAAATAATACTTATTTTGCTGCATTATTCTGAAAGTACAATTTAGCTTCTCTAGAAAAAGACATCAGATTGATGCAAATGATGATTTCAAATAAACATGTCTAGTGAATATATGTGATAAGTGTTTCCATAATACCATTCCTGAAATTCCCCCATGGAGAGTTGAGAGAGAAAAGAAAAAAGGTACTTAATTTCTTTATTAATTATTATCCTTTCTAATTTAGGAAGAAGAAAAGAAACAACTTAGAATTCCAAGGCAGCATTGTCCTGCCCCTAGATTATTGTCTTGCCCATAGAGGTCACAAACAATGGAGATGGAATCGATACTTTTTTAAAATCAAAATTATACCAAAGATATTCGTTGAGGGCAGGAACTGCCTTTTGTCTCTTTTTGTAACCTTGGCACTTATTACAGTTGCCTGGCATATGGGAGGCACTTAATAAATGCTTATTGATTGAATGACTGAAATTGAATGAATGAAAAGGTTCACAGCTACATGTGAAGCAACCACAACTTTTTATTTCACATAGAATAGAAATGAATGCGGTCCCAGGAAAGGTATGAATATCTGTACTGGTAAATCAGGAAATCTGCCAAATACGTGCCTATGTAGCCAAGACATTACCTGATTCACTTGGACAAGGACACTTGGTTATTGACTCTATCTTTGTTATTTCTTGTTCCTATCTTTTATGAACTTCTTAATCAATCTTGAGGTTCACTGCCAAACTAGATTCTCAAAGGAGGGAAACCAGGATTGTCAGGATACATGAAACGATGGCATGAAAAGTTTGGTTGAAGCCAGTGGGAGTATGTTGCCTGGTCAAGAGGTTGTTTAGAGTCTCTACTTTATAAGGGTATTTCAAACAATTTTAGTTATATACTTGGATGTTTTCTTTCATATTAGAATAAAACTCAAGAGAAATAGAGAATAATAATTAGATTCCAACTGAGTTGTTCAAAATAATTAACAAATATTTAATTGTAATGATATATAATCTTGGTCAGTAATTATATTATTATTTTGCTTTTATCCAGAAAGTAGAATTGGGAACAATAGACAGAAGTTGAATAGAAGCAGATAACAGCTCAATGTAAAAGAAAACAACCACGGAGTTAGAGTTGTACAAAACTGGAATGAGTTGTCTCAGGAGATAGTAGTTTTTCCTTCGCTGGATCTCTTCAAGGAGATAGTGCATCACTGTCAGAGCTCTTGCTTGAGATAGTATTCTTCTTCAATAAATTAATAATTGTTATTTAAGCATTTATTTTTAAGTGCAGCTATGTGGCAAAATGGATAGAGTACCATGTGTGAAGTCATTAAGACCTGAAGTCAAATCCAACCTCAGACACTTTCTAGCTGCATGACCCTGGGCAAGTCATTTAATTCTGTTTTCCTCAGTTTCCTTATCTGTGAAATGAGCTGGGGAAGAAAATGGCAGACCACTCCAATATCTTTGCTATGAAAATCCCAAAAGAATCAGACACAAGTGAACAAGAAGCATTTAGTATGTACCAGGCACTGTGGTAGACATCACAGGATACCAAGACAAAAAAGAAACATTCCCTGCCTTAAAAGAGATTTTCTGCAATCGAGGGTGGCAGGAGAAGGGCGAAGAAACAAAATGTATATATGTAAGCATATTTAAAATAAATATGAGGTAATTTTTGGTGACAGTGACTAGCAAATTAGAGATCAGAATAACTTCTATGTAGATAGAAAATGACATTTTCCCTGAGTTTTGAAGAAAATCATGTATTCTAAGAAATGGAGGTAAGGAGATAATCAGCTAGTATAAAGGCATGAGTCAAAAGATGGAGTCACATGTGAGAGGAACACTAAGAAAATCTGTTTGCCTGATCTATAGACAGCAAAATGGGAATATTATGGAATAGACTGGGAAGGTAAGTTGAGGGCAGATTGTGGAGGTCCTTAAAGGCCAAACAGAGAAGGTTACTTTGGTCCCAGAGGTAAAGGGGAATTCTTGGAATCGGCTGATTGGGTGAATAACATTTGCCTATGCTTTGGGAAAATCACTTTGACATCTGGGGAGAGGATCTTTTGGGAAAGGGGAGAGAGAGAGTTTAGGCATGGACACCATGGGGTTGGGGTGGGAGATGGCGTCAGGATCTTGAAAGTCTAGTCAAAGATGGATGAAATCTTGAATTAGAGTGGTGGCTAAGTGAATAGAAAGAAGGGGGAAAGACAAGATATGAGCAAAACAGAGGAAAAAGAGACAAGGTTTGACAAATGGATGGAGACAAATATGTGGGGTCAAAGTGAGAAGTCTATGACAACATCAAGGACACAAACCTAGACGGCAGGAAAGATGATGGTACATGCAACAGAAACAAGGAAGTTTGGAAGAGAAGAGGTTTTGGGGGAAAGGGAATGAATTCATTTCTGCACATGTTGTGTTTGAGATTCCTTAGGATACATTCAGTTTGAAATGTCAAATTAGCGGGAGATGGAGGAATTAAAAGTAAAGAGAGGTATTGAGGCACAATGTATAGATTGGTGGTATGTTTGAAAAAAGGTTTGAAAGTCAAATAGATGAGCTTCTATTTTATCACAGAGGTAGTAGGGAGTCACTGGAGACATTGATATACTCAGATCTAAGCTTAAGAAAATCACATTGACAGCTATGTTGGAAAATAAACTTCAAGAGAAAGAGATGATACAGGGAGAGGAAGTAGGAGGTCCTTCAAACAGCCAATAGGTTGTAAGTACCTGAACTATGGTGTTAGTTTTGTGCATATAAAGAGTTCTATGTGAGAGACGTTGTAAAGTAGAAATGGAAAGATCTGGCACCAGATTAGATATGCAATGAAGGAGAGTAAAGTATCAAAGATAACACCAAGAATGCAAAGCTGGAAGACTGGAAGAATGGTTATGCCTTTAGAAGAAGATGACTTTCTGCAAATTTATGTTACATAATCTCACTGAGCTCTCCTTGTGACAAGCCATTCTTTTTACATCTCCCTAAATAACTCACTATCCCACTCACCACACTAGTGTTTCCAAATGATTTCATTCCTACTTAAACTTCCCGTAGTCTCCCCTCTTCCTTTGAGCTGAGAATCTTATCTTATATTAACCTGAAAAAATTGAGGTCATTCCACAAGAGCTGCCTTTTCTCCTTTATTATCTCCTATTACCCAGATACCTTTTTCCACTCTGTCATCTTTCACCTCTGTCGTATATGAAAAGATAGTCCTTCTTGCTCAGGTTGCTCTGCAGGTACAAGTGATTGCTTCAAGACAAGAGCAAGAGTTCTTGCCTGTGTTAGGTGGAAATGTGGCAAGGGAAGGACAATGAGACTGAATTGTCTTAAACAAAATAAGTAGCAGGTACATAACTACCTCAGATTGTTTCAAATGACAATATAATATGTTATAATGAAAGAAAAAATAAACAACAGTCTTAATATCAATAGGCTTTTTCAAAATCTTTGGGAAATTAGCACAAATCTATAAGATTAAGCCATTTCCCCAATAAAAGTTTATTAACAGTTTCCACAAGAAGAAATGCAAATAATCAAACAGTATCTAAAATTGTTTTCAAAATCATAAATAACCAGAGAAATGCAAATTAAAACAACTCTAAAGTATCACTTTATAATCATCAAATTAGCAAAGTGTTGGAAGAAATGCAGGAAGACATGCATGTTAATTCACTCCTGTTGTAATGTGTCCAACACTTCAGGGAAAACAATTTAGAATTAGGCAAAGAAAGTTATTAAATTGTTTGTAACATCATAGAATTTCATAGTTTGAAAGTAATTCAATGTTCTTTTAGTCAAATATAGCAATATATCTGAAAAGACATTCTGTAATAAAAAAAATAAAAAGATCATCCATCCTGCATTTGAGACGTCCATATCACCATGTCCAGAAGTACCCCATTCTATATGGTGTTTGTAAGTTTTTACTAATATAAAGACGGAATCTGCCTCTTTGAAACTTCCAATCAATGTTCCTGGATTTGCTGGGACTAAATAGAATATGTCTTGTCCCTCTTTCACATGACAACTATTCAAATACTTAAAAGACAGTTACCATATTCCCTTGAGTCTTTTCTCCAAGTCTAACATTCCTAGTTTCTCATTCTTTTCTCATGGGACCTTCACTATCCTCAGGGACTTTCCAGTTTTTTTACATCTTTCTTAATGTCCAGGAAACAATCTAATCTCACTGTCCTCTTGCCACATTTCCTCCTTGCCCAGACCCAGAATCTGGGTCTGGCTCAAAAAAAAAAAAAACGTCATGGGAACCTAATGCTAATTTCGTATGAAGCAATCTGGTCATCATCTTTATCCCCAAACATAGTGATAGCCAATATTTTGTCTTTACAAAGTCTAACTGAAATTGTGGTTCACCTGTCTCTTCTTCTTATGCCTCCTCCTCCTCATCCTTTCATCCTTACTCTACTATAGTTCTGTCTGATCACTATTTATTGCACCAACTCCTAGCTGTTCTCCCCCTTCTATCTTCCTTGGAGCAATGCAAGAACCGAACATGACTACAGAAATGGCATGAAGAGTAATACTCTAGAGGGGCTATCAACTCTTTATTCCCATAAATTATGCCTCTAATTGAATCCAAGATGAAATGGGCTATTTATGGCTTTTTATAGCTATTTTACACTGCTCAATTCTATTGAGCTTTCATTCTGCTAAAATTCTAGAACTTTTTCAGATTAACTGTTATCTATTCATGCCTCCCTTGTCCTAAATTAGCGATTTTAAGAAATATGTTGCACCTAAGAAATATGTTCCACATTAGATTCAACACAATTGAATTTGATCCTACTGGATGTAGCCCAATTTTCTAGTTTGTTATAGTCTTTTTTAACTAATTATCCTATGATTTAAGGAAGCCAGCTATCTCTTCCAGGTTTGTGCCAACTATAAATCTGATGAGAGTATTATCTATGACTCTATCCAAGTCATACATAACAATGGTAGACAACACATATTCAAACAGATATATCTGGCACCCTCCACTGGAAACCTAGCTGGTGAGTGGACATTAGATCATTCACAATTACTGTTCAAGTACAGTTTTCCAGATGGTTCTGAACATATCTGATCATATTATTTTCTAGTCTACATTTCTCTACTTTGCTGAAACAACAGTATGAGATGTGAAAGTCTAGGACAACTGAATCTAAAGCATTCCATTGTTTAGTATCCTTGTTAAAAAGGGAAATTTAGTTTGTCAGGGCTTGTTCTTAATAAAGTCAGATGGGAACTTGGTTATTGTGATCCTGGCTTCTTTTGAATGCTCATTGAACTTTAATGACATTTCCTATAATTTTTTTGAGAAATTGAAGAGGAAGTGTGTGTTTGGAGACCATATACATTAATCAGTACTTTTCACTTTAAAAAAAAATCAAGACATTTGTCTTTTTTAAGTCTCACAATACCTATCCCATTTTTTAAATGTTTCCATTTTGTAGAAGGGGGAAATATACTGGGACAAGAAATATTTACCAGCAGATTTAATTTCTCTTATGTCAAAATAAAATGTGACATTAAAAGAAATAGGCAACTATTAATAATAGCTATGTGGAGAGGTAGCAAAATATCATAAGATACAGTGTTGAATCTGGAGTTAGAAAGATCTGGGTTAAAATCCTGCATCTGCTCTTATTAGCTCTATAACTATAGATAAGTAATTTAACTTCTCTGAGCCTTGGTTTCTCTGTGTGTTAAACAGAGATAACAATATGTTCTATTACCCTACTTCACAAAGTTGTTATGGAGATCAAATGAGATCATGTATGTAAAAACTATTGCAAACTTTAAAGTAGTTTAGAGCAGTAATAGCAGAAACATGTTAATAGTTAGTAGAATGTAGAACATGGAATAAGGAAGGTTAAAGCTCTACCCATGACACATTCTGGTTGTAGGAGCCTAGGCAACTCATTTATCTTTTCAATGTTCCCAGGCAACTGCAAGAATATAAACTGAAGGATAATTACTTATCTGATTCATACAGGCAGAAGGAGTCTCCTCCCCCTTCCCTTTATACCAATAAAATCACAGGTCTAACAAAAACAAGCAAATCTTCATCATCATCACCACCATCACCATCATCATCATCATCATCATCAATCATATCTCCAGGGGGCAGAGCATCAGATACTGAAAAGTGGTACTAAGTTATAGGGAGAAACATTTTGGCTCAATGTAGTAAATATCTAAAGTCAGAGATATTCCATAGTGTCACAGGCTGCCTGCTTTGGAAGAGTATTGTGTTCCTTATCAATGGAAGTATGCAAGCAATGATTGGATGAGATTCTTGTTCAGGATGAATACAGGTATTCAGAAAATTATTTGACTATGTGAGGTCCTTTGGATTCTATGATACGACCATATGTTGATCTTTGTCATAGAGAAACCTTCAATTCAAGGGGATAGCAGCTTTTGAATAAGAGCTTCCCACCTACCACCCACCCCAGTCATGGGCAAAAGATATGAGTTACAATGTCAAGGAATTTACTTCTCCTGTTCTCCACAAAATGGATGACTTCCCAAAATTTGACTTCCCAAGAAGAAGGAAGAGGCTGAATTTTCAGACTGAATTCTCTATAGATTACATCCAAGTCCAATTAGACTTGAAAGTATGAAATAATACTGTACACACACAGACACACACACACTCACACGCATACATGCATACACTCACATATACATTTTTTTATGTATTATTTGTAGGGAGTAAGGTTCTTTTTTGCATGATATCCTTGTCCCTGACATTTCTAAATGCTAATGTTCTCAATAGAGGTAACCTTCTTTGAATGAATAGCGACATCCCTGAGGTCAGAGAATGTGAAACTCAACTGCTTCCTTACAGACAGAGGCCCAGAGAAAATGAAGAAATAGCTCAGCCCTGAAGGTGAGTTGGTGATGGGTCTCTATTCTGGTCTGTGTGGTCTCAGCAAAAGGTAAAACCTCTGGGGCTGAGTACAGATACCAGGTCCTCCAATAGCTTGCTCTGGAAGGAATAATTAGCAGCAGCAATGACAGCAGCTTAGCACCAATTTCATAATTTTAGATTTTTTTTCTTGACTATATAGGCTGCAATCATTTCTGGGCCTGAATTTCCTTATCTATAAAAGGAAATGGGTTGGATTAGAGGATCCCAAAGGTCCTTTCCAACTTCACAATCCTATGACTCTATGATTGCAAGTGCTCAGGGCATAGTCATAATAGTCCAGGGACACACTTAACTCCTTTTCAAAATTGTCCCTTTGTAACTCTCCGGAAGTTTCTATGCAGTGAATGCTCTAGTTAACTTTAGAACCTATCCCTAATGCTGGTTAAAAAAAATCTCTGCAGGGAATCAAAGCCCTTACACTGCAAGGAAGAAAAGAGCTCACCCTTATCTGAATAGGTTTCCAGTCAGAAGATTTTAGAACACAGAAGATATAACCTTAAGGGAAAGAATGATGGAGGTGAGGGATATCTATATTTATTAGAAACTCTATAAAAGGTCATAAATGAAAAGATAATAGCAACAGCAATGATCAGAGAAAGTGGAATATCTGCTTAACCACCTCAGACCACAAGCAGGACTGCCCTAGCCCTATTTACGTCATGCTACTAAAGCATTTGCAGCTAGGTGGCATAGTGGAGAGAGTGCCCATGCCTGGATTCATGAAGACTCATCTTTGAGAATTTTTTAATCCAGCCTCAGATCTTTACTACCTATAAAGTCCTGGACAAGTCATTTAACCCTGTTTCCCTCAGTTTCCTTAATCTGCTTAATGAGCTAGAAAAGGAAATGGCAAAGCGCTCCAGCATCTCTGCTAAGAAATGTCAAATGGGGTCATCAAGAGTCAGACATGACTGAAAAACAAAAACCGCACAACAACAAAGCATTTACACAAGACACTGTATAGATGTCTCATGACAGGCATTTGTGAACCAACCACATTCAATGCAAAGGGTTCAATCTTTGGGCTTTTCTTGCCATTTGACTTTCACTTCTTGAGGGGCAAATTCATGCCAAACACTTGACTCATCACAGATCAGCTCAAAGCCATAGACCATGGGATCATAGGACCATCATTTTAGAGCAGGAAGGAAACTGAGGGGACACTGGCTTCAACATGTCTTTTGCTACTTCCTCCTACAAACCCCATTCTTTTACAGATGAGGGAAGTAATACTCAGAAAGATCAAGTCTCTTAATCAAAGCAACAGAGGGAATGTCAGACCAAAGAACTTAAACTCAGGTCCTTTGAATCCAAGTCCTGTGTTTTCCCCACATCAGCATGCTACCTCCTAGGAAGAGGGGAGAGCAGAGAGAGGTTAGGTGACCTGCTCATGGTTGAACCCCCTGTTGCTGGCAGAACTGAAATAAAAGTCTGATTTCCTGAATCAGTATTATACTACATTTTGTTGTCTCTTGAACATTATTCTCATTTTTGCTAAAGAAGCTTTAAGTTTTGGAGCTTAAAGCTGTTTTATTTTTATTTCATTTTTGCATACTATATAAAGCTCTGGGCTGGGAGTCGAGGAGAACTAAGTTAAATCTAGCTTTAGACATTTACTAATTGTATCACCCTGAAAAAGTCACTTAACCTCTGTTTCCTTCCATTTCCTTATCTGGAAAATGGGATTAATAGGAGTACCTTCTTCCCAGGGTTGTTGGGGGATGAAGTAAGACAATAATTGTGCAGTGCTCTGCCCAATGTCCGACACATAGTATGAGCTCTGAAAGTGTTAACTATCCTTATTGCTATGAGTGTCATGCAGCAAGTTGTCACAAAAGCTGAATTAGAACTCAAGTCTCCTTTCTACCAGCTGAGTGTTCTTTCTGCTACTTCAGCTGTTTCTCATGGGATAAGAAATAATTAGAAGCCCAACTACCATTTCTTCTTGGTGCAAATAACTCAGTCTTTCATTGAAAGAAAATACGAAGGGTGCATTAACTTCTACAGCATACTGTAATCATAAAGAAGAAAAATGTTTTTTTCTGTTTTTCTTTTCCTGAGGCCACAGTAGCTCAGCACATTTCATATCACAGCTGCTTAGGGTCTTTCCAGTTAAGCTTTTGCAATGCTCCACTCTGACAATTGCTGGAAAGTGGAAGCAGAAAAATGACCCAAAGAAACTCTGTGAGTATATACCATCTGGAGCACTGGGTACCCAGGAAAAAAAAAAAAGATCTTTAAATGTCACAAGAGTTAACTCAAAATTCTTGGAACCTGCTAAATTATCATGCACAACTGGAAGGACTTAAGAATTCTCTGATGGTTCTTTGTCACAGAGAGGTGACCTGGAGCTCTGGAAGAATATGCCACCAGAAGAAAAGTTTTTTCAGGTCTTACTTCTGGCTGGAAAGGATTTTGGTACAGTCTTGGTGATGTTAACGTGCCTGTCCTCAGAGGACAGGCTAAATAAAGCTCAGAGATGCTCAACTCCAGAATCAGCCAAGAGTGAGGAATTCTTTAGCTGCAGTAACTCTTAAAGAACACATTCTAAGGTGTGGAGGATTTTGATCTGAATTGGGGATGGGAAGAGAGAACCCAACAAAATCATAATCCTTGAACAACTGAATTATTTAAGTTGCTAGAATGTGTTCTCAAATTCAAATAGCACTGTTGGGTGGAATATATGGCTATTTCTAATTGAGGTTTATTTCTAGATCTCCCCTGGACACCTAAAAGTTAACAGACACATGACTTTTACAAAGACTTTGCTTAGTTCAATTGCCATCTACTTAATGAGATAATGTATATCGAAGTACTTTGTAAACCTTTAAGGGCTATACGTAATTAATAATACTGTAATTGTTACTAATAATAGCTCTTATTTATGTCACATTTTGAGGTTTGCAAAGTGC
Organism: Bettongia penicillata ogilbyi; assembly: GCA_023548195.1. NCBI lineage: Eukaryota > Metazoa > Chordata > Mammalia > Diprotodontia > Potoroidae > Bettongia > Bettongia penicillata. The sequence continues at coordinate 6,402,886 of JAJHZJ010000126.1, read as the reverse complement.
TTTACAGGTATTAACTCATTTCACCCTCACAACCACCGTGTGATGTGGATGATATTAGTATCCTTATTTTACAAATGTGGAAATTGAGACTGATGGTTAAGTTACTTAATGGTAATGATGGTAAGAGTCTGACTTCAGACTGGAAAGCAGACACTTCTGACTCCAAATTCAAAATTTTCCAATGTGCCTCCTAGTCAGTGACATTGTTTAGTCATTCATCTATGTCTGACTCTTCATTATCCCATGGACCACAGTACAGCATGGGATTTTCTTAGCAAAGATATTGGAGTAGTTTGACATTTCCTTCTCCAGTGGATTAGAGCAAACAGATTAAGTGACTTGCCCAGGATTATACAGATAGTTTCTGAAGTCAAATTTGAACTCAAGTCTTCCTGACTCCAGACCCTGCTCTCTATCCACTGAACTACCTACTGCCTCCAGCCACTGACTTAATCCTGGACAATTAAACCAAATAAAATGGAGACTAAAACCTATTACAAATGTCAGAATTCTTAAAACAAGCATTAACCTTTATATTAATATAATAAAAGGGCTATACTAGACAATGTACGTGCCTAAATGCTATGATACTATGACAAGTTTAATATTGAAAATCATAGGATGAGTAGATCATAGATGTAAAGATTAGAATGGACCCTTAGATGTCCTTTGATTTAATTCCTTCATTTTGCAGATAAAGACACCAAGGCCAGATTTCTAGTATCACACTGATAGTAAATTCCTGTTATGGGATTTGAATCCAGTTTTTCCCCCTACCTCTAAGTCCAACACCCTAGCCACTATGGCACATTGTCTCTGGATTAAATTATTGGAGAAAAAGAGGAAAGTTTACTATAAGAAGTTAGAATAATCGATTTCCATCTACATTTATGATATTTTGTACCTAGGCTATAGTACATATCACAGTATCACAGATTAAAAGAGACTTTGAAAATCTTCCTGTACCTTACTAACACTTTCCTATAGAGTTTTCCTTAGCAGTGGTCATCCAGACTCTGATTGAAGGAATCCAGTAATAAGGAATATATTATCTCTCTAGATAGCCCATTTGACTTTTAGATAGTATCCAGATCTTCTTTTCTCATATAAAGGAGAAATGTCTCTCTACAACTTTTTCCCACTACTTCCAGTTCTGTCCTCTGAGTAAAGCAAGCTTCATTCATCTTTCATAAGATAGCCCTTCAAATACATTCAAATCACCCTAATTCTTCACTCTTCTGGCCTAAATAAAATTTATTTCCTTGAACTCATTCTCAAATGGCATTGTCTCAAGTATTCTCACTATCCTAGGCACTCCCCCAGTTACTTTATTGGCAGGTAGGTGCATTGGTGGACTGAGTGATGCACCTGGAGCCAGGAAGGCCTGCAAATCCAGCATCTGACAATTGCCAGCAGTTTGATACTGGGGAAGCCAGTTAACCTCTATCTGTCTCAGCTTTCTTAACTGTAAAAGGGGATAATAATAGTATCTCAGGATGGAGGTTCAAATGAAATGTAAAGCTCTTAGTACAGTAACTGACATATAGAACATGTTAAATAAATGTTTATTCCTTTCCTCTACCTCTTCACTTTCCTCTGTATTCAATTCAGATTGTCAATGTTCTTACTAAAATTAGTCCTCAGAACTATACAGAAAGTCTCAGATATAGCCTGAGCAGCAATCAGTACAGTAATTCCTACCCTTGATATGGACACTATCAGTTTCAAGATAGTATAAATGGCATTTAATTTTTGTCTTCCATGTCTCTGTGTTCATGCCAACCCCAAGTCTTTTTTGTCTTAAGTTTTAAAGAGTAATTGACTAGCCTTGGCTATTGTGGTGGACTTGCACAACTGTTGCTTGATCCAAAGTGAAAGGTTTTGTAGTTATTCCCATTAATTCTCACTTTACTTGTCTAAGCCAAGAACTCTAGTCTGTAAAATCATCTCAGAGAAAAATTCTTTAAATTGAATTCTTCTAACTTCAAGTGGAAGCTAATCAGATGAGAGGGTATGTCAGATACTTCATAAGAGTTGGGGGGGGGAAGTCTAGAAGTAAATAATAATAAGCAACTTATTAAAAAAAAAAGGATTGACAAGTTGCCCCTATTAACTCATGTGTATGAAGAGGGACGAGGCATGAATCTGATTGGCGTAGGTGACTCCCGCCATGATGCAAGCAAACCCTTTCTCTGCCTTCTTTCTGTAGTCTTATGTTGCCTAAACTACTGAGACATGAAGACTTGAATGCCAGAGGCAAGGCTTGAACCATGGTTTTTCTGAATCTAAAGCTAGCTCTCTATCTACTGCACAGGGCTACACCATGTTTCCTTAAGCTCTAATTCCTGATACTTAGGATTGAATTCTCATCTCAGTGATGCTAATTATTATCTGTGAGGCACTGGACAAGAGATTTCAACCCTCTAGCCACAGTTTCCTCATCTGTAAAAGGATGTTGTTAAATGTGATGATCTCCAGGAGACTTTCAAGTTATAAATCTCAAGAAAGATATTTTTGCTTAAATCTAGGGAAGTCACTGAAATGTGATGAGCTATGTTTTTCTGTATAAGAATGAATATAAATTTATCCATATGGGGAAAATATTATTTGGGCTTCTGAGGTGTGATATGCACCTTGAATATTCACAGCTAATTAACTATTTTAAATATTGATTCAGTATGATCATCATCTTATGTGGAATGCATTATAATGATATAATTACCATGTAGATGTCTGAAATGACCAACTATTGAGATCCTCTCTAAATTTTAAACACTCTACCACAAAGGCTCAAAGATTGGAACAGAGGCATTATTACCAGATCTGGCTGCACAGTGAACTTTTCACTGAATTTCCCTCAACTGTCCTAAAGGGACAATTCTGGTTAAAGACCTTGCAGAGAGTTTTTTTTAAAATAAATACTGCATCTCATGACAGTTGAATTCTAGGTATCATTATATGATTTCCCCTATTTTCATGAAGAAACCAGAAATATTATGATCAATAGCATAGCAAATCCCTTGGGGATGACTCTTGGATACATATCAGGAGTGTTCCATGGTGCCATAGAGAGGAAAGCAGCAAAAAACTCTGGACCCAATTCTTTTCTACTTCATATGTAGGCTACTGTGGATTCTTGGAAATCAGCCCAGACATGCTTCTAACAGATATGAAAGAGGATTTCTGAAAACACTGCCTTTGTAGTTTTTCTACAGGCTACAAACATGGCTGCACAAACCTTAAAGGGGACATGGTTGTCTGTGTCTAAGATCAGCAATTCTACTCCTGAAACCTGTTGAAGCATGATTTAACATTCCAGATCCAGCAAGAAAGAAAAAGAGAATGAAAGGGGAAAATAAAACTTAAAGGAGGAGAGGAAGAAATGGAGGGAGGGGAGGAGAAGTTGGAGGAGCAGAAAAAGCTGATGTAGAAGATAAGGCTTGAGCTGAGTCTCAGAGGAAGCGATGAGGTATAGTTGGCATAGGTGTGAAGGGATTGAATTCCATAATTTGGGGATGGTCAATGCAAAGACACAGCAATAGCAGGTGGAATAGTATGTAAGAATTGGTGGGGGGGAACCTTTTATTATGAGATGAAAAGTAAAATATGGGAAGAAACCAAGAATGATATGTGTAATATCACTAGCTGAATGATATTGACTAAGTTGAACTAACTATATTTTACTGAATTGGTTTCAGTAAGCATAAATAATTGGTAATCCTCTTCTTTTAATGGAAAAAAGGGTGAAGAGGGGTTAGAGTCTAGAAGGCACCTGAACAGAATGGGGGGATAAGGAGGGATTTTCACTGAGTGGGAAAGGGTTGTAGAATGGTGAATATGGGGAGCAGTGACAAACTTCACACACAAAGGATTTCAGATTTTTGTGTGGCATTAGTCTCATTCATTTTCATTTTGTGAAAACTACAAGACACCTGGTTTGTAGATATTTCTGCCCTGATGATGCAAACAGGCATTTCTGTTGGGCAGAATTTGTGAAGTTTTTGGTATCTTTTTAGCCAGCCTCCTAGAAAACAATTAATCAGCTAATTAAGTAGTATTAATGAATATTAAGAGATTCTAGAAGAACTACTCAGAGGGCTAAAACATCATAAAAAGAGAATGAAACAGAGAAGGCAAAAAGAATGAAAATGCAAATGTATTTTTGGGAAAAAAAACATGCAATATTTAAAATGTTGTGGGCTAGCTTGGTGGTAGGAAAATTTTAAGTATGCAAATTTATTTCATAGGACATAGATCTAGCACAGAGATATGCTCATAGCTCAAACCATATCTACAGGATGATTGGAATTGAACTGGAAAAGGAAAAAAAAATCCCTTGAACATAAAAGGAGATAATGGATGTGAAAGTGTTTTGAAAATTATAAAGTACTATGCAAAAGCAAAGTAGTTGTGCAAAGATTAAGAGTCACAAAATCATAGAATTTTTGTATTAGGATCTGAACTTCTTAAGAGCCAGGACTATCTTCACTCATCTCTTTGAATCTCCAATGCTTAACACAAGGCTGAGCACTAGAGGCCATCTAGACTGAACCATACCTAGTGGGGAAAAGGAGGGGTCATTCTACCACAATCTCAACAAGTACCCCTTTATTCAACCTTTCCTGAAGACATTTAGTAAGTAAGTTTCAAGTAAGATATTATGATACTTATAATTACTAGGAAGATTTAAATTCATCTTTCTGGAATACCTTCCCTTACTCTACACCCATTGTTTCTAATTGTGCTTTCATATCTAAGCAGAACAAATTCACATCTATTTCACATAGTAGTTTTGGAAATTTGGGAATATAATAATCATGGTCTCTGTCACTTTCAGACTACATGGCCCCAGTAAATATTCTCAAAGGCTTGAGCCTCTTTCCATATGAAATAATCGAAGTCCTTCACCATCCTAATCACTTTTGGGGGGATTCTTTCCAGCTTGTCAATGCACAATAATGTTAGCATTCAGGATAGAGCACAATACCCCAGACTATGGCAAAGCATATTGTCATGTTTCACTGCTGCAGCATATTGAATTTACAATCCACTAAAACTTCCAAGTCTTTCCCATGAACTTCTGTCTAGTTACATGGCTCAAATCTTGAACTTCTACAACTGATTTTTTTTTTAATGCAGACATAGAAATTTACATTTTGTTGACGTTGTTGCCCAATCTTTCCAGTCATGTCTGACTCTTTGTGGCCCCATTTGGGATTTTCTTGGCAAAGACACCATGATTTGCCATTTCCTTCTCCAGCTCATTTTACACATAAGGAAATTAAGGCAAACAGGGTTAATTGACTTATCCAGGGTCACACAGCTAATAAATAAATGCCTGAGTCAGGATTTGCACTTAAGAAGAAGAGTCTTCCTGACTCCAAGAGCAATGCTCTATCCAGTCTGCCAGTTACCTACCCTAATAATTTTCATCTTATTGAATTTGAGCCATCTTATCTCTTTTTTTTTTAATTTATTTATTTATTTAGCTTTTTACATTCATTTTCACAAATTTTTGGGTTCCAAATTTTCTCCCCTTTTCTCCCCTCCCCCCACCCCAATACGCCAAGCAATCTAATTTTCCCTATCTTCAATCTGTCCTCTCTTCTGTCATCCCTCCCTTCCCTTGTCTCTATCTTCTCTTTTCTCCTGTAGGGCCAGATGACTTTCTATTCCTCATTAACTGTATGTCTTCTTTCCTAGTTGCAACAACAATACTAAACAATTGTTCCTGAAACTTTGAGTTCCAAATTCTCCCCATCCCTCCCTCCCCATCCATTCCCTTTGGTACGGCAGGCAATTCATTATAGGCCATATCTGTGTAGCTTTGCAAGTGACCTTCCTGATAGTCGTGTTGTGTAAGACTAACTGAATTGCCATCCCTCTTAACCTGCCCTCATTGTTTCTCTTTTGTCCTTTGATCCTGTCCCTCCCCAAGTGTTGACTTTCAATTACTCCCTCCTCCCTTTGCCCTCCCTTCCATCATCCCCCCCCCCAATATCTCCTTCTCCCCCGCTTTCTTATACTGTAAGATAGGTTTTCATACCAAAATGAGTGTGCATTTCACTCCTTCGTTTAGTCAAATGTGATGAGGGTAAACTTTTGTTTGTTTGTTTTTTTTTTTTTCCCTCAGCTCTCCTCTTTTTCCCTCCACTAAAAACATCTCCTACTTGCCTCTTAAATGACATATAGTTACCCCCTTCCATTTCCCCCTCTTTCCTCTCACTACATTTCTCTCTCACCATTTACCTTAATTTCTTTTAAGGTATGGGTCCCATCCTATTCAGTTCAATCTGTGCTCTCTGTCTCTGCATGTGAATGCATGTGTGTATGTGTGTGCATGCATGTACATGTGTATGTGTGATCCCACCAACCACCCAGATACTGAAAAGTTTTAAGAGTTAGAAATATTGTCCTTCCCTGTATGAATGCAAACAGTTCATTTCTGGTAAGTCCCTTAATACTTCTCCTTGCTGTTTACTTTTGCATGCTTCCTCTCATTCTTGTGTTTGAAAGTCAAATTTTCTTTTCAGCTCTGGTCTTTTCATTAAGAATGATTGAAAGTCCTCTGTTTCATTGAAAGACCATATCTTCCCTTGAAGTATTATACTCAGTTTAGCTGGGTAGGTGATTCTTGGTTTGAGTCCTAGTTCCTTTGCCTTCTGGAATATCCTATTCCACTCCCTTCGATCCCTTAATGTAGGAGCTGCTAGATCTTGGGTTATCCTGATTGTATTTCCACAGTACTGGAATTGTTTGTTTCTGGCTGCTTGCAAGATTTTTTCCTTGAGCTGGGAGTTCTGGAATTTGGCCACAATGTTCCTAGGAGTTTCTCTTTTTGGATCTCTTTCAGGTGGTGATCGATGGATTCTTTCAATACTTATTTTGCCCTCTGGTCCCTAGAATGTCAGGGCAGTTTTCCTTGATAATTTCATGCAAGACGATGTCTAGGCTCTTTTTTTGATCATGGCTTTCTGGTAGTCCCATAATTTTTAAGTTGTCTCTCCTTGATCTATTTTCCAGGTCAGTTGTTTTTCCCATGAGATATTTCACATTCTCTTCCATTTTATCGTTCTTTTGGTTTTGTTTGGTGATTTCTTGGTTTCTCATAAAGTCATTAGACTCCATCTGTTCCATTCTAATTTTGAGAGAACTATTAAATTCAGTGAGCTTTTGAGCCTCTTTTTCCATTTGGCTCATTCTGCTTTTGAATGCATTCTTCTCCTCATTGGCTTTTTGAACCTCTTTTGCCAATTGAGTGAGCCTATTTTTCAAGGTGTTAATTTCCTCAGCATTTTTTTGGGACTCCTTTACCAAGATATTGACCTTTTTTTCATACTCTTCTTGCATCTTTGTCATTTCTCTTCCCAGTCTTTCCTCCACCTGTCTAACTTGCTTTTCAAAATCCTTTTTAAGCTCTTCCAAGGCCTGAGCCCACCCAACACCCCCCTGGGGTGTGTGGGGTACTGAGGCCCCGCCCTCCACATCTTTCCCTGATGGGAAAAATACGTCCTCGTCCTCCCCATCAGATCCGAAGGTCGGGATCATTTGCATTTGTTGGAAAAACTCTCTAAAGTCTTATTTTTCTTTCCCTTTCTAGGCATTTTCCCAGCCAGTTACTTGACTTCTGAGATTCCTTTCCACCTCCGCCTGGATCCGCCCAGCTAGTACTTGGCCTCTGAGATTCAAGTGCGCTTTCCCGCGGCAAGCTTTAGTTCTGGCGCAGGGTGGGGGCAGGGCCGCTTCCCTAGCTTGGGCCCTCAGGGGCTTTCTGAAGCGACTTTCAGAAACAGAGCGGGTGGGGGTGGGGTGGGGGGGCCCCGCCTGCTGTGCTCAGCTCCCTTGGGGGTTTTATTCAGAGGCGTTCAGCAGTAGAGCAGGGTGGGGGCAGGGCCGTCTCCCCTGCTCGGCTCCCTCAGGTTGGAAAGACCTTCAGTATTGAAGATCCTACCTGCTGCTGGGGGATTCCTGAGTCCCGGGCCGCTGCCGCCTCAGCCGCCCGCCCACGCCTCTGCCTCCGCCGCTTCCTGCCCCCGTCTCTGCCTCCGCCGCTTCCTGACCCCGTCTCTGCCTCCGCCGCTTCCTGACCCCGTCTCTGCCGCCGCCGCTTCCTCCCGAGGGGGCCCGCTCCCCTCCCCTAGCGCAGGCTTCTTTTTAACTGACCTTTAGCTTCTGTGGGCAGAGGGACTTTCCCGGCTACCGGAGATTCTCCCGGAGCTTTCCTCTCTGAAGTCTGCTCAGGTCAGCTTCTCTGGGTCGCGGCCAGGGGGTGGGGGTGGGGGTCCTTTTTCTGGAGTGCGATGGACCCCGGGGACGGCTCTCCAGGGTTCAGTGGAACGGAAATCTCTTCCCCTATGTTTGTGCACCCCCTGCAGAGATTCAGAATTTATGGGGCTCTCCTTTTACCTCAATTCCATGGGTTGTGGGTTCGGAGCTCGTGAATGTGCGTCCTTCTACTCCGCCATCTTGGCTCCGCCCCCCATCTTATCTCTTAATATCCTAGCTATCATTCTTTGTGTTAGCTATTAAATGAATGAATAGATTGAATTAATACTTAGTCTGTGCCAAGCACTGTGCTAAGTACTGGAGATACAAAGAGACAAGTGAGACACATGGTCATCTAAAGGTGATCATACTCTAACGAGAAGAGATAAAACTTATCAGAGAGTTCAGCAGTAATATCCATAAATCTTGAATTTACTGCAGTGAGTCACATGACAAAAGCAACACATCCTTAGGATATAATGGCAAATCAGCTGAGAATGTCTTGGGAATCTGAAAGGTGTACCCGCAGGACAGATAGTTAAATCTGAGTGATATTGTTAGAAGCCAGTGTCAAGGAAAAAAATGTAAATTCTGGAAGTCTTGTTTTACTTGATAGATTTCAGTCTGCCACTCTCTTCTTTATTTAGATGATGTGAGCAATTATGGCAACTCTACAGCTTTGTGTCATCTATTAATTTCCAATCCATGCCTCCTTACATGTCACTGATAAAGACGCTACAGACCACAAGATCAAGGAACCGTGCAACAGACATTCCACCAAAGGCATCCCTTCTACTTGACATCAATCCATTAATGCTTATTCTCTCAATTTAGTCATTCAACCACTTTAAAGTCACTTAATGGTACTATCTATTCTATCTCATTTCTGTCCACTTTGTCCCCAGGGATCACAAGGTAGACTTTTACAAACGTTTTGCTAAAAACAAAACAAAGTATAGCGATGGAATCTCTGTGACCTATTGACCTAACAAGAAAAACCAAAAAAGGAAATATATGAATATATGGTATGGTATATAGTATATAATTTTCTAGGGTGAATTTATGTGATACATATATATATATATATATATATATATATATATATATGAAGAGAGAGAAAGTGAGAGAGAGAGAGAGAGAGAGAGAGAGAGAGAGCAAGCGAGCAGAATTTTTGACTTAGGGATTGAATTGAAGCTCATCAATATGTAATTTATAGATACCTTCTCTTCACTTTTTGGGGGAAATCAGGGAATTTGTCCTCTAATGCTATAATATTTATCACATTCACCGCCATTTTTAAAAAATCACTGACAGTCATTCAGCAATACCATCTACAGGTCCTTTTTCACTTCCCTAGAATGTATTCCACCTTGGAATGTGGTGTGAACTCACTGAGTAAAGTCAGATGTGTTCTTTTCCTAACTCTTTACTTGTCTTGAGTTTACATTCCCTATTAACCATATTTATTATAGCCTTTCCACACCAAGGATCGTTAGCATTCTCCTTATGAAAGAAAACACAACAAAATGAAATTAATCATTCCACTTTGTTCAGGTACGATTTATACCAGGAATGCAGGACTGGTTCAGTATTAGAAAAATTATCAGCACTATTGATCATATCCACAAAAAAGTAGGAGAAATCATATGATTATCTCAAGAGATGCAGAAAAAGATTTATTCCTTCACAGCAATGCCAGGATCTAAAACATTTCCAAAAGCACTCATGATGCAAAATGCCATCCACATCCAGGGAAAGAACGATGGAGTCAGAACATAGAACGAAGCAGAGTATTTTCTCTTTGTCATGTTTGGTTTTGTTTACTTTTACTCATACTTTCCCCCATTCATTTTAATTCTTCTATGAAACATGACTAATGTGAAAATGTATTTAATAAGAATGTATGTGTAGAGCCCATATAACATTGTATACAGTCTTAGAAAGGGAGGGGGAGAAAATTTAAAACTTATGGAAGTGATTGTTGATAATTGAAAACATACAAATAAATAAATTTGGAACAAGAAACATTTTATGTGTATATGTGTATGTATATAACTACATATGTAAATACACATGCCACAGACATGTGTGTGTGAGACACACGGGCGGAGAGAGAGAGAGAGAGAGAGAGAGAGAGAGAGAGAGAGCTCTATAATGGAATGCAAGATCCTTGAAGGAAAGGAGCATTTCATTATTGCCCTTGTATCCCCAGCACCTTAAACTAATAGGTATTTCATAAAATGCCTTCTGATAACCACTGAGGCTGTCCATTCTATAGTCTTCTTCCTCTGGTGTACCTACTACTGTGTACAGGATTTAGCTTGATAAATATGAATAGGTGGTTTTCCCAGGCTGAAGAGAAGGAATCCAAATGGAAATGCCCCCAGTTTATGACTCTATTGCCCTATCTTACTTAAGCATGCTGAGAGAGGAGTGTGACTGTTGAGGACCCAGATACAGTGTTAGGAAATTCACAGAGACCCACCAGAACACTCATAAGACCCAAGGATAGGTAGAAAATGGCAGATAAGTGGAAATAAGATAGAAACAAAGAAGGAAGGAAGGAAGGAAGGAAGGAAGGAAGGAAGGAAGGAAGGAAGGAAGGAAGGAAGGAAGGAAGGAAGGAAGGAAGGAAGGAGAAAAACATTTATGAAGTGCTTGCTATGTTCCAGACAATGTGCCAAATCCTGGGGATACAAACAGAGAAGTGAGGTCATTTAATATTCCTTTGCTTTGTCTCCAGTGGTATACTGAGTATAATTTAATGGGAATCGGTGGGTTCTTGTCAAGTTGCTGGATCCTTAATGTGGCTCAAAAATGAGGTGATAGAGAAGTGGGGTGACACAGGCTAAAGTACTGCTTATTCATTCAGTGTATTGTTTTGTGTATTCTAATCTGTATAACTTCTCTGGTTTCTGTTTGTTGCTTGCTTGGATAAATAAGTTTACTCACTCTTCATTATTTTTTATAGTTTTTTGAGGAACTAGAATTTGGTGGGAAGGAGTCAAGCTTTTGGATATAACCTAGGATCACCCTTTCCTTGTTAAATGATGGCAACTGGGAAAGAAACTTAAATCTAAGACAAAAATTATTTCTCCTAGACTAGAAATATTTGGCGGACAGATATAATTCTGGTTTATTTTATGTCACTTAGTGATCTCACCAGCTCCCATGGATTTAAACATCTATATACTGATGATTCTTAAATCTATCTTGCCCCAAGTTCTTTGCTGACCTCCAATCTTGCATTTCCAACTGCCTTTCATACATCTCAAACTGGATGTCTCATAGGCATCTGAAGTGTGATATATTCTAAACTGCACTAATCCTTCTCCGTAAATGCTCCCAAATTCTTACCTTCCCTTATACTGTAGAGGGGAAGATCATCTCCTAGTCACTCAAGCTGATTTAGTAGTCATTCTGGACTCCTCCCTGTCTCTTGCCCTTCATATATAAGCCATTCCCAAGGCCTTTGCAACACACCTCTTGAATGTGCCCTTTCTCTGAGGGTGCCACCACTCTAGCCACCACAAGCCCTCATTACCTCACACCTTGATTATTGCAATAGCTTGCTAATGGGTCTGCCTACCTCAAGGCTCTCCCCACTCCATCCATAGTCCATTCAGCCACTAAAGTGATTTTCCTGAAGTATACATCTGACTATGTCTACTCCTTACCAACACACACACACACACACACACACACACTCAATAAACTTCAGTAGCTTTCTCTTGCCTCCACAAGAAAATGCAAAGCCTTCTATTTGGCATGCATAACCCAGTCCCTTCTTACCTTTCTGGTTTTCTTATTTCTCATTCTTTCCCACATAATCTTCAATTCAGTGACATTGGCCTCCTGGCTGTTTCACAAACAAGACACACTCCATCTCTCAGCTCTAGGAATTTTCTCTAACTATCCCTCAGGTCTGGAATATTCTCCAGCTCTCTGACTTTCTTTAAGTCCCTTTTAAAATCCCACCATCCACAGAAAGCTTTTCCCAACCCCTCTTAATTTCAGTGTCTTCCATCTGTTAATTATCTCTTGTTCATCCTGTGTATAATTCACTTTGTATATATTTCTTTGCATGCTGACTCCTCAACTAACTTGTAAGTTCCTTGAGGGCAGGGACAGTCTTTTGCCTCTTTTTGTATCCCAAGCTCTTAGCAGAGTACCTGGCACATAGTGGGTGTTTAATAAGTATTTACTGATTGATTGATTGGCATCTTCTCTATGAGGAGAGTAGAGCAGCCAGCCTTGTTGATTCTTCTCTTGCTCTCTTCTGGGCAGGAATTATAGCATCCCTTGGGGAGCGGGGCAATGTAGAGGAAGATTTCCAAGCTAGCAATCAAGGCCTCCCAAGAAATCTCATGTAGACATACACATAGCTTACAGGGACAGCAGCTCATTTGACCCAACATTTTCCATCTTGAAAAAAACAAAATCTTTGCAATATGTAATATGTTCTTTTCTGTTTATGAGATTTTACTTTGAATTATTTTAAATACATAATCTTTAACTCTTTATTCTAAAACCCTAGTCTTATCACATTGGAGAATAAGAATATATTTTTCATTCTATCTGCTGTTAGGCTATCTCTCTTAAACCTGGTAAAAAGTTTGATTTGTAAATGAGTCTACTAAATATATATCCTATTTCCACCCAACAGTGTGAGAGGAACATGCTGGCTTGAGGAGGAAGAGTCAGCAAACACTCATGTTATACTGTTTTAATTACAAGCTGCCCTCTTTTCAAGTTTATTACAATAGATGACTGCCCTGCTGTGAAACAGTATATAAAGACACAGCAGTATATCTCACTGGTATATTGTGGAAATTAAAATTCTTGATACTACTTCAGTAATTAATTTCCATAGAGAAACCAGCTTAGTTTAATAAAGAGATTAATGAAAATGTTGCAGAAGATCTATTTCTCAGGAGGTGTGGTGCACAGTACTTCTTTGCATTGGCAAATAACAAAACCCTTTCAAACAACCTAGTAAATCTTGCCTCATTCAATTAAATTTTCCTTAGGATATAAAGAGTTTTTAGGGTATCAGGAATAGACCTACATAACGGCCACTCTGGTGGCAGAGCCGCAGGACCCTGAGGATCAGTGATGGGTTGGACGAGGCAAGAAAGATTGTCAGTGACATAATGCTCTAGAGTAATGTACAGCAACTAGTCTGCCAGGAAAAAAAGAAGGCAGAGGGTAAATGGGAAAGACAGACATATGGGGAGCATGCAGGATCCAGCTGAGGGGAGGGACCTGGGAAAGGGGGAACACAGCGCCTCAGAAATGCTACCTGCAATAGCATTTAGGGTCAGTGAAGAGAGAAGATCATTTCTTTGTCTTCTGATTAGAATTAGACAGCAATATGAAGAAGTAGGTCTGTCCCTGATAGCTAAGAACTGTGTGACCCTAGGCAGTTATTAACTCCTCAGTGGCCCTAAGCAAATATCTAAGGCTAGATTTTGCAAAACAAGGGCGTATCTGCACTTACAAAGAGTTTCCTCACCAGGATTTCCCTGCATTAATGAAATCGCAAACTTGATGAACAATCAGTCAATGCCAACGCCCTCTCCTCACCACTTTCAAAACACATCTACTAGAATATAAACTCCCCCACTATATAGTCTAGGAGGACATGGATTGTATATTATCAGAACTTTGTAACATTAGAATCAAATACAGTACAATACTTCCAAATGGTGACTTTCCCTATCATGATTTCTATATATCATGGGTCAGCATTTAAGAAATTAAATACAAATTTGGGAGGAGTTTTGCAGAAGTTGCCGATGATGCAGAAAGGCCAGTAGAAATCATAGAAAACTCAGAAATGCATAAAATATATGAATAATATTTTATCTTTTAATACCATAATAACTCAGACTTCTTCTCTGGTACAAAGGAAGGAACAAAATTTTTATAAAGATTGTTCAGATTGCAGGGGGCACCATACCCCTAACCACCATAATGTGGAATAGATAACTGCATTCTATATAAAATAGGTCTTTAACTTCAAAAAATGTATCTGTTACAATATATGTTGAGAATGTCTACTTTCTTTCTGAACACCAGCTAGTAACTTAACCTCAATCTCTAAAACTACAGACCTAGATTGTGACCTGACTCAATAGGAATTCCTACATAAACAAAATCATAAGTACTTGCCATAGTGACATATGTTGGATTGCAGAGGGAGTTCCCATGGCAACAATTTACGAGGTACCAGACATACTGACATATTGTATGTGAGAACAATCTGGAGGGATTGCAAAAGACCATGCTGGGTAGAAAGAGTTTGGGGTCAGTTTCGGCAGACCTTGTACAATTAACCCTGATTTCTCTCCACCATTTTGGATGTTATTTTCTATTTTCAGTAGTGAAGTTCTGCTTTTAAGGGTCATCCTCAATATTGGTATAAACCAAAAAGCAAAAATCCCTATCAGATAGTCTCAGAAATCAATATCATTCCATCAAAAAGCATTTGTTAAACACCTACTATGTGTCAGGCAGTAATTTCTGAACCAATGAGAAAATATCTGTTAAAATTATTTCAGATGTGTGAAAGAACTAGGGCAAGAAAATAAGTGATTAAAATAGTTCCCTGTGCTCCAGGACACAGGGGGCCTCAGGTCATGGGCACCATGATACAAAAGATGGGGCATTGTCATCTTTGTTTTCTCTTCTTTCTGCTACCTCACTCCAAGCAATTAACATAAGTGTCTAGAGCAGCATTGATGCTGCTTGTATCCTGTGTTGGTGACAACTTTATTTGAGTCCTGGGGAGAAGAAAATCAAGGATTTTACTGGAGCATGTGGCACATCTCATATGAATACTTAATTCAGTAATTCCTAATACACCAAGTCACTTCCCTATTTCCACATGAACTTATTTATTAAAAATAACTCTATGGGACTTAAAGATACTAATGCAAAGTGACTATCTTAGGAACCATTCAGGAGCTGCCTCTCACCTTGAGAATCAGTAGCTATTGATCCTGGCTTATGACTTTATGGAAAAAAGGAAGAAGAAGAGGAAGGAGGAAGAGAAGTAGTTCTTGCTAATTCATTGTAATGGGTACCTAAATACAAACTTATAGATATCTACCTACAAGTGCAGTCAACTCACCTTCTATATAATGGTCACAGTAACTCAAGGCAGAGAGCAAACAGAAATGGAGAGTTAAAAATCCCCAAAATCCCATGGCATAAAATTGTGTACAAAGATTTCAAGAAAAAGAATCAGAATATAACAGGAATAATATAAAATTTCAATTTCATTTATTTATACAAAATATTAACATTTTAACAGGTCATTATAATATATCATATATGATCACATGGTGTATTAAATAATATATTTATATTATAAATATTGTCATTATTAATATTATTTATATAAAACATAAAAAAATCACTTATCAGTGTACCTAACATGAGGCAGGTTCTAGGTGCTAACGAGAACCTGAAGATAAAGAAAAAAGCACTGCCTTCGAAGACAACTAGATTAGTACAAAAAATAAGATATGAACAAAAATAATCTTAATACATGACAGAAGGTATTTGGTTCTAGGAGAGAATCATGAACAAATGAAAATAAACGTAAAACACTGGCTTTCAAAACTAATTTACGCACTTGTTGCATGGGAGAGATGTGGTTAGGTGGTTCCTGGAGCACCAAGAAAAGACAGCAGCAAGCTGGAGTTCCCTCTGAAAGAGGCACCTGGGGATGTCACAGTAGCAGGAACAACTGATGAAGAATGATTTTTGTCTTTGACTCCCATTGAAAATGAATGTGTTGTAAAGATCAAGTGACTGGCTTAGAATCCAACATTTTATGGATCCATTAATTGATCCATCAGTCCCCATTCTTCTTATTCTTCTTAAGGGGTCATCAATATATAGATGTACATTCGTATGTATGTGTATGAGGGGAGAATGTGGATAGATAGATGGCTAGACAGATAAATAGATGGATAGACACAAATATATGTGTACACATATTATTGATATGTTATTTGTATATACCATATATCTGTGAGAATCTGAATGAGAGAGAGAAAGTGCGAGAGAGAGAGAGAGAGAGAGAGAGAGAGAGAGAGAGAGAGAGAGAGAGAGAGAGAGAGAGAGAGAGAGAGCTCTAAATGAGCCAGCAATGGAGCAGTGGGTTATAGAAGTCAAAAAAGTCAGTGTGATCCTAGGTTGTATTCACAGAAGCAGAGTATCTCAGATGTGGGAGTCACAATGTCCTCTATATATTTGTGTGTGTGTGTGTAAGCATATATTTATATACTTATATGTATATGTATATACACATATACATATAGTTCTGAGATTTATATATATGTGTGTGTATATATATATATATATATATATATACACAGAAAAAATATTGATAAATTGGAATCACTTCCAGGGGTCATTGAGCTGTATTGAATAATCATCAGGTCATTATGAGAATCTTTGTGGAGGAGCAGAATAGGAGAATTTTACCTTAGCAAATAAAGCTAAGAAGAGAAAGAGAGTAGGAAACATTAGTGTGGGGTGGGGGGAGGGTAGAGCAAGGAGAGGTGGATAAGAGATATCATAGTAAAATAACTGAAGAACTATCTTATGAAAATGGAGCAGCATTCTACTTCTCCCAAGATAGCAGAATTAAGAGTAATGGATAAGAGAAACACCAAGGCAAATTTCAACTTAATCTAATGTAATTCAATTAAATTCAATAATCATTTATTATTTGTTGTTGTTTTATAGCAAGTCAGTTAATTTTTAGTCAAGTCCAGCTTTTCTTGACCACATTTGGGGCAAAAATGTTGAAGTGATTTGCCATTTCCCTTTCCAGTTCATTTGACAGTTGAGGAAACTGAGGCAAACAGGATTAGATCACTTGCCTAAGGTCACACTGCTAGTAAGTATTAGAGGCTGGATTTGAACTCAAGGAGAGGCATCTTCCTGACTTCAGGTATGACACTCTATCTACACTGTGCCACCTAGCTATTATGTGCTAAAGTCTTCAAAAGTTTGGAGCAGACGTGTGCATTGTATGATTGGGAGTCAATCAAGGAAGAACAGAAATATTGCCCAGTCCAAAAGACATCAGATGATATAAATTTGTAGGGGAGAACACAATCGTGTGACTCTCTTTAGCTGAGTCCAGCAGTTCTCAGTAGGAGTGAGGGAGGTGGATGCTATGACTAATTTAATTAAATTTTACAAACCTTCATTAAACACCAACACTAACATATTGGACAGAGAGTTGACCTTGTGAACAGGAGATCTAGTTTCAAATCTCTTCTCTTCCACATACCCTTTATGAATCACCTAAACTCTCAGACAATCCTTAACTTTCTAAGAATATAAGTTGCAGACAAGGTACTGATAAGTGTTGATAGAGTGGGTTCCGTATATAAATGAAATTACAGCTCCATTCACAAAGGGATAGGCCTTTTGTGAAAGGCACCACCTTAGCTACGGAGAATAGTAGACAATGGGATCTTCATCTAGGAGGGACTTCCTAGCCATCTAGCCAACTCTTTCACTTTACAGATAAGGAAACTGAGACTCACAGAAGTGATTAACCCAAGGTCACACATGTGTCAGAGGGAGAATTTGAACTCAAGTCTTCTGAATCCAGAGTCACTAGGCTTTCTACATACTATGCTTCACCGTTTGTATTTGTTTTATATGTCACAAAGTACTTTCTTTTGCACAATTCTACATATCTATTTATGTCAATTATAGGTAGTAGGGAATAAACAAATGTTTTGAGCACACAAATGACATGTCCAGTTTTATTCTTTCCCTCCCTGCCTCCTTCCTTCTTTCCTTTCTCCCCCTCTTCCTTCCTTTCTCCCTCCTATTTTCCCACAGGGATAATTCCTCTCTACATCAGGATGTTCCAGTACAAAGTTAGCAAATACAAGAGATACTTATGACATCTCACACAAAACTCCTTTTATCTTTTTCCATTCTCTTTGTTTCTCTATCAACTAGAATGGAGCTTGCCCTCTTCAAAAGAGAAGAGATAGAGATTTAGTGACGTGGTATGAATCTTTCAGAGGTGTCAGTTGATGTAAGTGATCTATTCAAACAATGAGAGCACCAGCATGAAACCCAGGCCTGCAGCCTACCGGCAACATGATGCGCTCTATACCATTAACTTTTAATTAACTCCAATTTTGACACAATTAAGCTCAATTAGAGTAGGATGTCTGACACTACAATGAGCACATATCCACACCCCTGTTGGTGTCACATTGAATTAATGTCTCCTTAGTGGAGTCTCCTCCCCAGTTAAGAGCTTTGTTTACTCCAGCAGGCAGCAGGTTGCTGCATCTAAAGCTCAAATACAACTCCAGGCCTACCCTTTGCCCCCATCATGTCCATTTCCAAGTACAGCCATTTGCAACAAAACCTGACTTTGCGGGCCTTTTCTGTTGACACATATTGTGATCTGCAGGAGTGTCCCTTTCAGCTCACATTTTTTTTAAAAACTAGCATTGAATTTAAGAATATAGTTAGGAAATGCTTATTAAGAATTGACCTTTTCAAGGAAAATTTCATAAATATCCTCTTTCAAAGGTATAGGAAGAAAGATGTTAAGGGTCTTGACCCTGAGTGTGAAAACAAGACCACATACACATCCTTTTAGCTTTTCTAGCCTCAAAATAGAGCACAATAACATGTCCTATTTTGTTACATTTCATATGGTCTCATCCAGACATTTCCTGGAATCATTTTCCCCCCAAGTCAACAGTATTTAATATGTACCTTCTTATTTACCTTGTTTTAATAAGTACTATATGCTTAATGAGCAATTCCATTGAAGTTGATTATACAATCTGTGGAGGTGATCCAATTCTACTCTTAGGGGAGTATAGCACCATGAACTAAAAGCCTATTTGATATACTGGTTTCATTTACACAGATTTACCAATGCAGCAGAAGTAGCTCCAGATTTGGAGTCAGAAGGTCTGGTTCAAATTCTGGAACTACTACTTGCTACTGATGGGATTATGATCAAGTCATTTACCCTCTCTTAGCCTTGGTTTTCCCTTCTGCAAAATGAATTGATCTATAAAGGTTCTTTCTAGTGGTAAATCCAATGACTCTTTGAATATGTATTATCAGACTCTTAGAAATGCATCTTGATTATGTTTACTTGGCTCTACTGAGGGAAAAATGAGCCCTAAGCTTTGTCCTTTCCCTGGATCCATAAAAATTACATATCCTTTATGTTTTTCATCATAAACTCTTTTTGCAGAAAATGGGGATGAATATGAATATATACTTTAAAAGTAATAGTTTCCTGACATGGGTCTGGACTTTCCTTTAGTGCCTATTTATAAGTTTATCATCCTTTTCCCCCTTCCTGATGGTAAAAGATAAAAGTGGGCATGCTTCTGCTAAAACATGCATTTATTTACATGGTGGGGAGGCTAGAAAAGGGTAGAGGTCAGGGAGGATGATTATCATTTTACACATACAGGTCTATAGGGTAAGTCTAATTGTTCAGAACAGATGAGGACTTTAATGAGAACTTTCCGTTACTCACTCAGTTGTTCTGTGGTGTGCCTTTGAGTATTTTGAACATGGAACACTCTTGAAAAGAAATTATCAATCAGTCCTGATGCTTTAGCCAAATAAAATCCTCTCTTGGATGTAAATCCTATATTTGACTAGTGTAGAAATGACCTAGTCATCTTTGAATTTTTTTCTTTTCAATGGATACTCTATACATCCAAATGGTAATGAGAGCAGAAATTTAAGTTCATATGGTAGTGAAAATTTTCTAAAACTACTGGATATCTAAGTTCAAAAATGGTTGAAGTCAGTCCATGCCCCCTGAACTCTGGCGTCATAGTTTCAGTGTATCATCAATCAGTTCATCAACAGAATGCATTTATTAAGTGTTTTCTATATGTCAAGCACAATGATGGGTGCTGGGGATACAAAGTAAAAAACGAAACAGTCTCTACTCTCGAGGTTCTTACATCCTAGTTGGGTTTGTGTATGTGTGTGTATGTGTGTGTGTGTGTGTGTGTGTGTGTGTGTGTGTGTGGTGGTGGGGAACTATAAATGTAACTTTATACAAAATATATTTAAAGTTAATGGAATTTGGGCAGGGTAGACACTAGGAGCTGGAGGGGTGCTTGAAGGGGAAGTGTGTTTTAGGTATGGGGAAAACCCACATAAGGTCATAGAGGCTAGCTATGGAATGACAATTAAGGAAAAGCAAGATGGCCCTCCTCACTGGGCCCTAGAGTGCATGAAGGGAGCTCCTATATAAGAAGTTTAGACAGATGAGCTGGAATCATATGGTGAAGAGCTCTCAGTGACAAACAAAGAAGTTTGTATTTTATCCTAGAGGCAATGGGAAATGGTGAAGGGAAGTTAATGGGTAGTGCTATGATCATAACTCCTGCCAGAATTTAACCCAAAGTCATCAAGGGACATTTTACTGACATGCACAAATGGATTCCTAGTTATTTATCTTTGGGAAACACGTTTTCTATCCCTATTTATGGTGTGCATCGAAATACAACTGCTGTGTTTCACAAGTTTGGGCCTAAAGCCTGTCTGATGTAGAAGTGTGCTGAGAAACACTTCCTACTTTTTGTTTCTGTGACTGCACATTCTAGGCACTATGATCACCCCAGCTGCCAAAGTCATTATGTGCTAAGAAGCTGTGCAATTATTTCAAAGGATTAGAACTTTCCATCTTTTCAGCAATCTATTACATATCCTCCAGATACACTCTTTTCCTTTGAAAACAAAGCAGAAGTTACTGTGAACCCTTGTAGCTCCACTAACCATGTGTCACAGGCACTGAGGAAAGCAGAATGTACAAACTTTGAAGATCTCTCTGCTCTACCCTGCACAAATTCTCTTTCCTTCCTCAGCTTCCTTTGCATCAGCTTTCACTTGCATTTATTTGATTTAACACAACCTTTTTAATACATTTCTCTAAGAGGGATGGATGAGACCAGAAGAGACTGAATTTTTTCTGCTTTCCCTACCTGTTATACATAGTAAAGGAAATGTCCCAGAGGCTGAATGACCCAGAGGGGTCCTACAGGTCAAAATTCCTGCCATCTTCTGTCTTGTCTTTCCTAGGAAGCTGAGAACATATTATCATAGGGTTTGGAACTAGGAGAAATTTTAGAAACTGCCTAGTCTGAGCCAGTCTTGTCACTGATAGAGGGAACTAGAGACAGAAATGGATCAGTCCAAGTAGCAAAGTCAGGATTCAATCCCAAAGCCTCCAATTACAGATCCAAGGTTTTTGGGATGATGGCAGGGTTCCCCCAATCACTAAAAACACAGAAGAATTAAACTTAGAAAATAATAAAGATCTTTTCTTTTGGAACCAGAACCAGAGAGGAAAGAACTGGAGTGATGATGCTCAAAAATTTTGTGCACTATGGAAGGTAAGATAAGGTTCTCATAATGGAGGACCCATTTTTTTCTACTGAGATAAGACATAAGGTGCCTACTATATGAGAAATTGAATTATGATTGAAGGTGAGAGGAGGACAAATCTTCCCACAAAGGCTTGGTACAGTCACAGGCTGTGTCTGCCTCCCTGTGAACATTTCACCAAAGCCCATAAGAACACCAAGGGGAAGAGGGTGGACTGGTCGGGAAGACCTGAGAATCCAAACCAACCTGTTACAGACAAAGAGCTCTAGGAATAAAAACGGAACCTTGAGGCTCTGCTGTAGTCAAACAAAAAATAAAAATACAGGGGCAGGGAGAGATCAATGCCAATGTCCTTCCCAGATTTTTATGATTATGCAAGGAACTACTTTTCTTTGAATTTCCTCCCAGTTCTCATTATGAGCTGCCATTCTAGCATTCTAGGAGGTATTATAATGATGATATCACAAGGTCAGCCACAACTCTCCCCTCCAGCGCTGATCACAGGCACAAAGATATGCAGGTGTACCTCACTTTAAATAACATGTTCCTGAAAATTTTCCTATGAATAAAATCATTTTTGCTTTCTCCACTTAGTTTTGTTTAAAATTCGATGATGTACTTGTTCCCTTCAGGCTGGGGGTAGGGCTGGGGTGGGGGGTGGGGGGTAGATGGTAGGGAAGTGAAAGACTTGTAATGATCCAAAAGACACACATCTAACCATGTAGGCTCCTTACCATTTAAAAATGCATATTCAAAGAGGCATGTAATTGTAAATACAAATATGAATGTTATTCAACTGTATAAAAATGGTAGGTGGAACCTTTGCCTTTATGTTCCTCCTCCGCAATACATCTAATTGGTTCCTTTGCTACCTCTAGGATAAAAGACAAGTTCCTCTATTTAGCATTTAAAACTCTTTGGATCCCTTCTGACCTATCGAATTTGTGGTTGAATCCTCTTTCCTGCCTCATAACTTCTTCCTTGTAAGCCCTCACCTCTCTACTCACACAGACATCAGTAGAGTTCAGGCCTTTGTCACCTCTCACCTGAACTATCCCAAGATCTTCTGATTTGGTTTTCCTGACTCAAATCTCTCCCTACATCAATAGATCCCCTACACAGTTGCTGATGTGATGTTCCTAAAAAAGTAGGTCTGGCCAGATCACCCCCTCCTTACTCATTGCTTCCCAGTGGCTATCTGTTACATTGTGGATAAATAGAAAGTTCTCTGTTTGGTATTTAAAGTTTTTAATGACCTAGACCATAAAGTCTTCTCTTTGACTCTCTTCTATCTAACCTACGATCAATCTATACTAGCCTGCTCACTGCTTCTCACACACCACATTCTATGTCAACCTTCTGTCTATTTATAACTAGTTTTTCCCCATGTCTGGAATATCATCCCTCTTCATCTCTGCCTCCTGACTTCTTTCAAGAGTCAGCTGAAATAACAAAAAAATGTGAACTCAAATATTACCTTTCATAGGAGCACTTTTCTGCCCTTTCCCCTTCAAGATGGGTAAGCTATCTGACCATCATATTAGGTAGGTGACCTGCTTCCCAGGCACTGGATATGGAAAAAGACATGGCCTATCTCAAGTCTTCTCTACCTGCCAATGCTCAGGGAGCAAGTGTAACTCTATTGCCTTTTCATTAAACCACCATGTTTCACAAATAGGATGGCAGCACCTGGAATAAACTATGTAGAGCTAGCTTCATGGTTGAAAGTATGTTTCTGAGCATCCCAATTAAGGATCCTCATAATGAGCCTCTTGACTTGGTGGATAGAGAGATGACTTTGGACTCAGACATATCTGGGCTCAGATCCCTTATACTTCCATCTCACCCTAATTGTGGGACCCTAGGAAACTCTTTTAAATCTTTTTAGCTCTCTAAGTTTCAAAGAATGTGTTAAACTACTTTGATAGAAGGATTTTCCTCATCTAGGCATTCCCTATTTCAATGAAATCACAGCTCTAATTCCTGCCCCTACTAGAGTGGCATGCCCCTTGAATAGAAAGCAACGTGATGTTTACCCTTGACCTTTACCACATCAAAAATGGTCTCTGAGAGGAATACACCATCTGCTGGACATCACCTAAAGAAAACAATGGCCAAGAGATGATAGCTGAGAGCAGGTCCTCCTGGGATAGCAACTGCATTATGCATTTTACATGTGTCTCTAGATCTAGTTTTAAATATTTCTCATACTCCAGGTACATTGAGATTTTTCAATAACACTCCAATGATGGGCTCAATCTGTCCCATATAAAGGTGGAAATCATTCTGGAAGGTATAGGGTGAGAGTTGAGGAGCTCCTCTGACTTTGTCATGCCCTATTTATAGTATTTTGTCCATAGAACTATGGTTCAAAGAATATTTGTCATTGGTAAAGTGCTCCCATTTTTTTCCCTCTTGAAGGTTAATCAGAAAACATTGAAAAACTACTATAAGTAGAAAATATATTGGATCAAGAAGGATTTTTTAAAAATTATTTTTGTTTGCTTTTGTTGCTTTTTTGCCTCTCTATCTCTCCTCTCCATTCTTCTTAAATTGAAAGTGACTTAGAAGTCATCTAGTCTAACTTATCATTTTAGGGATAAAAAAACTGAGGACAGAGAGATGAAGTGACTTGTCGAACATCACTTAGGCAGTGAATGTCAGAGCTGGCATTTAAACCCCAAACTCCTTGATTCCAAATCACGCCCTCCTCCCATTCCACCAAACTGTCTCTCCCCTTCATCTTTGTTTCCTCCTCCCCTTTTATCTTTTTGGTCTATAGATTCTGTCTCCCTTTTCTACTCAATGTGTCCCTGCTGGGCTTGCAGTCTGAGGTTGTAAATAGAAGAGCTAACCAGAACATACAATGCTCAAGCCAATGATTTTGATCTCATTAATGCCAAGATCTAATCAAATAATTCCCTCCTAAGTAAAAGAATACCAATCCATTTTGTACTAATCTATACTCTTTCCTTGGTTTCCTTCACCTCTTTCCTCCTATCTGTTTTATCCTGCAGAATAAGAGATTCTTGGGAAAAAAAGAAAAAATAAAAGGTTTTACAATATGTAAAACAGGATTCAAGAATAACATTCTAAAAAATAGAGTGCTCTAATCTGATTTTTAAAATGGACTATATAATGTCTTTATGAAACACCAGCTGATTTCTGTAGAAACTTCTTACTTTTGTGGAATAAATAAAAAATAATATTTTTATAGCGTTCCTGGTGAAATACATTAGAACTCAGGGTGTTATATGAGGATATATGAGGATTACTCTCAGGAAAATTTATGGGAGAAAAGCACACAAAAATATACCATACTGGATTCTGTTCCCAACACACACACGCACACACACACACACACACGCACACACACACACACCTTACTACTAATACTAACACTTTTTTTGGCCATGGCTACTGTGTAAGACTTAGAAATAGCAGACTGACAGTGAAGCCAAGCCCAGCACCTAAGGTTGAGGTAGAGATGAGAAGGTAAAAGGACTTCCATAAGGCCTAGAAGAGAAGCAGTGACATCAAAGTGAAATCAAGCAAGGCTGATCAAAGAGAGAGAAAAAAAGACAGCAAGGCAACAGTTCAAAGAAGAGTCAACGTTTGTAAAGGAATGATGCTCACTTCTGGAAACACACACTCAGAGGAGCTAAGTCTGGCAAAGACGGAACAGGAGGATTCTCTCATAGACTAAAAAGGTGTGAGAAGGAGGGAAAGCCCTGGGAAAAGTTAAGGACTAAGAAAGTGATCCAGTCACACTGAATACAGAAACAATGAGAAAAAGGAAAATAAAGGGAGAACTAAAATTTATATTGTTCATGAGTATATGCTGAGGAATGTGATCCTGTTAGAAATAATAAGATATCAAGGAAGAGATGACCAGAAATCCCTTTCAGAAAAGAGAGAATAACTTGCTGGTACAAAAATACTATATATTTGACTAATCTGAAAATGTGTTTAACAAGAATGTTTCTGTAGAGCCCATATAAGGGTACATGCCATCTTGGCAAGGAGGGAGGAAGAAAATTGACAAGTCACTGTTGAAAACTGAAAACAAATAAATTAATAAATTTGGGGAAAATACTATATATTATTGGCTTTGGCTTTCCCAATAAACAAAAAAGGGAATAAGAGGGGAGGGAATGAACATTTCTATAGTGCCTCTCATTATTATTATCTCATTTAATTCTCACAACTACCCTGCAAAGTAGATGCTGTTATTATCCTTATTTCTTCAGTTGAGGAACAGAGGTTAAGTTAAATACCCAGAGAATTTGAGGTTGGATGTGAACTCAGGTGTTCCTGACTCTGGGTCCAGTACCCTATAGTTTCATTTGCCAGGGAAAAAAATAGATGTATGTATTTTTGTTTGTTTTGGTGGTGGTGAAGCAAAAGAGATTGACCCTGTGAGCTTATTGGTATAAGGAATTCTGAATCAGGAAACTCCTTTTCTTAACGTACATCAGCATCTGCTCTGCAGTCTAAAAGTTGTCTAGGAGAGGGAGGGATGAAGTAACTTCCTTGGATCACATAGTGAGTATTCGTCAGAAGCAGAACTGAACCCAGTTCTTCCTGACTGAGAGGCCAGGTCTTATTCATCACATCATGGTGCCTCTCTGCATACCCTTCAGAAACGTCCATGGAAATCAGGATTCTGAGAGGCATTCAGAGAATGAATGTATCCTGGGAGTAAACAACAAATAGGCCTATTCTAGAATTGAAATGGAGACAATAATAGGAACTAAGAAACTGACCCATGGGGAAGGAAATATTCTCCTTAGTTAAACAGAAAACAATGATATCCCCATGATACACATTACATGCATGTCAAAAACTCCCCCTTCTCCAGTGACTTCTTGTGAACTGAAGTTCATCCTGAGTTCTTGAAGCCTGTAACCTCAAGAGGCAAATTGACAGGTTATTTCTGAAGACCCTTCATCTTTAGTCAGAGGACCATCCTTGTCAAGTGTCAAGAGTTTGACTGCCAGAAGTTTGGGTACCTGGTGATGACTATTTTTTCAGCCACAACAACACATGAAAGCATCTACTAAGGCCTGGAGGAGTTTCAAATTGCATGAGAGCAGGGATTCCTAAAGTATGAAGCATGTTTTAAGGAATAAACCTACCAACTCTGCTTTAAGTACTCAGTAGGGAAGAGAAAGTAGTGTTTACCCTTTGAACACCACCTTATCATCCGTTTGTTTAGCTCACAGATCATGCCTTGGTTACAGACTTTTAGTAACCACCAGAAGTGAATATTTGAGTTTCAGATCTCTTGCATTGCGCATGAAGAAATCAATTTCAGACAATATTCTCTTTTGTTGACACTTCAAAATCAAGCATAAGGCCTTAAGGAAATTTACAGTTAACTTAGAAAGAATAACTAGACTGATATGTGTTTTCACTCATGTAGAGTCCTATAGATGGTAATTCATTCATATCTTTTCATCCTGTGGGATTCTTGTCATTGCCTTATGCTAAATATGCTTTAGAGGGTCCACCCTGACCTTCTTCTAGTTCTCTTGACATTGGTAGACAGCAATAGACCATGTTAGATGTCTGTTCATCATCGCTTAGTCTTGATGTTTCTGACTCTTCTTGACACAAGACAGGCCCCACCTTTTCACCTATGCACAGTCTTCTGATAACCCTTAATCATGCTTAGTGTCAGGAAGCATAAACCAAGATATAATAAATGTGTAATTTTATTGTCTGTTCTGCAATACTATTCCTCAGTAGTTTGGTTTTAAACCAAAATGACTGAATCTATATATACTCTCTCTCTCCATATATACACATATATGTATGTATATACATACATACATATATGTATATATGTGTGTGTGCATATATATATGTAAATATATATACTCTATAGTATAGAGGCAGTGAGGTGACACACGGTTGGGGCACTGGATTAGGTGTCAGAAAGATATAATTTCAAATCCTGTCTCAAACATTTACTGGTGTGTAACCTTGGGAAAGTCACTTAAACTCCTGACAGCCTCAGTTTCTTTTTCTATAAAATATGGGGGTTGAACAAACTGGCTTCTAGGTTCACTTGAAGCTCTAAATCTATGATTCTACTAATTGAATAATAGATTTGGGTTAGTTTCAGCAAGACCTTATAATGAACCATGTTAGAGTGGCTCAAAGGAAAATTGAGAGCACTATAGATCTTACAATTGGTAGATAAAGATTAATGAGAGGCACATATCTATTGAAATAAACTGTCTGCAGTATCTAGGGAGGAGGTATTCTGACTTGAATGCCATAATTTAAACAGAGATTATTTGCTCAAATGCCATGGCTGAAGGGCAGAGTGTGGGCATTTGATCCAACATGAGGGTGTATCCCCTTCTTAGATAAAGATCCATTGTTAGCAGAGTTTAAAAAGGAAGGTTTATTTGTTTTTGTTTTGTTTCCCCCTTTGTACTGAGGACTTTTTTTCAATAAATCTTCACTCATGGCAATCATTGGTCTCTATATTCTCTTAACAGTGACAAAGGGTACACATTACGCAGATTCATAGCAACTTTGAAAGAGTGCGTCTTGAGGTCAATCTATCTGAACAACTCTTATTTTATTGATGGGAAAACTGAAGCCCAGAAAGGGAAAAGTGACTTTCCAAATATAATGAATCAGTGGCAAAGTCAGGAAGGCACCATTCCTGCTATACTAATGTGTTCTACTGAGATTAGATGAGGGAACAATGCCATCACCTAGCCTAATTAGCACTGAGGCTGGACCTTCTAAGCAATGAACTCTAGCCCAAAGTGCAAGGACTTCTATGTCCTTTGACTTCTTAGTTGAGGGCATATCTACTAATAAAGAACCAGAATACAACTTATCTTCACTTCTAAGAAATATATATGAGGCCATATAAAATCAATTAACTCAGTACTTAATGGCTATTTTTATAGTATGTCTCCTCAGTTGACCATCACTTGATACTGTCAATGAGGTAATCTCTAGAAATCCCTCTCCCTCCCACCCTTCTAAACCATTACTACTGATCTATTGTAACTTAGAACATCAAAGGGCAAGTTTATGAGAATTCTGTGAACGTTAAGAGTTCAAATGAAAGCTTTGGATATTCCCTGCTGAGTGTAACACACAGATTTTTGTCAGTGTGTTGTGCTTGGCTAGAGGCCCTTTTGAATTCCTTCTAGATCTAGGCTGCATTTCAAGAAGTGTATGTTGCTGAAAAAATGGTCTCTATATAAGGGAAGTGATATTGTAACTTTTTTTCTGTTCATTATTTTTTTCTTTTTTGTTAGTGAATTTTTAAATAACTGATTCATTTTTAGTTTGCAACATTCACTTCCACAAGATTTTGAGTTCCAAATTTTCTCCCCACCTCTCCCCTCCACCCACCCCAAGACAATGCACATTCTTATTACCCCTTCCCCCAATCTGCTATCCCTTCTCTCATGGCCCTCCTTTCTCTTATCCCCTTCCCCTCTATTTTATTGTAGAGCAAGATAGATTTCTATACCTCATTGCCTATGTGTTTTATTTCCCAGTTGCGTGCAGAAACAATTTTTAACATTTGTTTTTAAAACTTTGAGTTTCAACACCCACGTTGAGAAGGCAAGAATATAGGTTATAGGTTATACATGTATAGACATGCAAAACACTACCATAACAGTCATGTTTTGAAAGATTAACTATATTGCCCTCCATTCTATCCTGTCCCCCCATTTATTCTATTCTCTTGTTTGACCCCATACCTCCTCAAAAGTGTTTACTTCTAATTACCCCTTTCCTCTCATTTGCCATCCCTTCTATCATCCCACCCCAAACCTCCCCACATTATTCCATTCCCCTTTAGTCCTTTACTTTCCTATAGTA
Source organism: Bettongia penicillata ogilbyi (assembly GCA_023548195.1). Lineage (NCBI taxonomy): Eukaryota > Metazoa > Chordata > Mammalia > Diprotodontia > Potoroidae > Bettongia > Bettongia penicillata. The sequence continues at coordinate 6,373,324 of JAJHZJ010000126.1, read as the reverse complement.
TAAGACAGATTTTCATACTAAATTGAGTGTGTAAGTTATTTCCTCCTTAAGTCAAATCTTATGAGAGGAAGGCTCACTTTTTCCCTCTCACCTCTCCCCTCTTTCTCTATATTGAAAAAAGCTTTTTGTTGCCTCTTTTATATGGTAAATAATTTACCCCATTCTATTTCTTCCTTTCCCCTTCTCCTTTATATATTCCTCTCTCATCATTTAATTTTATTTTTTAGATATTATCCCTTTATATTCAACTCACCCTGTGCCCTTTATCTATATATAGAATCCCTCTAACTACCCTAATACTGGCAAAAGTCTCAAGAGTTACAAATATTATCTTTCCATGGAGGAATGTAAACAGTTCAACTTTAGTAAGTCCCTTATGATTTTGCTTTCCTGTTTATCTTTTCATGCTTCTCTTGATTCTTGTATTTAAAGTCAAGTTTTCTATTCAGCTCCGGTCTTTTCTTCAAGAATGTTTGAAAGTCCTCTATTTGATTGAATGACCACTTTTTTCTCCTGAAGTACTATACTCAGTTTGGTTGGGTAGATGATTCTTGGTTTTAATCCTAGTTCCTTTGACCTCTGGAATATCATAGTCTAAACCCATAATGTACTAGAACCCTTATTGTAGAAGTTGCTAGATCTTGCGTTATCCTGATTGTGCTTCCACAATACGCAATTTGTTTCTTCCTGGCTGCTTGTAATATTTTCTCCATGAACTGGAAGTTCTGGAATTTGGCTACAATATTCCTAGAAGTTTTCCTTTGGGGACCTCCTTCGGGAGGTGATTTGTGCATTCTTTCAATATCTATTTTACCCTTAGGTTCTAGAATATTGGGGCAGTTTTCCTTGATAATTTCTTGAAAGATAATGTCTAGGCTTTTTTTTAATCATAATTTTCAGGTAGTCCAATAATTTTTAACTTTTTTTCTCCTGGATCTATTTTCCATGTCAATGGTTTTCCAATGAGATATTTCACATTGTCTTCTGTATTTTCATTCTTTTGATTTTGTTTTATAATTTCTTGATTTATCATGAAGTCATTAACTCTATCTACTCTGTCCTAATTTTTAAGGAATTATTTTCTTCAGTGAGCTTTTAGAACTCCTTTTCCATTTGGACAATTCTGCTTTTTAAGGCATTCTTCCACTCATTGGCATTTTGGATCATTCTAGCCATTTGGGTTTGTCTATTTTTAAGGTGTTATTTTCTTCAACATTATTTTTGGTTCCCTTTAGCAAGCAGTAAACTTGTTTTTCATTATTTTCCTGTATCACTCTCATTTCTCTTCTCAATTTTTCCTCTATTTCTCTTACTTGATTTTCAAAATCCTTTTTGAGCCCTACCATGGCCTGAGACCAATTCATATTTTCTTGGAGGCTTTGGATGGAGGAGCTTTGACTTTGTTGTCTTCTTCTGGTTGTATGTGTTGATCTTCCTTGTCACCAAAGTAAGATTCTATACACTGATTTTTTTTCTGGTTTTGTTCATTTCCCCAGCCTCTTGGTCAAGGTAGTTCTCTTCTTCTAGTGGGGAAGGGGGATGTTCTGTCAGCTGCTGGATACCGCCACAATCTGTGGGCCTAGAGCTCCAGAAACAACCATTGTCACTGCCCCTGATGTGTATTCAACTGCTACAGGCTCCTCAGCCCCTCTGCCCCTCTGGGGTTGGGGCTGGACCACTATAGTCTCTCACATAGGTCCAACAGTTGTTTTCCACTGATCTTCCAATTTGTCCTCAGCATTTTGAGGTCAAGAAGTCTGTAAACTGCCACAGCTGCCAGTGATTCATCCCCCACCTCAGGCCCCATCTGTGCTGGTGCTGCCCATGCTGGACTGTGCTCTGCTCCCAGCCTGGCACTATAAATGCTTTCCATTGACCTTTCAGGATGTCTTGAGCTGGAGATTTGCTTCATTCCATCATTCTGTGGGTTGTGCATCTCCAGAATTTGTTTAGAGTCATTTTTATAGGTATTTGGCTGGGTTTGGGGGGAAAGCACTGGCAAGTTTGTACTGTTACTCAGCCATCTTGACTCCACCCCTGATACTGTAACTTTTAAAGTATTGCATCCAGTGTAAACCAATGCCATTTCTAGTATTCTCTTTGTTCACAGTCATGGCTAAGGTATAAATTTTAAGGGTCCAGTGACTCACATTTTAATCCTCCTATTAGATCAGATTTAAAGAAACCCTTATATTGAGTGAGTACATGTCCACTATATGTTTGCTGAATGAACTCAAGGACCTAACATTTGAATAATGCTATTGAAAAAGAAAATAAAAACAGCTTAGAAGATGTAGCCCTGGTGTTCTTAGAGCTTACAAATCAAAAACAGGCACTGTGAGTGAAAACAAACCTACAGACAATCATGCAAGGAACTCTGAAGGAAACACCCAACACATGCAGAAAAGAGAGCCAGGCTAATACAATTTCCTTAAGTAGGAATCTTGATACATATTCATGCTTCCAATTTCTGAATTTGAAATGAGTGCCCACTGAAGAATTCTCAACTCATGAAAACATAATTTATTGGTCTCCAAAAGCTTTTTCTACAAGGCTGATCAAATGATGCTCAAGAAGACTTTATTCAAAATGAAGAAAACATTCCAATTTTAATGTTTCCCTTTTGAACAACTAGTGTTAGAGTTCAGGAATAAGTAGAGCTCATTGGAGCTGTCAAGTTAGAGCAAATCAAGGTTGCCAACAAGAATTGTTTATTATTTGAAGTTCTTGGAACATTGTCCCTATGCTTTTTGCCAAAAAAATTGCCAGAAGATCCTCAAGAACATGACTGGAGGGGAAAGAAATCTGGCAAGTGGTTTTCAAGATGTAGTGTAGATAACACCCTGCCACCTCTCCCTTCTCATCAAATCATTTTGTCAGCCTCTCAGTTTTGAGACACCAGTTCATCTGGAGCAAGTATATCCAACAAAATGAAACTTAAATAGCAGATCTTCTAGATTATACCATCAAAAACCTGAAGCAAACTATGATCACAGCTATGATCCAAGACAATTCTTAAAGACTTGTGATCCACCTTCAGAGACAGAACTGATGAATTCTGAGTGCAGATTCAAGCAAACTTTCTTCCCACTTTATTTTTCTTGCTTTTGTGTGTGTTTTCACATGATTAATATGGAAATAGGCTTTGACTTGACTTCACATGTGTAATCAATATATTGCTTGCCTTCTCAAGGGGTAGGAGGGCAGGAAGTAGAGAAAGAAATTGGAACTTCTTTTAATGTTAAAAATTTTTTTAATGTTTTTGGGAAATATACACATGTTTGCATATACACACATACATGTATATTGCATTATGTATGTGTGCACAACATATATGCATCTATATTCCTATAGTCATCTAGTCCTCTTTATAACTGCAAAAGAAAGACCTAATTTCTCATCCCCAACTATTTCACTTTGTAGACAATTGCAGTTCAGAATTAGCACTCACTACTAGATCCCTGACTTAGAGGATTTACAATATAGTGAACCTTTGGAAAGGAGAAAAATGGAAATGCTATGAACACAGGTCACAGTTCACCACTGAGACTATTGATGACTCTTTGGTGTTTTAACATTTCATGGTCTCTCTAAGTTAGAAGAAGCCTATGAGGACATCTAGCTATGATTACTATCTTCTATGACCTGCTGGGATCTTATGAGATTAAATGTTCAGATAGACTATTTATCTTTCCCTGTGATGCTAGGCAGCACACAATCAATATATACTTACTGTTGGTCAATTAGGTAAATAATGGTATCAAACCAAATGAATCACACAATAGAACTGTACATGTTATCTGAGTCACTTGGAATATTTGGCATGCAGAAAGGTGCGCAAACATACTTATAAAAAGTAAAGTATTATTCTCAAGATCTAAGATCTAAGGGGACCTCTAAACCCATCTACTATAATTCCCTCAATTTACAGATGAGAACACTGAGGCACAGGGGATTTAAGTGATTTATCCAAGCCCATATAAATAGTAAAGGGCAGCTAAAGGGTACAGTGGATAGAGCACCAGTGCAGGAGTCAGGAGGACCTGAGTTCAAATCTCACCTCAGACACTTGACACTCACTAGCTAGGTGACCTTGGGCAAGTCACTTAACCCCAATTGCCTCTTCCTAGATCATCCTGATGAATATCTAGTCACTGGATTCAGGTGGCTCTGGAGGAAAAGTGAGGCTGCCCTCCCTCACTCAAAACAAAGTCAAGTGCAAGTCATGTCATTATTTCTTTGATGGCATGGTCTTCTTTGTCAATGAAGGATGAACACACACACACATAAGTAGTAAATATCAGGAGTGAGATTTGAATTCAGATTCTCTGAATTCAGAGTCGATGCACTGTATTCCCATGTCCTTTTTCCAACCCATACCAATGGTATATCTAAAACTTCCTGAAAATCTCTGTCACTCATTTGCATGTATCCTCCATTTATTTCTCCACAGCTAACTTCTCTGAAACTTTATATGCATTATTGGTATGCCATTAGCATAAGGCTAGGAACTGCATCCCTGATTGTAGGTCACTGACCTAGCTTCCTTCTGACTATGGACTGTCATCATGAATGAGTTTTCGTGGATTTGACCACAGTACCTGATCACTTGGAAGAAAATATACTCTCATTTGGAAGACAAGCACCATGTGTGAAGACTCACACTACCCAGATTTGTTTCAGTGAAAAAGCATTTCAAACAATAGCTTCATTTTCCTACTAACATCTGTCTCTTTTATTTTCAATTCAAGAATATGAGCCTGCTGCTCTGTCTCTACAGTGATAAGTTATAACTAAACCACTGCTGATCTCTCATGTTAATGAAACTCCACTTTATTTCTCTTAAGGAGGATACAGACAGGGCTGTTGAATAGCTAGTGTGAAAAAACTGCATACGTATTTAGAGGGGAAAGTGAAGTATTGAGCCACATAGTAGCACCATGATTAAACTTCCCTAACAATGTAGTCCAGATCCCTATAAAATCTAAGGTGTAAGCTGCACAGGCTTGCCGTAAGATTCATGCCTGAAATGGCAATGTCTAAATGAATTACAATTGATTTTATGTAGATGGGAAGACAGTAAGACATGGTATATAGCCAAAGTAGAAACAAGCCCTGCAAAAGACATATTGTCACGCTCTTACCACATTTTGTATTGTATAAAAGACCCTACTGTCAGAGGTTCAGGACCAAGTGGGATAATGCAAAATGCTGGGAAGAGGCCTATTCATATGAATAGCAATTTGGCAAATGACAATAGGCAAAGCAACAGTAAGGTAACCACAAAAATTTATTTTTTTCCCTTTCCTTCTCACCCCAGTGTGTTCCTGTAATATCTTTCCAATAAATTTCTGATTCACTTACTTCTCAAATAAAGGCATTTAAAACAGTACCTGCTGAATCCAGACTTCCATTTCTGGCTAGAACTTCAAAGTCAGGGCTAAATACTATATTTTAGATCTCAAATCCCATTTCAAATGAACCACAAGCATTTATTAAGTACCAAACACAATACAAGACCCAGTGCTGAAAGTGATGTTCTTTGACCTCAAGTTTAATTCCTTGGGAAAGACTAGAAAGGTGAAAAGGAACAGAAGTCCAAGGCAAAAGTAGAAAGCTTGAAGTTTTAAATGACTTTTCTCTGGCCCACATGAATTATATCCCAATATGCTGAAAGATCTTGGAAATTTTGGAAATGATGCTTTCTGAGAAAGGAATTATCATTGATCATCTCTGAGGAATAATGGAAATATATATTTGATTATTTGGAAAGGATAGGAGTGATCATTAAGAGCCAACAAAGGACACACCAAAAAAGTCAAAAATAAATCTAACAAAACCATAAAGGTCAAATAGGATTTGAATGAAGAGATGTGAATTGACACCCCTAATCCACCTTTTCATGGAGGTGGGAGGTCCACAGATGCTACACATTACAAATTTTCAGACTTTTCCAAGATATCAATCAGTTGTGCTAACTTTTTTCCTCTCTTAAAAAATATTATTTTAAATATGGAATGACTCCCTGGCAAAGGGAGGCAGAGTGACACAAGGAATAAGTATTGTGTTATAAGAAATGGCAAATATTAATATTTTTTTAATATTTAAAGAGTCAGAATGGGCTTATCAAGAAATAGTCTTGTGGTTTTGATTTACTAAATTCATTTCCTTTTTTGATAGTTTTAAGATATCAGTAGATCAGAAAGGCCACTGACATAGAATACCTGAATGTTAGCAAGTCATTTGACAGTGCAGTGTCTCTCAGGCTGTCTTTGAGAATGAAATGGAAGGATATGGCCTAGATAATAATACAGTTAAAAGAATTCAGAACTTGTGGAATGAGGGTATGCACAAAGTGGTGATTAATAATGTGGTATCAGCTTGGAAGAATGGTTGTAATAAAGTGCCCCAGGGATCTTTCCTGTTCAGAATTTTTATTAGCAACATGAGTAAAGAGATGGGATGCCTACCAGATTTGTGGAAAACACAAAGTACTTGGAGACAGAGCCAATATTCTGAATGAGTGTCAAGATTCAAGAAAGTCCTAAAAACAAGCTATAACGACAGGCTGAAATGGACAATAATGAATAGAAATGTATCTACTAAGATGACATGTCAAATAAGCAATACGTCTATAAGACAAGAATCCCTGATTCCAACTGAGAAATCTTTGCAGACAAATTCAAAGCATGTGGACTGGAAAGATTAGCAATATTATTATTAAGGAATTCTACTCTAAAGAATCAATTGCTCTTTTTTTAAAAATGATAAATAGTGTCTAAAACCAAGAGAGAGCATTATCTGTAATGGGGATAAACCTGAAGCATTCCCAATGAGATCAGGGGTGAAGCAATGATGTTTATTATTATCATTATGATTCAATAATGTACTAGAAATGCTAGTTATAGCAATAAAAGAAGAAAAATAAATTGAAGGAATAGGGATTGAGGAAACAAATTTATCTCTTTGCAAATAACATAATGGTATACTTAGAGAACCCTAGAGAATCAACTAAAAAAAAGCAATTAACTACTTGAGATAATTAAAAACTTCAGCAAAGTTATAGGATATAAAAAGGAACCATCACAAATCATCAATATTTCTATAAAGTACCAACAAAATCCAATAGGATGAGACAGAAGGAGAAATTCATTTTTAAAAACTACAGACAATATAAAATACTTAGGAATCTACCTGCCAAGGCAAATCCAAGAAATATATGAGCACAATTGCAAACATCTTTCACAAAAACAAGATAGATCAAAACAACTGGAGAAATATTAATTGCTCATAGGTAGCCAAGGCAATGTAATAAAAATGACAGTTCTACCTAACTTATTTTACTTATTCAATGTCATACCAATCAAAGTATCAATGAATTATTTTGTAGAGGTAGAGAAAATCATAACAAAATTCATCTGGAAGAACAGAAGGGCAATAATATCAAGGAAATCAGTGGGAAAAATGTGAAGGAAGGCATCTTAATAGTTCAAGATTTCAAACTGTATCTAAAAGTGTTCATCAAAACAATATGAGACTACTTCAGAAACAGAGTGGTGAATCATTAGAATATATACCATGCATGGCAGTAAGTGATCATTGCAACCAAGTGTTTAATAAACCCCAAATCCAAGATTTGGGGATAGCAACTCAACATTTGATAAAAATTGCTGGGAAAACTGGAAAGCAGTTTAGGAGAAACTGGGTCTAGATCAGCATTCCACACTCTAATCCAAGATAAGGTCAAAATGGAAAAATGATTTTGACATAAAGGGTGATATCATAAATAAATCAGGGGAGTATTGAAAAATGCACCTATCAGATCTATGGATGAGGGAAGAATTATGATGAAACAAGAGATGGAAGAGATTACAGGAAGTAAAATAGATAATGTTGATTACATAAAATTAAAAGACTTTTGTACAAACAAAACCAACGTAGTCAAAATGTAAGGGGAAATAAGAAACTGAAAAAAAAATGTAAGAAGTTTCTTTGACAAAGACTTCATTTCTAAAATATATAAGGAATTGACAAAATTTATTTTAAAAATGTCTTTTCTCAGATGATAAATGGTCAAAGAACATGAATAGACAGTTTTCAGAAGAAATCAAAGTTATAAATAGTCACATGAAAAATTACCTAAATTACTACTGATCAGAAAAATGCACGTTGAAGCAACTCTAAAATAACACCTCAAACCTATCAGATTGGCTAAAATGACAGAAAAAGAAAATGGCAAATGCTGGATACAGTATGGAAAAATTGGAACATTAATGCATTGTAGATAGAGTTGTAAACTTGTCCAACTACTTTGGAGAGCAATTTGGAATTATGCTCGTTTGACCTACCAAAATCACTACTATATCTACATCTGAAAGAGATTAAAGCAAAAGGAAAGGACCCATATGTATAAAAATATTTCTAGCGGTTCTTTCTATAGTGGCAAAGAATTGGAAAACAAGGGCATGTTCATCAACTGGGAAATGGTTGAACAAGTTGTAGTATAGTAGTGTGATGGAATGTTGTTGTGCTATAGGAAATGATGAGCAGGATGGTTTGAGAAAGACCTGGGAAGACTTACATGAACTGATACAAAATGAAATGATCAGTATCAGGAGAAAACTTTCCACAGTAACAGCAATATTGTAAGTATGTTTAACTGTGAAAGACTTAGCTACTATGATCAACATAAGGAGCCCAGACAGTTCCAAATGATTCACGATGAAAAATGCTATCCAACACCAGAAAGAGAGCTGATTAACTTTGAATGCAGATTAAAGCATGTATTTTTTTATTCTATTTTTGTTTTATTTTGTTTGCATTTTCTTTTGCAATGAGGGTAATATGGAAATTTGTTTTCTATTACTTCACATGTTTAATCAAAATCAAAGAGCTGACCTCAAGGAAGAGAAGAAATGGAAAAGAGGGAAAGAATTTATAACTCAAATTTTTTTTAAATGTTAAAATTATTTTATATGCAATTGGGAAATGATTAATAAAATAAATAAAAATAAGTTTTAAAAAGGAATTCTTTTTTAGCCCATATCTGTTATGATAACAAAAGTATTAACATTTGGGATCTTCCAAAGGACAATAGAAATATTGCCATAGTGATTTTGAACAGATTGCAACCCATTGAAAATGAAGAATTAGGCAGAAAAAATATTATGAACAATAACTTCAGAGAAATGAGTGGCCAGAAAAATAAAAATAGAGAGGACTGATTACATAGCAAGACTGAAGGCTAACTTGTGGAAAACTTGTATGAACGTCAAGATATTTTTTTTTAAAAAAGGACCCAGAATATCAAACAAATGTCCTGTAGTCAGTTTACAAAACAAACTGCTCAAGTTGCATAGGACAGTTATGCTAGGATGAATTGTTATCAGCATTATTGGAGAGAATTAGTAAATTATTCAGATCACAAATCCACCTAAGTAATCAATCAAAAAACATTATTAAGTTCTATGTCAGGCACTGCACTAAGGTTTAAAAATACAAACAGCAAAATGAAGGTGTCATTGACCTGAAAGACTTTACATTCTAATGGAAAATAGTGTATATTATTCTCTACAGAACCACCTACTTCTAGAACTGTTAAATTACATGTTTTATTTAAACTACTCTCCATATGTAACACCAATGCTCCATATATAATAAGTTAAGATTATAAACATTAAGGGCTTTGAGGGATTCTCTCCTATCAATAATATACATAAGTACCAAATAGAAAGTGATATACATATGTTCAAAAATGAAATTAAGAACCTGGTCTCAGCTCTTCTGGAGAAAAAAATGATCCAGGTTTTAATAGACCACCAGGTCAATAAAAGCCAACCTTGTGTCACAGCACCAAAAATGTTAAACTTGCTTAGTATGAATTAATAAAAGCATAGTATACAAAAGGGGGAGAAATTACATTCCTCAGATACTCAGTGTTGGCCAGATCACATCGGGAATATTGTCGTCAGTTCGGGTTATAATATTTTATAGGACATACTTTTGGCAAACAGGACAAAGAGAACATGGTTGGTCATGGGGAGGAGGGAAAAGACATGTTTCCCACAGCAAAAGGAAATGAATAGGAATAACTAAGCTGTCTGGATCTCTATCCCTGATTCTTAAATGTTAAAGCTGCCCCTGCCCCTTCATTACTCTGTAATACACATATAGAGATATATAGTAATTGTGTATATTAGCATATAATGTAATATGCACTCTATATGTGTGTATAGGCATGTATGTGCACATGGCATTTCCTCTGTTGGAATACAATTCCCTTGAGGGCAGGGACTATTTCATTTTTTCTTTGTGTCTCCTGAATGTGCACTTCTTAATGGTTCATTGTATTAAGTTCGTTGAATTACAAGTGATGAAATAAGTGAGTGAAAGCCTGCAAGGAAAAAAAAAACATTTATTAAATGCTTACTATGCTCCAAGCACTCACTATGTCCTCAGATACTAGTTATTTGACCTTGGGTAAACCATTTAATCCCGTTTGCCTCAGTTTCCTTATCTGTAAAATGAGATTCAAAAGGGAAATGGCAAACCATTCCATTATAACTGCCAAGAAAACCCCAAATGTGGTCACAAAGTGTCGGACATAACCAAAATACTGAGAAACAACAACAGTGTTCAAGTACGGTGTTAAGTACTAGGGACACCAACACAAAAGTGAGATAGGACCTACCATCAATGAGCTTACATGTTAATGGAAATCAATCACTTAAAAGGAGACAGCACATAGAAGTAGTGACAAGGAAAGGGAATGTCATCTGGGAAGTAGCATAGATGTTGAGCTGAAACAGAGGGCAGACCATGGACAGGTCCTTTCAAGGGACAATGGAAGCGTTGATCTGATTACAGTTCTCAGAATGCAATATATTCCAGAATTATATAAGTGATGCAAAAGATCCCCCCCTCTCTCTGTCATATAAATAAATATGTCACATTTTGATTAGATAATAATTCATATCACTGATATCTCTTCTTCAGGATAAAATGTTGTCCTTTGATATGTCATGTTCCCTAAGTATGAGAATTTTTAAAATGCACAGTCAGAAGAAGAGAAAAGAAAAAATATCTTCATCAAAGAGAAGCATATTCTAGAAAATGTGCTCCATGTATCTGCATCACCACCTCATATGTAAAGTATGTTGGTGGCATTGTATAATCCAGAGTTAAAAATTAGGTTTCTGAATAATATCTACATAGCATTTAATAAAAATAACCTTGTAATAAATTATCTGCAACTGACAGTGCCAGACAAATGAAAAGTTCTCCGTGTGCTTTATTTGTCTCTTGGGAAGAAGGAAATGTAAGTATATTTTCTACCATCACAAAACCTTAATGTAATGTCAGAGCTGAGCGTTGTTAGTCTACTACATTACAGCAATATGAGATATTCTGCAACCCTTACTAGATTTCCTATATGGAATTAAATAATATGACACATAATTCAGGGTCTAAACAATCAAATCTAGCTGTGTCCTCCTCATGTCCTCAGAAATGTTTTTTTGTTGCTGTTGCTGTTTTGGTTTATTTTCCCAAGGATTCAGGTTTATTGAGTGCTTCTCTTTTAGCATTTGGATCTCCAAGATTTGACTACTTTCATTGATAAAAAGGCATGAGGCTAAGAGACCAGATAGCATGTGCTTCGGATCACAGACAACAACGGGCAAAGAGATAACGAAGAATCAGTAGACTTGGGTTTGAAATAATTTTGTGAACATAAGTGGATTAAATTAAACTTTTTTTTTTAAAGGTGGTGTTGTATGTACAAGGTGCTAGGGATACAGAGACAAAAACAACACAGTCCCTGCCTAAACAGAACTTACATTCTACAATGAAGATATATCATGTAGAAAATATATGCAAAGAAATACAAAAGGATTTCAAAAAGGAGAGAGTGATGGTAACTGGGGAAAGTGTGTTCAGTCAGAAGGTACTGCATAAGAGGTGTTTGTTACCTGAGCTGTACTTTTCATAGGACTGTAGAATTGAAGCCCAGAGAGCTGAAATGATTTTTCCAAAGTCACATAGTGCCAGGATTGAGGAAGACAGAGATTAAATGAATTGCCTAGGGTCGCTTAAGTAAATAAGGTTTTCCCGACTCTAGGTCCATCATTCTATTTCCTGCACCATCTAGCTGCCTCCAAGACACTATTTGAGACATGAAAGTTTCTGTGAAATCTTCTAATATGATAATAGTATGGCTTAAAAAAACATTTTAGGAAGTATCCTCCAAGAAGTAGTTCCATGATATGATACATCACAGTACTTCAGCAAGCCTAGGCGTCTTCACTTTCGATTTCTAATATAATTTGATAGGATCAGTAACTACTGTTCTAATTAATATAATACCAATCTTTAGGAAATAGCTAAATAAAGTTATACGTTTATTTTAATATTTTTATTAGATCCTACAGATAGTATCCATAGGAACCCGTATTAATGCATTAGATATAATATCAACTTTGGAAATAAAGGTTATCCTAAAAATCTTGGTGTAGTTTTAAACTTTAATAGCCTTTAAACTGCTATGTCCTTTAGTTAAATCATTATACCCTAGAGTTTGTTTTGTTTTTAATCACTTGTCCTGAAAATAATAAAATTAGATTTATCATATATGTCTTCAGAACTAGGACAAGTATAAAATCCAAATAGTCTGCTTTGACAGGTAATGAGTTCTCTGCTGATCAAGCAATCAAATACTCATTAAGTGTCTATTATGTACCTGGCATTATGTACCTAGGCACTGGGATATAAGTACAAAGAATGAAAAAAATCTCTACTCAAAAGAAGTTTATTATAGTCTAATGGAGGAGAATATCTATATCTATGCACACATATTATACCTATGTATATATATATACATACACACATGTATGTGTATGTATAGAAAACAGCTATGTGTATATATGGAAATTCACATATAGGTAGCATATAACCATATAATATATACATATACAATTTACACACCATAAATAGAAATCTAGTAAATAATTATGTATACAAAGCAGTTAAATGTGATATTATTTGGGAATGAGAGTACCAGTAACTGGCAATATCAGGAAAGTTCTCATGGAAGAAATTATGCCTGGGATATGTTAGCCCAAGCTAGGCATCTGAGATAGGAGAGTCCATTGCAACAGGAAATGGGAGATGGAGTGTATTGGCTAATAAACAGAGAGATCAGTTTTTCTGGAGGGTAGAGTATGGGAGAGAGAGTAATGTCCAATGACTTTCGTTACATCTTTCCTTCTCTTCCTAGTTCATTGCCACTACTCCCTCTCCACCAGTATCCTGGACTTTACCCTAGACTTGCTCAACTCTACTGAGTTTTTCCTAGGACCCAGGCCTGCACTCTACCATCCCCTCAAGTGGCCTACTTCCCTCCTTCCTTTCCAAATCCCATTTGGGTGATAAATTTTCTCATTAGAGTGTAAACTCTTTGAGGTCAGGGACTAGATAACTTGTTTGTTTTTGTACCCTCAACAGTAAGTACTTAAATAAATGCTTATATTATCTAATCTCTCTCTCCTCTCCCTCTCCCTCTCCCTCTCTCTCTCTCTCTCTCTCTCCCTCTCCCTCTCCCTCTCCTCTCCTCTCTCTCTCTCTCTCTCTCTCCTCTCCTCTCCCTCTCCCTCTCCCTCTCCTCTCCCTCTCCCTCTCCCTCTCCCTCTCTTCCCTCTCCCTCTCCCTCTCTCTCTCTCTCTCCTCTCTCTCTCTCTCTCTCTCTCTCTCTCTCTCTCTCTCCCCCCTCCTTCCTTGCCTCCCTCCCTTTCTCTTCTAGAAAGAGAGAATGGGGCAGATTATGTAGGATTTAATGAACTAAACAGCAGAATTTTTATTTGATTCTAGAGGCAAGAGGAAGCTATTAGTGTTGATTGAGTAGGGGAGTTGCATGGTCAGATCTGCCATTACGAAAAATCACTTCGGTAGCAGCGTGTAGGATTGGATTTAGGAGCGAATTGAGGCAAAGAGACATATGAGGTGGTTGCTGCAATATTCTAGATAAGAGGTAATGAGAGCCTGAACTAAGCAGGTAACTAAGTGGAGAAAACAGATCAGATATGAGAAATGTCATGAAAGTAGAAACTGTAAAATTTGCCAACTAATCAGATACGCGTTGGGAGAGAGTCAGAAGCTGGATGACCACCTGTCAAGAAAATGTAAACAGTATTCCTGCTTCAGACAGAGATTAGAGTAATTGATTTGTGAACATCTCCAAAGCTCGGGGATTCTGTGATGTTATAAGCAGCACAGGATCTCAGGTCCAAGGACTTCTACACTTTCTACTAGTTTATTACACTATGGAATAGGGGATGCAGTGTGGAATTCAAGGAATGGACAAACAGCCTGACCAAGTCTTCAAGTAGTATTTGGTACAGTGAGCCAATATTTAAAAAGGAAGTAATGGAAATGTCATTCTATCTAAAGCTATCTAAAAAACCTCTGTTAGACTAAAAATACGGTTAGTGTAATGCACATGATGAAGCACAAGCCCCTGTATGGCTATTTTGAGAGTGGTTGGAATAGGCATTTTTGATGTTGCAAATATAGGGAAATCTAAAGACCCTTATCATAGTGTGGTAAAAATTATTTTAGTGTTTCTCAAAATCATAGCTGGCATGCTATAGTAGAAGGAGCTCTGCTTTTTTGATTCAAAAGGGCTAATTCAAGACTGGGTTCTGCCACTTAATAGTTTATGACATTAGACCACTCACTTTCTCTCTTCCTCAGTTTCCTCTTCTATAAAATGAAAGGGATTAGACTTACTGACATCGAAGATTCCCTGTGCTAATAAGTTTAAACATCCTATGAGTCTGAGTCTAAAAATGCTTCGTAACTGCATGTATCCTCAGGGGGATACCTCTTTAAAACTTCCTTCCTGATTCTGGTTCCACCAAGTCAGGAACAGGGGAACAAGCTCACATTTCACTTATGGATGAAACGAAAACCCCTAGTACTTCAAAATTTTAGTACAGGATGACCTTCAAAATCAAAGAATATTACATTTCTATAATTTAGTTCCCAAATTTTGCCTTAGAGAACATGGCTTTTTAATTTCAGGCCTCTGTTTAATTAGAATCCTGCCTTTCCAGTTCGCACCAATGTCATCACAGCTTGAGGGCTTATATTTGCCCAAGCACTGGCAACTCCTCATCTTTTAAGTGGCCAGTGGTTTCCTTGTTTGAGAAATGTGTCAAGTAAAAGGAAAATTTTCCCTTGCATGTAAATGAACTGTCCAGATAGTGCTAGAACAGTTATCTGTGTGTGCCACTATTTACATGAAATCCATCAGGCAAAATTTGAACTGTCACAAAAAAAAGAAAGATTATGAAAATTATCTCTCAGCACCTGATGCCTCATTGTGAGGAAAGATAAGCTTCCTTCCTTAAAATGGACTTATAGTGGATACTAATCAAAGAGTTCTAACCCACCTTGTTAAATAAACAGCTTTGAGATAGGACATAGAGAAGGCCCTTTAAAGCATTACCTAAAAGCAAGGGATTATAAAAGGAAATATTTACGTTGGCCTAGAGATCGAGACAATCTAAACTTAAAAGAGCAGTGGTATATAGACTACCTTCCCTAAGAGTCATCAAAGAAGCATTGTTTTTGTAATGATCATTTAAGTCCCAGCAGGTTATTTCTATTTTGTTAATTAAATTGAAAATGATTACCTTTTATTAGAAAATATGTATTTATTTTAATCAATTTTCTGTGATTGTAGCAGACACACAAACACATACACAACAAATGAACTTACTGGGGAGGTGTATGCCTAGAAAAAAAGGTAGGTCAATCATGTAGGGAACAAAGAGATGAAGAGCCTAAGGAGTCCTATGAGAGATGACTCCATTACCCAATTTTCAAATGGATCTGTGTTGTCACTGATATAGGCAGTCCCTCCATTAACACAGAGAGCAATCCATTTTCACCTGCTCAGCCTATGTCTATTCACTCCCATAGATTCACTATGGAAGTGTATCCAATTATGTATGAGGGGAAGAGGTATATTCCTTGAATTCCCTTGACAATCCAACATTCCAAGGATACCAATGAGCATTCATGTTGTCAATTATCCTTCACTTTCCCTACTTTTTTATTCTTCAATTCTTTGTTCATCCCTTACATAATGTCTCCAAAATTCTTTGCTTGGAATGCATTGCAGCCAGCTCTCACTTACCATATGCCTCTTCTTTGCCCTATGAGTGATCTCCAGCTTCAATACTTTAGTGATTGCAGTATATCATAGTTCACCATCATGTATCACTAAAAAGGTTTCCCTTAACGACAATAACCTATACTCAAACACTGCTTTACAATTTCTAAAGAGGATGCATATAGTACCCTCTTTAATCTGGTTTGGCCCTAATAATAATCCAGTGAGGGAAGTAATAGTGCCATATCCATTTTGCAGACAAGGTAAATTAAATGCAGAGAAAATAAGTGACTTGCTCTGTGTTTAGCAAGCAGGAGCTATCTGTGGCAGGTATCTAACCAAGGTCTTTTTGACTCTAAGTCCAAACTGCCACTTTGTCACTTACCTTCTCAGTTCATTGAGAAGAACCTTTAATAGAGAGTTTTTGGGTAAATAAAGACAAAAATTACATGAGATGACCAACTCTGATCCATACCAGCGAGGGAATACCACCATAACAGAATTATCTGCCATCTTAATTAACAAAAATCTGATTATGCAGCCTTTAAATAATTTGTCTTTGGATCAGTGTGTTTTCTCTCTAATGAAGCATACGTTTAAGGTTCAGATATAAGTGAATGGATATCTATGGTTGAATTTTGTTTTTCTTTGTTTCGTTTTGTTTTAATTTCTCACTGTAACTAACTTTTCAAGAACAGCTCTGCAGAGCAAAGTTAGTACTGGCTCCATAGGAGTTGAGTTCTAAATACTTTCCCACAATATATTCAACAAATTCTATTTTTAAAATATATCTTTTTAGTGTCGGCAGTGGGCAGACCCAGCTCAGTGGTTGTCTTCACAATTCTGTCAGAAAATTGCAGCTTCACCCGAACAACGTCTAATAGCACAGTTGGTCCCGTATTCTTGGTGTGTGAAAGTGTTCTCAGCTAGGTCTGCCTGACAAGTTGTGCTAACTTTTATTCAGTCTTAATATTCCCAGTTCCATACTTCTTCTAGGATGCCATTATGTGTGTAGCATTGGCTATGATGAACTGTTTTCTCCTTCAACTTACTTCTAAGTAGTTAAAGATGACAGGCTTTATTTGAGTTGGGAGCAACATAGAAAGCATTAGGGTAAGTAATGAAAAAAGCCTTCAGATGGCCTCATAGTTTCCTCCTTATTCTGATTTTTGATGGTCCTGAAGCTATGACTTTCAGGCTACATATTTTCCTGTAAATGTAAAGAAGTACAAGTTCTTGTTAGGAATGTTCACTACGCATTAAGAAACACCAGAACAACCACAGAAGAGCCCTGCCTCATTTACTCAGGTGAGCCATAAAGCTCGACTTTCTTTGAAACTTATCTTCAATCCCAGGGCTGTAGTGTGTGTGTGTGTGTGTGTGTGTGTGTGTGTGTGTGTGTGTGTGTGTGTGTGTGTGTGTGTGAGAGAGAGAGAGAGAGAGAGAGAGAGAGAAAGAGACAGAGAGAGACAGAGACAGAGACAGAGAGAAAGAGAGAGAGATCTTAACCTCATTGTCACCCTTGACTCTTCCTTCTCCCTTTTCCTCCTATATCCAGATATCAAGACTTATTGATTCTACATACTTTCCCTGTCCCTTTCTCTACACTTACATTGTCATTATTCCAACTCAAATATTTCTCACCTCAGATATGGACTATTGACTCTAGACTCTTGACTGGCTTTCTTCCAGTCTCTCTCCTCTCCAATCTGTCCTCTATACAGCTGATAAATGAATATTCCTAAAACATAAATCTTTACTCTCAATAACATCCAGTGTCTCCCTATTACTCGTATAATAGAATCCAAATACCTTAGATTGGCATTTAAAACCTCCATAATATAGCATCAACTTATTTCTCCAGACAGTATAGATTATGACCATTAATTTGTTTACTGCTTACTCTGGTGCAAGTAGCCTATTAGCTGTTCCCCAGCTCAGAATGCCATCCTTATTTCCACGCCTTTGTGCCCCCATATCTATAATGTACTCCTTCAACTCTGCCTTTTAAATACCTAAATTTTTTCCCAGGAATAATGCATATTGCTAGTCATGCCTTTCCACTGACTATTTCATGAATTTCTCCACTTGTGAGGGAGTTAGATCTTACTCATGCGACTTAATTTTTCCTGCTCTTGAAGCAGTCAGAGAAAAAAACAATTTGGATGAACTTGTAAAAGCACTCAGAGAGATTCTGACCCAACCACTGGATTGTGAGCATAGGCATGACTGACAGGAAAAGGCGAGTTAAGACAGGATGTAGAAACTGAAACACGTATCAGGTCCTCCTGAGTCAAGTCTTCACCATGTGACTTCATTACTTGGTTTGAAGTAAATCCCCAAATCAACAGATATAAGCATATTTAAACAGAAGCATAGAACATCTTAGTGTCAGGAAGTAATGGCTTTTTTGGATTGTCCTACCCAATCTCCTGGCTCCCTACCATTGGATTTGCAGGATGACATACTGTTTTATATGAAAGGGCCCATAAGGCTCGCCTAATCTATTACTCTCATTTCATAAATATTAAACCAACTCCAAGAGAGCTGAATTGAATTGCTCAAGGTCACATAGATAAAAAGTGATAGGATTCAGGTATTTTGATTCCAAATATTGTTCTTTCCCCCACTTCATGTATCCAATGAGAATTTCTGAATATTTTCTGATTTGTTCCATGTTCCTGGGCTCCATAGAACTATCAATTAAACTCCAGAAAAATCTAGGAGGAACTTCATGTTTTCAGTTATGTAACAATTTAATGACTATTTCGTGGTAATTCTCAAAGAGTCTCAAAGAGTCCAAAAATCATTTACTTTTCACAAATATGAGACCTTCAGTCTCTTAGGGAATTTCTTAAAGTCAGTAGGTTGGTCAGTAAACATTGGCCTCTTTTTCTAAGACAAAGGCTTGAAAATGCTATATCTTCTTTGTATTTGTGTAATGGGAAAGGGGATCTTTGAAGACGGGGCAGAGCATCGCCATCTGATGAAATTAATGCTAGCAATGCAGTGTGCAAGATTCAAAACACCTCCTAGCCTAAGAGGACAGGCCACTTTTCAAAATCCTCTCTTGAATATTCCCTTTTTGATGATGCAGTTAGTGAAAGTTAAGCTTTGCAGCTAGCTATTTCCCTTGGCACTGGCAAAACTAGGACAGTTCTCACTTTGTTTCTGTTAATGAAGGTATAGATTTATGTTGCAGCCCTGAGCTATTACACTGGAATGATGACAAGATTTTTCTCTGCCTAAATAAAGAGCATCATAAAATGTTGCTGCTGCCATTTGTTATTGATTTTCTCAGCTCTTCTTTTTAGGTTCCTAGGAAAACTCAATGCATGAGGGACCCTGTCCTGGTCAGCATTTTAATCAATGATATGAATTTTAGGATGTGCTACTTGTCAAAGGGGAAGATTACACGAAGTTCAGAGGGAGAGCTAACATATTGGATGAAAACAAAATTGGGATCCAAAAGAGACTTAGGCTATGGTAGACCAATAAAGAAATTGATTAAGTATGAATATAAAGTCATTCATTCAGGTTCAAAAAATCAACTGCAAAGTTCAAGATGGGGGAGACTTTGCTAAACAATCGTTCTTATTTAAAAAAAGACCTCAGGTTTTAGTACATTACAAATCCAATGGCAGTCAGCAGTGTGATATGCAACCAAAGAGGATAATGTTTTGGGGTATTCATTTTTAGAAGTATAATAACCAGAACAAAAGGAGTGAAAGCTCTTTTGTAGTTGGTCCTGTAAAGAAGACATGGAATAATAGTAACAATTGTATTTTAACATTATTATCAATTCCAATTATTATAACAAAAACCTATATTACTGTGGGGAAATATTTTTCTGCCATTAAAGAAATTTTTTTTCAATTCTCTATTTATGAGATAAGGAAACAAATGCAGATTATGCAATGAATGGTAGAATTTATGCAACATACTAAGGAAACTTGAAAACATTTAGAATCTATCATATAATTAGAAAGACATATTCAGAAACTGATTTATAAACCAGGAGTTCAGTATGCTTTATAAAACTAGTAGGTCAGAAATTCCTTCACAACAAATACAAACCTTCAAATATCTTAGCGAATTCAAAAAACAAATTATATTGTTTCTAGAATACCACTGCAGAAAGAAGTATTGTCCACAATTGTTCAGAAATAGCATTGATGCATCAATATTTCATAACTCTTTTAATAGAACTTGCTATATCAAACATGATATATAATCTACAAACTACCTGGAAACTCTTCGGAAACATAGAAACCTAGTGGAAAAATATTAAAATTCTTTGGAAAAGGGACAACACATGTCATTCCTGTCATGCTATCTGCTACTGGATCTCTTCTCAAGGTGTTGGTCAGTATACAAGTAAGAGCCAGGCACTCTACTAATCATTGTGTATACAAAAAGAGGGGAACGGGATTCTGCCCTCAAGAAGTTTTTATTCTGAAGGAACTGATAATATGTAAAGAACTGTGAACATAGAAGATATATAATAGTGCTAATGGAAAATAATCTCAGAGGGGAGGAAGGCACCAGCTTATGAAGCAATTTAAGGACCAGAAATTATTATATTTGATCCTGGAGATAATAGGTAACTACTGATAGCTATTTAGCAGATGATCTGATTAGACCTACTCATGAGGATAATCACATTTTCATCTGAGTGGAAAATGGAGCAGAGCAATGAGGCAGCTAAGCTGACACAGTGGATAAAAAGTTCTGGACACTGACTCAGAAAGACCTGAGTTCAAAACTGACATAAGATACTTATTGCATGTTCTTAGGCAAGTCACTGAGCCTGTTTGCCTCAACTTCCTTAACTGTAAAATGGAGATAATGGATTGACTTGAGGATCCAATGAAATAATCTTAATGGAGCACTTAGCATAGTGCCTGGCACTTAGTAGGTACTTAATAAATTCTTGGTTTATGAAAATCAAAATCTTGGTTTGTGCAGAACAATTGAAGGACCTGGGAATGCTTATCCTGGAGAAGACATTTGCTTCCCTGTTATGCAGAATTAAATATTATATTGGCTAAAGAGAGCTAGATTTAGATGAACAGGTAGAATTCAAAGGGAAACAGATTCCTAGAAATAAAAACAAAATATCTTTCAATTAGAGCTTCAAAAATGGAATGGGCTTCTTTATAAGGTAATGAGTTTTTCATCATGAGAAATATGGGAGGCAGATATTAGAAGGCATGCTATGGCTCATTTTGAAATAGGAATTCTTGCTTTGGTTGGGAGACTTCATTAAATGACCTTGAACACACCTTTACATGATATTTTACTTTTATTAGGGAATAGGTCTGGATTTCCTCACATATCAAGAACGCATACTAGATGATATCTCATACCTTTCATAACTTCTTAATTTGTAAAATGAAACAAACAGTATAAAGATGAAACAATTTTGAATTAGCCACAGATAAATAATTACACGTTGAGAAATTACTTTGAGCTTCTTGATTAAATATTTTATCGTAATCATTATACAATTATTTGAAAACTGAAGAGTAATAATAACTGTTTATATTGTTCATTAAAGCATGCTATATACATCATCTTGGAATTTCACAACAACTTTGTGAGGTACATATCATAACTTCTGTGTTCTCAGTTTTACCAATGAGACTTAGACAAATTAGGCAAATGAATAAATGGGTGAATAAATAGAAATGAATTTAATTATTAAGTGCTTCCTCTATGCCAAGTATCAAACTAAGCACTCTGAGGATACAAATAAAAAGGTGAGACTGTCCCCACCCTCAAGAAGAGAGGAAGGGGCGCATTTATAGAAGAGTGATGACCAAAGCAGAGGGATTCACAAGGACTGTGAACTGATTGATAGGGTAGTAAATTAACAGATATTTCCTAGAAAGGATTTTAGAAGTGATTTGATTACTGTGCCCAGAGCAGAATATAGAACATGGGGGCTGAAGGGATTGTGAAAGTGTAGAAGTTTATATTGCAACATCACCAGTGTAGAGAACAGGATGAGATGTGGTACATGTTCTGATCTGGAGCTGACTAGATACAGTGAGTTAGGTGAGTTTGCACTCACACACTCATCAATAGAGACAGCTCAGTCTCAAGGCAAGAATTTAAAAGCTGAATGGATTAACTACCTCCCAGAATTGGAAGTATGACTTTAGAGGCTCCAGAAGGAAAAGAAGGCTTAATCTTGATCAGGCAACTAGTAAATATTAGATGAGATTTGAACTCAGTCTTTTTTGACTCCAAGGCCAAGGTTATCATCTCTCCATTACACTATGCTCTAAGGAGGAGGAGCAAGAGGTGTCAAATGGGGCCCATAACACTCCAAAAAGGTCCCAACCAGATTAAAATGAAATATGAATAAAAATACAATAAGAAATTGATAACATTACATTTTAAAACTAAGTCAATATGCTTTGGCAGGTATATTTATATATAGATTATTGGACCAATTTCCTTCCGAGTTTGACATTATTGTTTTAAGACACAGAGTTTAACCTTGGGCATGTGATTAAAAAAAATTAACTCTATGTCAACATAACTAATTTCCTTTGTGATTTATTTCATTTAATTTAAGAACATATTTCTAAGAAAGGGTCCATTGACTTCATAAGATTGCCTTAAAGATCCCTGATACAAGAATGCTCAGAACTCCTAATATGGGCCACTCCTATTTTAATGATCTATTCAAACCATTCTATATTGTCTCTGTGTAATAGTAGAAGAGGTGCAGCTGCAATCACATTTCTAAAGCAAAGTCATGGGAAACAGAAAAAAATATTCTCTACATAGACTAGAGACTCCAAGTTTAAATAGTTCTGAAGTATTTGTGTTAATGAGGGTCTTTTTAAATAGTATTTTCATGGCCTTGAGTAGGGAGATGTTTTTTACCCAGTGGACCAAGTACAAAATCAGTAGGGCTGCCTAATCCCAGTTCTATGACTGACTTCAGAATGTCATTTACCTCATTTAACCTGAGTGTCAGTCCTCAGTTTCACCAGCTGCACTAACAGATAGAGAAGCTTCAGTGCAACATGAAATTCTGAGCACATTCTGAGTGCCAAAAGAAGAACTGTCAAATACTGATGTTTTGGCTCACCAGTCCAGGGAAAAGGCTGAAGCCAAATCCCAAGTCACTCATAGTAAAAGATGCATCAAAATTCCAGCTATTCATTCACTTATTTCTTGAGTGGTTTGTCCCTGTTTCTATGTTTTTCAAAGAAATTGGCATTTGCACTAATGGAAGGCTCAATAAAGAGCCCATTTTCAGGTGATAGCTGATAATAGCTTCAACAGCCAATGAGCGGCCTCAGTTTGTGTCGGCCTAAAGGTACAGGAGTCGTTGTGGGGAGTAAAATGCTCTGTGTCATGGAGATAAAAGCGACTCTTCCTAACACAATATCTAATGGCAATGGAAAGCCTGTGAAGTGATTCTGAAAGAGTATAGAAATGAAAGTCACGATATCAATTCAGTTCTCCTAAGCATTTGATGCAACATAACAAAAAACAGGCTACTTAAATTTGAAAGTGGTTTTGAGAACTTTTGCCATCAGGATCAGTCAGTGGAGTCTTTGTGACCATAGGTAAGCTATTTAATTTATCAGAGCCTCAGTTTCCTTATATGCAAAGGACATGAAAATATTTACACAACTGTGAAGCCTTAAAATACCGCAGAAGTTTGAGTTATTATTGGTTAGAACCAACTGTGACATAGAGAATAGGGAGCTGTCTTTGAGTCAGAAAGATCTGGATTCAAATCCAACCTCACCATCTATGACACTAGACAAGTTCCTCAATGTTTTACTAATCCCTGATAATTCTCTAAAACTAAATTCCAGAACAGTTGTAGATCTACATAGGTAGCAGTAATTTACATACGAAGAATTCTCTCCATAACGGAAATCACAGATCTAGTAAAATATCTGTCAATTTTGTCCCTTATAGGGCAGTTGAAGAGGTTGTTCATATACATCAATCTTATTCAAAGATTCAAGCAAATTTCATTGGCTATTCTTTAAAAGAAATGAGAGGCATTCTCTTACATTTGACTCCTATCCTTGGCTTAGATAAAATTATCATTGGCTGAGATAGTTACAATAAATATTAGCAACCCAACTTATATTTAAGTATCATAATTTAATTCAATCAACATGCTTCAATTCAGTGGATAAAGTGTAAAATGAGCCTGAAATTGAGAATGATAAAATTACTTGCCCACAGTTTCTTGATCTTGCTCACACATAGCTGGCCTTCTTTCCCAGATAGTCTACATCTTAATTAAATTAGTTAGGTTGTAGTGTTAATCAGGACATAGGTTTTATCTCAATAAAGGATAGTCAGTTTCACTCTGGTAAGCGATCAACTGTAATCTATCTTCCAAAGGTGTATTGATGATTACAAGACAGTCTAGGCAACTAGGAAAGAATGAATGAGTATAAATTCATCACCATAAATGTAAAAATACCACATCTCTCATGGAGGATGGGTCAACACAATAGAATCATCTCCATCTATAAAAGTTTAATGTTACATTTTGTTCACTTCCCACACTTTCCATTTTTTGAAGGCCTCACCTGAGGGGAAGGGATAGAAGAATTCAAAGTCTACATCTCACAATTGTATTTTGATGACTAATATAATGATAAATGCAAAGCTTGTTTCCATAAATGAAAGATATTTAGTCTTCCCAAAATTTTGGGAGATAGGTGTAACAGAGTAGGGGGAAAAGGGTAAGGCATAAGAATTTATTAAGTGTGTACTGTGTATCAAGCACTTCGCTAAATGTTTTATAAATATTATCTCATTTGATCAGCTTAAGACCTGATCTGCAAAAGACAACTGAGGGGGAAGAGTAGAAAACTAAATTCACATGGTAGGCTCTAACTTAATGAACCCAAGGTATCTATTTGGGCTGGTCTATGTCTATCTCTGCACTTTCTATAGGAACAAGGGCAACAACTCCACTGCCTCCCAACTGCATGTATCTGGTACTTTCTCCACCTCTACCATTAGTGGCCAGTGCTTAATCTGTTTCTATTCTGCTTCCTGTCCTCCACCTACAATTTACCCAAGAGATATTACTCCTCTTGGATACTGATGAAGCTGGCTGCTCCTGTTCTGTCGCCATTCCCAATTTCTGCACCTCCTACCCTCCACTAACCAACAAAACCTTCCAATATCCTCCACTCCACTCGATTCAACACCTTCCTTTCTCTCCTGTCAGATTCTTCCCTCTGTCCAAATCCTTATTCCTTTATTTTGACAAATATGGAGGCTATCAGATTATACTCACTCTGTGATGAAACCATTACCACCTGCTAATATTTTTATAGAATTTTATAAACTTGGCCATTCATGAATCATTTACAGTACTTTATTCCAATAAAGAGTTCACAAATCACTCAAATGCTGGCAAAAGGCATAATAATGAGTAATATTTCAAGGAACTTTGCATTAATATGTCAGCTCCCAATTCTGTGAAACCTAAATTATTTTTCCAGGTACCATTATAGACCAGGCAGTTGCAGAAGCACATTTACTTTCCTTTTTGTTTTGAGGAGGGCATGTGGAAGGGGAGGAAGGTTAGAGAGTGAGGAAGAATTGTGGATCTTATAGGACAGAGAGAGGGTGACAAGATAAAATAAATTAACTAATCCGTAAAACTCCATGCCTTACACCAATAACCCAAGTTGTTAGTGAATCTGGAAGCACAGAAAAAAAGGTGGGGAAATAGGAATTTATAGAACTGATTGTCAGTTTCTTGGCTAGGAGGGAATTAACACTAAGCAATTCATCTTGATAATCTTAAAATATACCCATAAGGGAATGATTTCATATATATAAATTGCATACATATACTTTATATACTAGATAACTTCTTACAAGAAAGATTCCAAAGAATTTTACTTCAACAGTTTGCATGTTAGATTTAGAAAGCATCATTAATTAAGGGTTCACATATACTTAGCACTTAATAATTTAGAATACTAGGTATCAATAAATGGTAAGAACATACTCTCTTCTCCTCCCAACAATTAACGTCTTTTGTCTTGCTTTCGGATCTGTTCAACTGAAATTACAGCAAGGGAAACTGAGGAATAGATCATTGGAGACTCAATCTATATGCAAATATTTCTGATCATTTCCGTGCATTTTCTTTAATTTTCTTTCCAAAGGCAGGTTTGCCTCTGACCAGAAAACACTGAAATAATTCACAGAATTCCCTGGGTTAAAAAAAAAAAAAAACCTGTTTTTAAATAGACATGAAAAGTTAATAGAAATTCCATTTTTTTTGCACAAAAAGAGAATCAATTAGAAGAAAGGTACTAGTATTTCCAGAGTCAGGAAGTAGGGCAGCAAGGTCTAGAATGATTGGGGGACAGCCTGGAGCCAGGAAATCCAGGAGTTCAGCCATGATCATTCTTTCTCTTGCCTGGGGTAGGTCTTAGCACTTCAGGAACCCAGATGAGAGAGGAAGTAACCTAAGGCTTAGATCAGTCCCCTGCCACTCTATGTCTGGTCCTCGTCTGAAAGGCATGAATCTTAATGCATTTTCTATCAGGAAAAAAACCCATCTACTTTGTTAACTTTCACAAGTTGTCAAAAGCAGAAGTTTTCTTCCAAATTCTACTCTCTGGAAAATCACAGTAAATTCACTGGATAGCAAAACAAACATCGTTCATGTTGTTGGAAAATTCAGGGCATTAGATCCTCTAGAGATTGGGCTATCATCACTCCTATCAGATCAACAAATCTATACTATTCAGTGGTAGTGTCCTACTGGTCTATAAATGAGATCCCAGATCTTTCACTTATCTGCCACTTCAAGAACTTCAACCAGACCATGAGAATCCCAGAACTACCACAATGGTTCCTAGCCATAATCTGCCCAAAAAAGAATTCCGTCTTTAATTTTGGTATAGTATAAGGGTTGGTGTTCTCAGAAACACCAGTCTCAGGAGGAAATGGCCCAAAAGATCTCTACACCACCCTTAATGGTTAATTGTCAAATACTTCTTTGAATTTATTTACTCTGTACAGTATATAATATTTCATTCTATATCACCATGGGAAATAATTGCCATCTTGGATGACTCCAGTCTCACTTTCCACGACCAAATGAGATAACCCATGTGAAAGAATTTGGTAAAAATAATTTGTTGTTCAGTCATGGCCAACTTTTCATGTCTCTGTGGACCATACTCTCCATGGAGTTTTCTTAGCAAAGATACCATAGCAGTTTGCCATTTCCTTCTCCAGCAGATTAAGGCAAACAAAGGTCAAGTGATTTGCCCAGAGTAACATAGCTATTAAGTAACTGAGGCCAGATTTGAATTTAGGTCTTCCTGATTATAGGCCCAGTTTCTATCCACTGAGCTACCTAGACACCTCCTGGTAAAATCTATTAGATGCTTGCATATGTTCACAGACTATAGAACTGCAAGAGACTTTTGAGATAATCTAGATCAGTTCCTTAATTTTTTTAAATAATATTGGAGCAGGTAGATAGTGCAGTGTAAAAGAACACCACCCTTGGAGTCAGGAGGACCTGAATTCAAATCTAGCCTCAGACACATACTAGCTATGGGCAAGTCATTTAACCCTGATTACCTCCAATTTTTTTAAAATTATATTTTATTTTTTAATGAGCAAAGACATAGCATCTCAACTTCCTATCCCATCCCCTATCCCCAGCTGAGAGGAAAAGAAAAGCAAAAGCTGCCCTTAATTTTACAGATGAGGAAACTGAAAATCAGAGTACTCAAATGATTCTTATGAACAATAAGCATCAGATTTGGGATTTGAACTCGTCTTCTTGACTCCAAATTCTGTGTATTTTTTTAACGCTCCAAATTGACCCTCCTGAATCATTATTATTAGTAAAACCATACAGTTTCTCTTTCAGGCAAAGTCATACTTTTATTCCATTTCTTATCCCAGGTAATATCACACAGCTAAGATGCCCTCCCTTTCCCAGCTCAGTAAGTTTTATCTTTCTCATTCTTAAGAAATTTTTGAAATATCACTTCTATTCTATGGTCATTTGCAACAAATTGGAAAAAGGGGTTTATTTGAAAAATTGGAGAGTGATATATTATATATGAGTGTTATATTTGTAGTCAAACAACCAGGGTTTGAATCCTGGCTTTGCCACTTGACCTTGAATAAATAACTTACCCTTTGAAGCCTCATTTTCCTCATCAGTTAAAAAAAAAAAAAAGGCTAGACTATATGACCTTGAATTTCTCCTCCACCTCTAAATATAATACCTTATGGTCTGTGAACAAGTGATAAGAGAAACCAAACTCAGGAAAGTGATGATAACTACCAAAACTCTGATGGTGGTGGGAAGATAACGAAAGTTAAATATTATCTGTCTCGAACAAAGAGAAATCATAATAATGGCCTAGCTCTTTTATCCTTAGTACCAACTTGCAAAGTAATAAAATCCAACTTAATGAAGCAATTGTTTAAAAGATTAGAGATACATGGAAAGAAAAGTAGAATCAAAGAAGGTGGCCCCCTGATGGTTTCTTTCACTGGGACTCAGAATTTACAAAGTCAAGTTCACTCTGCGTTCCAACCAATTTAAGCTAGACTAATAGGATATTTCTGGTAGCCCTGCCACTTTGTTTTCTGCATGTGTCAGACAGAGGTCAGTCTGTCTCACGTGCCAAAGTACTTTCTGCTCATCACTTCGATGCTAACAAATTTGAACACTTGGAAGAGACTGCTTTAGCAAGGCTTCTGAGATGGAGGAATGTATGCCAAAGATACCTGCATCTCACTGAATAATCACAGCATGGCATATCTCTCAGCCAAAAACAGTGTGCCTGCCTAACTCTGGGCAGAATTTCAACCAAGAATACAGCATGGCGCTCAAGATTTTCTATGGCAAGTGGGTCTCAGGCTCTCTGTCCCTCTGTTGACCATTATTGGAATAGAAACAAGTTCACTGAAATGAATAGTACATGCCACTCCCAAGTTGAATGCTGATTTGAATTAGTCTTGAGAGGTAGGAGGGCCACATACTTAACATGCCCTTAGTGGAAAAGCAGTAGCACCAAGAAAAACTAATTGGAGTGCATGACAAGGATTGGAGAAACTCAGAAGAATTCTATTTTCAGAGTAGGAAGTAGGAAAGGAGTAGAGTTATCTTGAATGAATTTAAAAAGTCCTGGCATAGAACAGATGTGACCTGCTGAGTCTATCATATGACTGACTTGTACCTTTTGACCTCATGTGGATAATAAGGCCACTTTGAATCCTGACCCTAATTTCAAACATGTGAGCATAGGAACAGTGGAAAACAGATCACCTGTTGCACGTTGTTTAGTACTACCCTCAAAGACAGGCATCCTCTGCCAACAGGTTTGGTGAGGCGTGGTAAATTCAAACCCAAAAGAACAAAGCAGACTCAAAAAAAAAAAAAAACAAAACTCAACAGCTATTCAATATGGGAACCAAATGAAACTTACCTGATAAGTAGCCATTACTTCTCTATCCAAGCTTCTCATCACTGAGACACTCCCTGTATTTTCATTGATTCTGAAGATGCCTTTTGGCTCTTGATCCACACCTTTCCCACTGAGTCGGAATTTGGACCCTTCTGGTCGGTCATTATCCACAACCTGCACCATAGAAGAAAATAAAATAAAATTGTGAATTTGGATACAACTGAAAATAAACTTCACATTCCAGTTTTAAGTCAATAAATCATAGCTACTAATTTCAAATTGTGTACCTATAATACAGATGATGGTTAGACAAAAAAACCTAACACTAGACTTCAATGCCCATCATGACATGGAGCCTATAGTTTCTTTTCTCAAGGATCTTGTTTTTGGTGACCAAATAAATGCAAATATATCTAGATAACTAGATAGATCTAGATCACTGGGCAAATATCAGACAATACCTCACAACCTCCCTAACCATCTAGCCATCTGACTTGCTGCACTTTTATTGATACCTCTCTTCTTTCTCCTACTTCTCATCTCTTGCTTTGGGCACATCCGTCAAATCAATTACATAGCTCTTTTTGGAAAGAACTTGACATTTACCAGCTATATAGATCAAGTCATTGTTCTTATCATTCTGAAGATCAAAACTCCTTTCCCTAGATACCGTTCCTCTCTATAGATTTGTTATGTCTTCTTATGAAAGCATATTCCCAGGGTTTAGTACACTGTTTGACATAGGGTAAGTACTCAATAAGTAATTTTACATATTCAAACAGAAATTGAAGCAAACTGAGAAGGTGGGAGAAATTCTGCAAGAAGATAATAGCAACCCCAAAGGCTATAGACTATCTTGTATGTTTCATAGCATCCCTGTCCAGGAATCATTATTATGCCTCTGTTGCTGGGGACAAGCAAACACGGGAAGGACCTGAACAATTTGGACACAAAATATAAATTATCTTAAGAATCCAAATAGATTTCCTTGGAGAAATATATACTCTCATAAAGTCTACCGAATGAAGTAATAGTGATGAAGCACTCATTTCCTATGTATACATAATGGCTTAACTTAAAGACATTAAGGATGGGTGATTTTATTGGCATGGATACATCCTCTTACTGATACAGAATCCAACCACACAAGATAGTTTTAATGCTATGACTGAAAAATAGCTCTATAATCATCCTTGTCTCCCAAACTAGATACTTTTGTCTTAATACCCATAGTGTTCATCATCAAGCCTGTACTAAAAGTATTTATTGCCTCCCATCCCTTTAGTATGATCCATCAAAGGGTTAATCTTTAGGCCTGGTCTTTGAGATCCCATAGTTAACCTCCACCTCATGACAAGGCATTGGAGGGGGCCTTTAGTAGATGAAAGTACACATAATATTAAGAAAAAATGTCATTTGAAGCAAGATTTAAAAGAAATGGAATCATATGGGCAGAAATGCAAACTTTCTAATTAAAACTGTTTTTAACCACTGTTTAGCTTAATTGAATTCTCCACAGCCTAATTAGAATTCACATTGAAGTTTCCCTTCTTTGGAAAGGAGCCTGATCTTGGCTTCTCCCTACTCTTGCTGAGCCACCCTATGATAATTTCTCTCTGGCAGCCTTAAGCACTTCACCTTAGTACTTTGCTTGGAGTTTCAGAGAAAGAAATAGAGAAAAGAGATAAACAGAGATCTGGGTCTATCAAACACCACCTTTACATCTTTCTGACTATTTCTATACAGGCCCAAATGACCAAATGAGAATGCAGAATGAGGTAACTAGTTAAACAACTTTTACGTCTGAGAAGATAGGAATGGATAAGGAAAAGCAGTTCTATCCATGGTGCCTTCAATCTCTTCTTTTTCTATAATTCTCACCTATCTTGTCAGTTCTTCTAATGAAGTTCCATTAATAGTGAGTCCTCATCTTCCACTGCCAAGCCTTGAATTTGAGAATTTAGACACTTGCTGAAACTATCGATTTGAAAACATTGTGTTTCCTTTTTCCAGTCTTTCCAACTTAAATATATAGATCACCACAATGAAATTTATTTCAATTCACATTTCCTAAGCATTTGTAATGACAGAACCCTTACCTTTAGAAAACAAATAGTGCCTTCCTCACTAAACTTTCAGAGTATGGAGGGACAAAGAGAGGTTAAGGATAATTGCTACATAAAGACAGGATAAAAGGAAGTACCGAGGGATCAGCTTTGACTCCACTAGGCTTTGCCCTTAGACAATGCAGATGGCACACAGTCATGTTTATCAGATAATGTAAACATGACATAGTCATGCTTTTTATTGTCATTGTGGTGGCAGGGATCACCAAAAATGAGTATTTCATAGACAGGAAATGGAGAATGTCTGCATGGTTCAAGAGCATTTATTATAAACAGATCAATAGAGCGCAAGTCGTACGGGCTGTCAGCTGGAATATGGAAATGTACACACAGTCAATATGAACAGGTTATGTTGTAAAAGTTTGTTTTTATGTCTCTGGTTTAGAACTTAGAACACATTTCTCCATGGAAACAAGGTTATAAATGGTGGTTCCTCGGCAGGCCCCATGGAAATCCAACATAAAATGCCGCTGAAATATACAGCATAAACATGAGGGTGTAAACTAGCTAGGAGTCTAAGTTTTGTTTATAATCTCATTTGTAGAGGTGGGAGGGATATTTTCTTAGTCAGAACTCAGGAAGCTGTGAGTCATAAGGCTTTGATTTATATCTCTCCTCTGCTGGGTGACCTTGACCAGAACCCTTTTCATAGAAGACATCAGTGTCTCCATCTGTAAGATAAGGAGGGTGGGTGATATACTCTGTCATACCCAATTTGAAATATAATAATACCTGATGGTTGCATTCTGGATTTCTTCTTCTCTGAAATCTCTTCATTTAACTGCAGATAGTGGGTGACTGGTAATAAGATTTCCTTCTCTCAAAGAAGGCTTTGTTCAATGATCAAGAGTGAGAATTCCCTACTCCTCCTCCTACCTGTGCCCTATACCCACTTCTGGCAGACCTGGCCAAAGAGAATTCTTGTAGTTTAGTTGTTTCAGTTGTGTTAAACTTTTTATGACCCCCTTTGCGGTTTCCTTGGCAAAGACACTGGAGTGGTTTGCCTTTTCCTTCTATAGCTCATTTTACAGATGAATAAACTATGGCAAAGAGGATTAAGTAATTTACCCAGGGTCACACAACCAGTAAATGTCTAAGGTCAGGTTTGAAGTCAGGAAGATTAATCTTCCTGATTCCAGCCTAGCATTCTACTGCACCACCTACCTGCCCCCAAAAGTGACTACATCCACAAAATCAATAGACATGATACTGGCGTTAAGGTGGGAGAAGAATACATTTGTCTCCTGAATAGATTTTTCCAATCAATCCATGTTCAGTAGGGTAGCCAAGAGTTAAGAATCACTGGTGATTTCATGGGATTTTAACTAGAAATATATCAATTCTTCAGACCTGTCATCATAGGGCAATAGAAGTGCTAGATTTTAAAATGAGAAACCTGACTTTCAATCCCAGCTTCCCTACTTAGCATCTGTTTAACCTTAGATAACTAACTCACTGAGTTATAGCTTCATCCTAGCTAAAATGAGAATTTGTCTATATGTCTAACTTCTCCTCTGTTGCTACTTTTATGTTTCTCTGAATGGGAATTTCTTGAGAGCAAAGACTGACTCATTTTTGTCATTGTATTCCCAACACTTAGCATAGTTTCTGAGATACCATGAGCACTGATTAAATGCTTGATGGTTATCATAGGATCATGGCGTCATAAATATAGAATTGGAAGAAACTTTGAAGGTCTTCTAATCCACCCTTCTCATTTTATGCATGAGGAAGGTGGGACACAGAGAGATTAAGGGAATGGCCAATGTCACAGAGGTAGTGGCAGTCAGGATTCAAATCTATGTCTTCTGAGACATCCTTCTGCTTTCCTGCATAGCTATGACATGGTGATGGCAAAAATACATAAGGGAATGGTTTAGGCTGTGGTACAAACACCTTAACCAGGCACAAGGAGGAATGAATGTTAAATACTGAGATCCTTGGAAAGTAAGTGTTCTTCAGAGGAAAGGCTAGACAGAGCCCATAGAATTTGCTTTGGCCAATAATTCCTAGGAAGAGTAACACTTGCCCAGGGCTCTCTGATGACAGAATTGATTCTGAGTTAAACTAAGGCCCTGAGGGAAGAGAGAGTTCTCTTCAATCACTAGCTATTTTCTACACTACCTCTGTGTTCCCAGGAACACAGGGATTTCAGGGGTTTCAGGGACTAACCCAGTCTGCACTTGCTTAGCTGAGTAGATCTGATGGGATCAGAGAGGGACAAGGTTTGTGAAATGCCTATAAAACAACAAACTAGCCCTCAGTCATTCACCCAAAACCTACCGTGCGAAGCAAGTCAGTTTCCAAATGACCTCCATTATACTGTGTTAAACTCCCTAAAGTTTCCAGCAGACTGCTAGGCTGCCCTCATAGGGAGGAAGGTGGCCTTTTCTTCTTTTTTCGCTTCTTTAATATAACAGAATATAAGAAAACTCAGGTATTGCTTTTAGACAGAATAAATCCGGTAGTGTGCTGAGTTGTGAATATCTGCTAATGCTTTAGCTGCTAGCTCCTATTATATCACAAAACAGACTTTCATAATTAGTCTCTTTCCTATTATTCTGTGTAATGCAATACCACTTTTCACTGTTTTTTTTTATTTCTAGTTTAAAAGGGAAAGAAAGCTAATGATAAGGAAAACTATCCTTCTCAGGTGCCAGCAAGTACAGATATGCAAATCCCAGAAGTGACTTTTTTTTGTCATTTGTATAAGAATTGACTTCATTTCACTGTGCTAGTGACCTAGCGGAAAAGGCTGATCTTCATAGTTTAATGACATTGGCAAGGATAGAGATGGGTCATGGGGAAGGAAAGCCATACAGAAGCAAAGACTGAGAGAAAAGGTCATGTCCACCCCTCTCCCTTGCCTTGGTGGGGTTGGGGGAAGGGCTTTCTTATCATGCCCATCATCTGTCATCTTCTATGTATCCCTGAAGATTTATTGGTTTCCTTTCTTTTCTGGTTCAGAAATCCCATAAAATCAGTTTGAGTATCCTTAGTGGTTATTGGTAAGAAGTATTTTCCTCTACTCCTTGGTTTAGGGCACAGAAGTTACACTTAGTGAATTTGTGAAAGACACAAAGCTGAAATAAAGAATTAATATGTTGAATCAGAGATTCAGAATCTAAAGAAATTTATGTAGTATATGGGATGAATTAAAGATACAAGTTAACAGGAATAAATGATAAGTATTATATCTGGAGAAAAAATGTCAATTTTACAAGTCCACGGTGGGAGAAATGCAGCTAGACTTAAAAACAACAAAATAAAGTGATTTCATTAATGAACAGGGTTTTAGTGGGGGGGCTTCCTTATTACCTGCTCAGCAACTGAGAACCTGAAAAAGTTGACTTGAGTCGCCATGATAGGCCACTGTCATATAAAATGTATGCAGCAGGTAGCAGATTCTAAATCCAGGTGTTGCTAACTCTGAGGTGAGAGCTCTATCAGTTATTCCATTATGCCTCTCTGGCTACAGAATACTTCAGTGTTTTAATGAACTCTAAGGTTAATATAAGCCAACAGTGTAACTCGCCTGTACCGATAGAGAGCATAAAGTGGAAGATGTGGGGAGGAGAGTATAGTGTAAAAAGGCTAGAAACTTGAGAAGGAGTCAGGATGTGAAGAGCTTTAAAAGTCAAATAGCTGACTCTATCTTTGGTCCTGTGTGTGGGTTCATCCTTCATTACCAAAGACCATGCCATCAGAGAAATAATGATATGACTTGCACTTGACTTTGTTTTGAGTGAGGGAGGGCTGTGCAGGTCACTAGCCTCACTTCTCCAGAGCTATCTGAATCC
This sequence comes from Bettongia penicillata ogilbyi, assembly GCA_023548195.1. Lineage (NCBI taxonomy): Eukaryota > Metazoa > Chordata > Mammalia > Diprotodontia > Potoroidae > Bettongia > Bettongia penicillata. Next base: position 6,337,761 of record JAJHZJ010000126.1, on the reverse strand, counting down.
AGTGACCAGATATTCATCAGGATTGACTGGAGATGACCCAGGATGAGGAAGCAGTTGGGGTTAAGTGACTTGCCCAAGGTCACACAGCTAGTGAGTGTCAAGTGTTTGAGGTGAGATTTGAACTCAGGTCCTCCTGACTCTTGCACTGGTGTTCTATCCACTGCACCACCCAGCTGCCCATCTTTGGTCTTCTAGATAAGAGGCACACATTGGAGGTTAGTGAGTGGAATTCATGTGACAAGGTTAGCCTTGCACTTATCACTTTGGCAACTTAGTGAAGGATAATGGGAGTTGGGGGGAGACTTGAATCAAGGAAATGAACTAGAAGGCTGTTAAAAATAGGGACATCATCTGCATAGAAATGATCATTGTAGTCATGGGAGCTGTTGAGAACATAGATAAAAGAGTATGGCACAGGGATATTTAACCTAGAGATCTGTGAATCTGTTAACAAATATGTTTAAATATTGAGGCAGCTAGGTAGATTAGTGGATAAAATGCTGGGCCTGGAGCCAGGAAGACCTGAGTTCAAGTCACATCTCAGACATTTACTAGTTATTTGACCTCAGACAAGTAACTTAACCTCTTTCTCATTTTTTTTTCATCTGTACAATAGGAATAATTACATCACCTACCTCTCAGGGTTGTTTTGAGCTGCAAAGAAGGAAATATTTTAGAGAATTTAGCATAGTGCCTGACCCGTAATAAGCAATATATAAATACTGGCCATAATCATTATCATTTTGTTGGTATTGTATTTCAATACAATTGGTTCCCATTGTAATCCTATGAATTTTGCTTTACTCATTTAAAAACACAGTTATGTAAAGGGATTTATAGGTTTTTACCAGACAGTAAAAGAGGGTCCATGAAGAACACTACGAAGTTCAAAATGGATAATTTTGACTACGTTAAACTGAAAAGTTTTTGCACAAACAAACCCAATGCAACCAAGATTGGGAGGAAAGCGGAGAACTAGGAAATAATTTTTGCAACTAGTGTTTGTGATAAAGGCCTCATTTCTAAAATATAGAAAGAATTGAGTCAAGTGTACAAGAATACAAGTTATTCCCCAATTGATAAATGTTCAAAGAATATGAGCAGGCAGTTTTCAGAGGAATAAATTAAACCTATCTATAGTCATATGAAAAAATACTCTAAATCACTATTGAGTAGAGAGATGCAAATCAAAACAACTCTGAGGTATTAACATCACACCTATCAGATTGGCTAACATGACAAAACAAGATGGTAAATGTTGGAGAAGATGCAGGAGAGTTAGAACACTAATTCATTGTTGGTGGAGCTGTGAGCTGATCCAACCATTCTGGAGAAAAATTTGGAACTATGCCCAAAGGGCTACAAAAATGTGCAAAACTGTTACCCATCAGTATCTCTTCTATGACTGTATCCCAAAGAGATCATAAAAATGGGAAAGGGTCCCACATATACAAAGATATTTATAGCAGCTCTTTTTGTGATAGCCCAGAAGTGGAAGTCGAAAGGATGCCCCTCAATTGGGGAATGGTTGAACAAGTTGTGGTATATATATTGATGGAATACTATTGTGCTGTAAGAAATGATTAACAGGAAGACTTCAGAGAGGCCTGAAAGGACCTATATGAACTGATGCTGAGTGAAAGGAGCAGAACCAGGAAAACTTTGTATATAGTAACAATCACCGTGTGTGAAGAATTTTTTTGGTAGACTTAGGCCTTAACAGCAAGGACCTAAAAAAATTCTCAATGAACTCTTGAGGCAAAATGCCTTCCACATCCAGAGAAAGAATTATGGAACTGGATTGCAGAATGAAGCAGACCATTTTTTTCTTGTATTATGTTTTGTTTTGTTTTCATGGTTTCTCCCATTCATTTTAATTCTTCTATGCAACATGACTAAGGTGAAAATGTATTTAGTGAGAATATGTTATAGAACCTATATAAGATTGCATGCCGTCTCAGGGAGGGAGGAAGAAGGGAGGGTGAAAAATCTAAGATACATCGAAGTGGTTATAAAAAACTGAAAACAAACAAATTACTCAATAAAAAAATAAAAGAGTGTCCATGTTACATACAAAAAAAAAACATTAAAAATCTCCAGTAAAGAAGGGGAATAGAAAATCCAGGATAGAGCCTTGGAGAGTCCATCTAGACCATCCTCTAACTAGAGAATGACATGACACAGGGAAGACAGAGTAGTGTCATAAAAATCTAAAGAAAAACAAGTATCCAGGAGAAGTTGATTAATGGGATCCAAAGCTGTAGACAGGTCCAAAAGGATCAGGTTTGAGAAAATGCCATTAAACTTGTTAGTCAAGATATCATCAGTGACTTTGGTAATAGCAGCTTCTATTGAATGATGAGGTTAGAATCCAGAGTGAAGAGGGTTTAAAATTGAATGATAAGAGAAGTTGAGGCAAAGAGTGGTTTCCTCAAGGAGTTTAGCCAAGAAAAGCAGAGGAGATTTAGGATGATAGCCAAAAGGGAAGGTGTGATAAAGTGAGCTTTTTATTTTTTTCAGGATGGATAAGAAAAGAGCATGTTTATGGATAGGAGAAAAAAGCTAATTGGGAGAGACTGAAGATTAGAGGAAAAAATGGGATGATAGAGGGACTATACTGGAGAAGAAGAAAAGAATGGGATAAAAGGGGAAGAATTTACCTTCGCAAGGAGAAGGACCCATTCTACATGGGATATGGGAGTGAAAAGGAGAGAATGAGAGAAGTTTTCTGAGATGAGAAGGAGGGAAAATAAGATGACCTCCTCTTTAGGGAAATAGCAGGTGAGATCATCAGCTAAGCAGATGGAAAGAGGTACCATTGAAAGTCTAAGAAGAAATGAAAAAATGCAGAGTAATTGCAAGATTAAAAAGTGAGAGAGTTGGACTATGTGATCTCAAAGGTTTCATAGAGCTCTAAGTTTCAGTCCCAGATTTCTATTCTGGTCATATTTTTCTATTTTTACATAATAATGATAATAGCTCAAAACTCTCATGCTTTACAGTTTCATTTTTTCCCCCATAACAACCTTTTTGTGGTGGATAACATAAATAGGATCATTCCCTTTTTTATAGATGAGGAAACAGGTTCAGAAAGGTGAAATACATGGGGCAGGGACTGAGTGAATGAAAAAGTGCTTAGTAAGTGCTCATTACGTGCTCAGCATTGTGATAAGCACTTGAGATACAAAGGCAAAAGAGAAAAGGATCACAAGTCCAAAGAACTATGACCAAATTGCAGCTCTGCAATCTCAAATTACTTTGAACAAATTATTTAACTTTTATATCTTCTTGATTTGTAAAAAGAAGTTGTTAGAGCAGATTTTTGATAATGTGCCTTCCAGCTCTGAATCAATGATTTAATATTACTAGCAAGATGCAGAGTCAGAAACTGAACCCAGATCCTTTGACTTGAAGCCAAGGTCAGTGACTTTATATGTCTCTTTTTCTACCATACTCCCTTTCTATCGAATGACTAGCTGTAGCATGTTCCACGTGCCTAACATTCCATGAGACATTGAGAGGTAATGGCACAATTTGAAACTTTCTGCATCAATACTGCCTTCTAAAAGGATAATAAATTAATCATGTCCATAGATGCTATTGAAATATTCAGGCCTTTTCTGTGTGTACCTTGCCAAACTCTCCATCTTCAAGGGATTACTATGTTCATTTTGCTTTTATCAATTTCATTTTATTGTCTTCACATCAATATGAAACCAAATATTTATGCCATTGTCTGACTCACAGCTAAGGGAAAGGAGAGTGAGGCACTTCTTTATATAGCTGGATCTCGCCTTTGGTAACCAGAGAGTATATTCAAGGCCCAAGTTCTCCCTAGAAACATAAGTAGCTGTCCGTTGGTTAATTTCTTGCTTTGATCAAAACTGCAGGAGAATAGGTTAATGCATCAGCTCTTGTGGTGATTATTCTTTAATTGAAAACAAGGCTGACCCAGAAGCTAGTGTTTGCAAATATGTCAGAGATTGCTGTGTTAAACCCAATGTCGACCATATAGAATGAAAGTACTAAAATTTAAAACTGTCTAGTTAAGAGAGACAAATTCCTTCTTCTTCTTCTTCTTCTTCTTCTTCTTCTTCTTCTTCTTCTTCTTCTTCTTCTTCTTCTTCTACTACTACTACTACTACTACTACTACTACTCTTTCTCCTCCTTTTCATTCTCTTCTGTCCCTCAGACATTGGCAATATACTTGGTATGAAGAAGGTAGGCAAACTCACATATGCATTTTTCACGTATGTTGCAACATAAAGAAATTTAAAGAATCAACAAAATGTCATCGAGGAAGTGCCCATGTGATAAAGATAGACTGATCTTTTTGGTTAACAGTGGAAAATGCTACATTGGCATCCTTGCAATGTCAGAAGAAATCAAAGAAGGCCCTCAGCACAAAGAATGGGAAACTTAGAGCAAAATTATATGTAGGATATGACCAAAAGCTAAAGAAGATGGGCAAGGGTGGGTGAGTCATGATCTTCATCACTGGTGAGAACACCTGAATCGTTAAAATCACACTTCTAACTATAGATTTACATTCATGCACATACAGCACAAATCATACAATCACATGTTCCTCTCAAAACCAGCAATGTGAAATCCCATGCTGCAATGATTAACATTTTTTTAGCCTGAAAGTTATAAAAGGAATTAAGAGCAATTGACAGAAAATACAGACAGATACATCTGGCCTTGATGCTAAAAGGAAAAATATTTCCTCACAATTATAGCTATCAAATAACAATTCTTCATCTTTATTTTCTTCTTTTGGTCATTTGCCCTTATTTAAAGCTTTCATTGAACTTCTTAGGCACAGGCAACATTCTATTTCAGTATGTATGGTGTGTGTGTGTGTGTGTGTGTGTGTGTGTGTGTGTGTGTGAAAGTGTGCTATCCTTTGATTAAAATTTGAACTCCCTTAGGGCAGGGGCCATATCTTATCTTTTTATCTTTTCCAAGGCTTAGGACAGCACCTTATACTCAATAAGTGTTAGCAAATGTCCATTGGATTGAAGCTCCAGGAAGGCCAATTTTGGCTCAATATAAAAAATAGCTTTCTAATAATTGGAATTGCTTAACCCCAGAGTGGAAAAGGACTCAGTAATTATCTGACACAAATAAACATACCAAGAAAGCCATAATATCTACTGATAAGTGATCAACCAATTCAGCCTTTGCCTGAAGACTTCTAGTAAGTGTCAAGGAACTATAAACTGGAGTTAGCTAATCTAAAATGGAATGGGATTATCTCATCAATCAGTGAGCTCATAGTTACTAAAAATAGTTCAAATCCGCATGAACTTATATCAGTAAGGGACAGAAATATTGATATCTAGATACTTAAATCTAGATATGAATATAGACATAGTATATATATGTGTTTATGTTTACATGTATATGTTATAGTGTCATATCACCATTATTTTCTATCTCTGTATAGATTAGATGCATTATATGTATATGTGCATTATATACATATGTATATACCTACATATATATCACACTTTCATACCATTTTTGGTTTGATATCACCTTTAATTCCAATATATCAACCCAATCCAAAGAGCCATTGCATTTAACAAAGAGTGAAAAAGAAAGAAAAATGCATTAAAGCAAAACTAGTCTTCTAATTTACTGAATATCAAAATATAGTATTTCCATGTTCCATAGATCTAGGTATATATTTATTTTTTCATAATTTCTTTTTTAGATTAAGTATTATTTTAAAGAGAATTCTTGCATTGATGAATGATTGACTTCAGTAACTTCTAAGGTCCCTTTCAAGTCTTAGATTCTAAATATGTCTCATGTTCTATTTCATTGTTATTGTTAATTATATTTTCTCCAAGAGAATAAACATCACAAATTTTGTCTTATCTAAATCTATCCTAGTATGAATTGCAGTGCTCTGCACATAGTAAGTACTTCATATATGATTTTTGAACTGAAAGAGCCCAAGAATGTGCAGGACATCAGTACACCTTTGAATTTCTACCAATCGTCTTTGTAACTGTTCTAAACTCTGACACAGAATAATCGTTTTTTATATAGTAATTATTTTGTTTCTCTAAGTTGCCATTCCTTTATGTGAAAAATTGAGTAAAGTTCCCCTATTCCATCCTAGCTCATACAGAGAATCAACTTTAGGAGGGAAAATTAGCATATACATCCAGGGGTTCAATCTTCCTTCACCTACCAAAATGTCATGTGAAAATGCTCAAGGGTTAATTTGATTCAACCAAAAATTATGCAGTTGTTGTTTTCTGATTTGTAAGACCTCAGTAAGATAACCCTTGAAGGTCTTGTAGGATCACAGAATCATATAACTAGAGATAGGAAGAACTTTAGAGGTTATGTAGTTCATCTCTCCCTTTTTACAGATGAGAAAACTGAGGTTTAAGGAGGTTACAGGATAAGGCTTATATTCCCAACTGTAGTGAAATAGGACTCCTATGTTTTGTTGTTTTTCACTGGAAAGATACCTTGCCCCAGTTTCTACCAACCTAGGTTGGCAGGAGGTCAGACACAGGCATAACTATTCATTGCACCACAAAACGGATGCACACAGTCAGTGATGCTTTCTGACTCGGAGCCAAACGAATTTACCAGGACCCATTTCTCATCTGCCATCCCCTTCTCCCTCCTTGCTCTGCTCATTCCAGTTCTCGCCTTCCCTAGTTGTTATAAGCTTATCACAGAAGTAAATCAAAATGTTCTCAAGAGGAGAAAAAAGATAAAAGCGAAGAATGCAGCATCCCCGAGAGAGGAATATTTCTATAGTTCTACAACTAGAGTCGTTCTGTCTTTTAAAAAAATCCATTATTTCATTTTAGTGTCACAGAGGTGCTACTGATGAATAATGGTTATTCTTCCAACTTCCAGTATTTCTAAAATATTAATACTGGTTGGATACTTCTCCTAAGGGGATGCAGGATCTGAATCTTTTATATGCCAGAAAGCCAAGTACTGACATAGAAACACATGTAATTATTGGGTCACCCTAGCTAATATCTCTCATCTATCCCAAAATGGCTCTGTTAATGGCATCAACTCATGGGATGGAAGGTGGGCAATGGAACTGATATAAGTATTCCTGTATGGCCTTTTCCCTCATTGTTTTTCTTTTCATCATTTGTTTTACATTGTAAATGACATATAAAGAGAGATTTTTCATGTCTTTTCTGGTATCATGAAACCACTGAAAGTCAGAACTGGAAAAGATCATTCAGATCAGGTAATGTAACTCCCTCACTTCACAGATAAGGAAACTGGGGCCCTAATACAATGATTTGCTCAACTTTTCACAGCTAACTAGCAGTAGGGCTTAAACTTAGGAGATTCCCCGTTCAGAATCTTTCCAAGATGAAGGGTGTTAATGATAATTGAAAATCTGCATATTGTCAGCATTCATGGTCAGCAAACATTCACGAATAATAGCTAGCATTTATATAGTTTTAAGTTTTACAAAGTGCTTTAGATATATCATTTGATTCACACATACACATACACATACACACACACACACCTGGAAGGTAGGTATAATTTATTTTCTCCATTTTACAGATGAAGATACTGAGGCTAAGAGTGGTTAAAGTGTTTTAAAGTAAGCTCTTATTCAACAGAAACTCTCATATCCCTTTGATGGACTAAAACATTCAGATTTTCTTTCCTAAAAAAAGAGCAACTCATGGGAAGTCAGAGGAAAACAGTGATGCATGCAGGAAGGGATGAGTAAAGGTATGATGAAGATGGTCCACATGAGGTTTTAACATCTCCAGCCTTAACCTCTTGCTGAATTCATGAGAAGTTGTATTTGAATCAGTAAGCAGATGGATGATAAACAGCCTTCATAAGACAGCATTGTATCACTGGGGGGAAAAGCTACTCTGGAGACTAAAATACAACTCTATAGTTAAGCTGTTTAAGACCATGGGATTTCAAATGAAAAAAAAAAACACAAGAGAACTAAAAGAAAAACTCTACAGGACCACTAACTGTGAATCACATAATCTTTCATCCCTAATCAAAAATACACAACAGAGATCATGTTCCCACCTGGTACATATGAAGAAGCTATGAAGAAAATGGTACATTTCAGATGATCATAGATTTAGATCCAGAAGAGACCAATTCCACTAAAGTGAGTCATTTTAAAGAGGAAAACAAAGTCCAGAAAACAGAAATGACTTTTCCTCTTGTTATACAGATAACAGCCAAGATTTGAAACCAGATAATGATAGATCTAGCACTTGTTTTAGGTACCCTTGTGCTATGTAGGAGAACAATTATTTTCCAGGAAGGGGATGCAAAGCAGACTCTTCTCGCTCCTTCTAAGAGATGTTTTGGAGCCACTGTTGTCTTTGCAAAGGGCCAAAGGGGCATCTGCTCCCGTATATTGACACAAATCCCTTAATCATCCATACTCATACTTCCTTCTCTTAGGACAAACACTCAGAAACAGACTCTATATATGCTGTACCAGCTGATTCATTTTCCTGACACAATAACTCCCACTGACATTTCTCTCTCTATGATAATCATGATTCTCTAACAGACACAAAATGTTAATATAATAAACATTTCCTCCTTTCTCCTCTTGAAGAGAAATGGTTCATTTAGAAAAACAGTGAATAAACTAATGTAGTTTAACTTGGCCAAGAAAATGAGAATGTTCATATCAGGTTGTGCCAAAAAATTTTTCTTGTTAATTTAATGAAATTCTCAGCTAAGCACAGTATAACGCCTCCGAGGGCAGATTTTAATTGGGGGAAGCATGTGACAGCAAATATTCTAATTTCATATTTTAAACTTCCAAACAAAGAAATGACATGTAATATAGCAGAATATATTGAAGGTCAGCTTTGGAACGAGGAAGGCTTAGGTTCAGATAATGCACTTGACATGCTACAATGCTATAATCTAAACTCCTTGAGAGTAGGGCCTATTTCATGGTTGTTGATTTTATTTTTTCCTTTCTATATATCCAAAGAACATAACAGGGTGCCTTGTACATAGTAGGTACTTAACAAATGCTTAGTGATGGATTCATTGATACTAGAGAAAAAACCATGGGCAAATTGTTTAACCTTACTTCAAGCCCAGTTATTGTCTAAGCCTGTAAATTACAGGTGAGTTGCCAATCTGAATTGGTGGTAAGACGTTTTACACTGGCAGTTTCTCATACCATTGAAATAACAAGTATGGGTTAAAAAGAAAGAAAAGAAGATAAGGTATAATAATGTAGAAGTTTACTTTTTGCATTAGCCATTAAAATCTCAGACTTTTAAGAGTTAAATTTTGTATGTTTGTTCAGGGAAAAGGTATTGCTGAATAGTTGATGTTTTACTGATAGAAAATAAACTCACTCTCATAGTATATAAAAAGATTATAGGTTGTCAGAGCATTTCAAATGTCAAAAAGTTATCTTAATCATTCTGACCAACTATCTATGGTTCTACAGAACACAACACCACATTTCACAATGGCAAAATGAAGAAAAATCTTTTTTTTCTTCCCTGTACCCCATCCAGATTTTTCATTTTTTTTGTCCACCCAATTTTCTTCTATCACCATGCCGATGTGTATTTTTCTCTGTTGGTTTGCTTGATTTTAGGCAATATTCACTACTTTGTGTCACGTAATTCACATGTGACTTGAGACGTAAGTCTCATTACTTAGGGCTCACTGTTTTTCTACATATACTTGATTTGGTCTACTTTACTTTTAAGGGATAGCAAGGGAAGAGTAGCTATATGGGGAACAACTATACTACCAAGGTGTCTGGATAGAGTCTATCCCACCAATAGGTCGCATTCTCAGGTTGATGGAAGTTCAGCCTTTAATTTCCACACATTTAGGGAAGTGGTCCCTAAATGTATTGTGTATGTAAACAAACACCAATAACAACAGCTACAAAAACAAAAGACACTAAAATCTTTAAACTAGACTTGCACAAAACAACGCAATTCCACTAACTTTTATTGATTGTTAAAATCAACAATGTTATTATTGATTATATGAGTATTATGAAGGCTACAAAAATGAATAATGTGATAAAGTAGAAAAAAATTGTCTCTGGAGTAAGAGACGGCCAGTCAACATGAATTTATTAAAAAGCCTACTAGGTAACAGGTACCATGCCAAGTTCTGGCAACGCAAAGAAAAGTAAAGAAGTTCTTGGCTTTACTTCTCATCTCTGCTCCACATTACTTCTGTGACCTCAGAAAAATAACTTCAACTCTCTATTTCTCAGTCTCCCTCTCTGTAAAGCAAGGAGATCAGATAGTCTCTGAAGCACTTTCTACTTCTAGATTTGCAATACTAAAATATAATCTGTTTGAGGCTGTTTACCATTTATTCAGAGAAACAAGACATATGGAAAATATGAGTGAACCATGCAAGATGAAAGAAATTTCCTGAAATAGTGTTTTAAAATAAGAATTTGATAACACTATGGGTCAAAAATGTGCTTTATATTTAAAACTATAATAACAATAATGATGGTAATATCTTTTCCTTAATTTCTACATACTGTGATATGTAAGTCAATCTTCTAAGACTAAGAACTCTTTTGCAGATCTGCATAAACTTATATACCCCATATGGTGGCATCTGAGCTAGGCTCAGATTGACCATTTGCTGAAACCTCATGATATATAGCTTGAAATTCTTTTAATGGAAAGCATTAGGATGCTTTATAAGGGAGGGCTAATGCATTAAGTGTCTTAGAAAAAGAAGAATTACACTCCTTACTTATAAGGGCCGGATGTCTCCTCTTATAATTGGGGTTTGAGTAAACATGCAAACTTGACGGACATTAAAGCATCTGTATATATGGTACTTGGAACATCTGAGGCTGTCAGAACACTAACAAAAGGAGAAAGAAAGAACCTAACAGCTGGGGGGTGGGGAGAATGGATTCTGTCCTTGGGTGCTTGCCCATCTCTTGTGTCATTCATTAGTTGTCCCTGGAGTCAGAGTCTAAAATTACTTCTGAAAAGCTAGGACTGGGTCTATAAAGTTAAGATCAATGGTATATAAATTGTCCAGGTGACTGGAATGTCCTGATGGATAATCTCCACACCCAGCCAACTGTAGACATCAGTCATGCTTCACTTCACTCCCCATCCATTTCCTCCCCAGCTTCCCCAGAAGTCTTACAAACAGAATCCCAGTGACCCCCTAATTAATCTAAACCAAAGCAATACCGCCCCCCACACACACAGCAGACTCAAAAATAGTCATCATGCAACCTTTTCAAGAATACCTCCAATAAGGCAGAATTATGATATTCCAAGCAGGATGGAACACTATGTCACTAGCCAGTGATTTAATGTTTTACTTGTCATCTTGTAATTACGCAAACTTACCTTATCAGGTGAACATTAAAACACAACTGAATGGCAGGTTGCTCAAGTGGGAATAGTAACTGAATTTGCTGCTTATAAACTGTTGCTCATTAAAGATCATGGGCAGCAACTCCTAAAACAATACTTAAATCTTTTTTCCTTTTTTTAATGGAAGTAATTGTGGTTTATGGACAAGATTGATTAATATCCTTTGCTAGTAATATAACGACTTCAATAACTTCAATTGCTCTGTGTGATCTGGTAAGGGAGTGATTTATATTCTTCTATAAATGGTGGTACTACAGCAAAGTGTGGGAGGTAAAATACTGGGTTCAAATTCTAGTTCTAATATATGCTACCTGTGAGACTTGCACTTAAATCAGTTTCCTTTTCTATAAAAATGACCCATTTGGACTAGCTGCCCTCAAGTCCCTTCCCCATCCAAGAACTATGATTCTATGGTTCCAGAACACACTTCTAGGTTTTGTCTAAACCCACACCTGACATGCTTTCTAACATTGCCTTTCCCCATTCTCTCCCTCATTACTTTATGTGGATGCCCTTGGCCCCCAAATGCAACCACTTCAACTTCCATGTTATACTTTTGCATCCCTAGGAAAAGACGTGCCTTCTCTGGGGGCCAGACTTCCATTACCACATCTGTCACAACCCATACTCAAGGCAGGTCTCCCAAGAGTGAAGAGGGGCTTTCTGTACTTCCTTCTACTCTCTGTCTGTCTGCCTCCTCATTTCCTCACATTCCTAATCACCAAGTTTAGCAATTATTCATTGAATACCATATTCTACAAATGGCTGAATCCAGGAAACTTATGGGGATACACAGATGAGTAAGACAACATTTCAGCCTCAAGAAATTCCCATGCAACACACACTCTGAGTAAAGAGGTAAATGAAACTACCATTTTCCCTCAGGCTGTGGGCTGCACACCTGTCTTTGGCCCTCTCCCTGTGGAGGCATGGTTAGGCTTCTGCCTCCACAGCTTGTACTCTTCAAAGCCCAGAAATCACTATCTGGTCTATTCAATTTCCCTCCTAGGTCACAGCACTGGCGGGGAATGTTAACAGTACAAGTAGTTTTGGATGATTTGTCCTCTCTGTCAGTAGCCTCCCCATGCCATCCTGTTCCTTCCAGCAGAGTTGTCCTCCCCTACTGCTCCTCCACCTCCTGCAGCTGTTGCTGCTGCAATTCCTTTCTTTCTGTTCATACCCCAATTCTCATTTCCACAGGAGACTAGGAGCAAGGGAGATAAAATGGAAACTACCAAAGTTGCTCCAGCCATATGAGATGCCTTTCTGTGATTTAATGTGAAGGTCTTGGATATTCAGCTTGACCCTAATTGCGGCAACTGAATCAGCTAGTATTCCAGCTAACCCACGGGTTCTCAATCTCTGCCTCTTTGGCAGTATGGTGAAGCCTACAGACCACTACTCAGAAGAGTTTTTAAATGTCTGATGTAAAATAAATACAATTAAAAAGGAAAACAATTATATTGAAATGAAGCTACCAGAATAAAAAGAAAAAAAGAAAACACAAGTTCATGGACTTTCAGGTTAAGAACCCCTTTGTTTTCAAGTCATTTTATTCATCACAATTCAATACAATTCCATATCAATTAAGTATAATTCAATTCAGATTAACAAACATTTTTACCTTATATGTGGTGGACATTGTTCTAGGGTCCAGGGTTAAGAAAAACCATAATTAGTCTCTATCTTCATGGTATTTATATTCTTAGACTGAGGAATTGAATTGACCATTAAGATCAGCATTAAAGAGGCAGAGTCAAGATGGCAGAGGAAAAGCAAGGACTCAACCAAATACTTTTAAATAATGATTCTAAATAAATTCTAGAGTGGCAGTACACAGGGGAAAAAAATGGAGTGAAAATTTTCCAACCCAAGACAACTTAGAAGGTCAACAGGAAAAATCTACTGCAACAGCATGAGAGAGGAGCACAGTTCAGTGCAGGCCACATCAGCAAAACTAGCCCCCGGCAAACCAGGAGTAGGTGACAGGATCATGGCAATAGTGACAGTTTCCAGAGCTCTCAGCCCATATATGGGAAGGAGATCAGACAATAGGTCAGAAGGAAACTTACATAGGTCCCTTTGCCAGCGGCAGGGGCACAAAGCTGTTGCATTGCCTATACTTAGATCTGAGTCACAATACTGGGTCTTAGTAGAGCCTTGAGAAGCACTAGTACAACAGAACTTGTGCCAGCAGGGAATCAGGGACTCTGGTCACAGTTCCAGGGTTGAAAAGAATGCTTGTGGTCACTCACAAACCAGTACAGGGGAGTAATAAACACACTTCTCCCTAAATCATACCACCTTGGTAGAGTCAAAAATATACAAGTCCCTAGAATTATCTCTGAAAATAGCTACACAAAAAGTGTGAAGCTTAGGATAGTGCACCCTTCTTTTGAGAAGCAGAGCCACAGTTTAGCAGAGAGCTAAAAATTAAGAAATAAACTCAAAAATGAGCAAACAACAGAAAAAAATCTAACCCTAGAAAGTTACTACAGAGACAAGGAACACTGCAACATAATCTTAGAAGAAGACAACAAAGTAAAAATAAAATCCTGCGTCCAAAGTCTTCAAGAAAAATGCAAATTGATCTCAGACCATAGAAGAACTCAAAAAAGGATTTTAAAATTCAAGTAAGGGAAGTGGAGAAAAATTGGGAAGAGAAATGAGAGTTATGCAAGAAAGTCATAAAACAAAATGGGTCAACAGCTTGGTAAAGGAGGCACAAGAAATACTGAAGAAAATAACAATTTAAAAAACATTCTAGACCAAATGATAAAAGAGACACAAAAAAAATAAAGAGAATAATACATTGAAAAGCAGAATTGGTCAAATGGAAAAGGATATACAAAAATACAGTGAAGAGAAGAACTCCTTAAAGAGAATTAGCCAAACAGAAAAGGAGGTACAAAAGTCCACTGAAGAAAATAATTCCTTAAAAGTTAGAATTGGGTAAGCGGAAGCTAATGGCTTTGTGAAATATCAAGAAACAATGAAATAAAATTAAAAAGAATGAAAAAATAGAAGACAGTGTGAAATAGTTCCTTGAAAAATAACAGACCTAGAAAATAGATCTAGGAGAGAAAATTTAAAATTATTGGATTACCTGAATGTTGTGATCAGAAAAAGAGCCTAGACATCATTTCTCATGAAATTATCAAGAAAATTTCCCTGATATTCTAGGACCAGAGGATAAAATGGAAATTGAAAGAATCCACTGATCAATCCACTGATCACCTACTGAAAGAGATCCCAAAAGGAAAACTCCTGGGAATATTGTAGCCAAATTCCAGTGCTCCTAGATCAAGGAGAAAATATTGCAAGCAGCCAGACAGAAACTATTTGAATATTGTGAAAACACAGTCAGGATAACACAAGATTTAGCATCAGAGTGTTTAGAATATGATATTCCAGAGGGCAAAAGTGTTAGGATTACAAGCAAGAATCACCCAGCAAAACTGTGTATAATCTTTCAAGGGAGAAAATGAATATTCAATGAAATAGAGATCTTTCAAGCATTCTTGATGAGAAGACCATAGCTGAATAGAAAATTTGACTTTCAAATACAAGATTCAAGGGAAGCATAAAACAGTAAACAGCAAAGAGAAATCATAAGGGATTTGATAAGGTTAAACTGTTCATATTCTCACATGGGAAAATGATATTTACAACTCCTAAAAAAAGTTCTCATTATTAAGGCATTAGAAGGAGTATACATAGACAGAAAGTAGAGGTGTGGGTTGAATGCAATATGATAATCTTAAAAAATAGAGATGAGAAAGAGGAATTCTTTGGGAGAAGGGAAAAGGAAGAGGTAGAATGGGATAAATTATCTGACACAGAAGAGGTCTGAAAGAGATTTTACAGTGGAGGGGAAAACAGCGGAAGTGGGGAAGGAAGCATATGAACCTTAATCTCACAGGAATTGGATCAAAGAGGGGATAATATATACACTCAGGTGGGTAGAGAAATCTTTCTTACCATACAGAAAAGTAAGAAGGAAAAAGATTTGAGAAAGGGGTGGCAGGCAACTTGATAGGAGAGAGAGTAGTTTGGGGGAGGTAAAAGTCAGAAGCAAAACACTTTTGAAAATGGATAGGCTTAAAGGAGAGAGAGTACAGTTAATAGGTGTAAATAAGATAAAAGGGAAACATATAGTTGTTAAATATCACTGTGAAAAAAATTTACAGTAAGTTTCTCTGATAAAGACTTCATTTCTCACTCATAGAAAACAGAGTCATCTTTATAGAAATAAGAGACATTGACAAATGGTCAAAGAATATGAACAGTTTTCAGACAAAGTAATCAGTTATCTATAGTCATTTTTTTAAAAAAGTATATACAACTAGAATACTATTGTGCTTTAGGAAATGATTCACAAGATGCTCTCAGAAAACATGGAAAACTTACATGAACTAATGTAAAGTGGAAGGAGCAGAATCAGGAGAATATTGTACACACTAAAAGCAATACTGTATGATGATCTATTGTAACTTAGTTATTCTCAGCAATACAATGATCCAAGACAATTCTGTAGGTCTTAAGTTGAAAGATGGAAGCTAGGTGGTGCAGTGGATAGAGCACCAGTGCTGGAGTCAGGAGGAGCAGAGTTCAAATCTCACCTCAGACATTTGACATTCACTAGCTCTGTGACCTTGGGCAAGTCACGTAAGCCCAATTGCCTCATCCTAGGTCATCTCCAGTCATCCTGATGAATATCTGATTACTGGATTCAGATGGCTCTGGAGGAGAAGTGAGGCTGGTGACCTGCACAGCCCTCCCTCACTCAAAATAAAGTCAAGTGCAAGTCATGTCATCATTTCTCATGTCATGATCCTCTTCCAAAGTGAAGGATGAATACAACAGCAACAACAAGTAGAGCCAGAATACAGATGAAAGAAATTTTTTTTACCTTCTAAAAAATTCTTTCCTGGGCATTTTTTGTCTGTGTTTTCTTTAATAGAATGATTTACATGGAAATGGTTTTGCATAACTACACATGTATAACATGTCAAATCACTTGCCTTTTTAATGAGGTGGGGGAGGAGAGGGAGGGTGAGAATTTGAAAATGAAAATTTGAAAAATGTTAATTTTTACATGCAATTGGGGGAAACAATATATTAAATATGGTTAAAAAGATGAGCACTAATCCATATTCGTCCTTCCATCCAATATTTTATGGCATAAGTATACTAATTTGGTCTTCTTCAACAGTTAGTAAACTCTCCTCCCCATCTCTACCCCAGCCCACCCCTCAAAAAAATAAAACAGGAGAGCTAAGTAATCAGTGAGCCAAGAATAATCTTATTGCTAAATACCATTGTATGATCATTTGGTCCTTATGGGTAAATTTTCTCCAAAAATCTATTTGATTTCTGCAAATCTAGACCTCAAAAAATTATGCCATAAGAAAATTTTATTACTCACTACATGTGTGACCTTGGATAAATCACTCCCTGAACCTCTGTTTCTTCACATATAAAACTGGTTAATTGGATTAGATCACATCTAAGCTCCCTTCAGCTCTAGGTCTATGATTCCATGAACAGCAATCCTGAATGAATTTATTTTTTCAGTGTTTGTAATCTATTATTTGCCTAGTTTGGGGCCATTAATGATCTTGCCACCTCATGCTCCAAACTGCAATATCAAAGCTTGCTTTACTCCCTGAAAATCACCACTGTATCAGACCTTTCTGATTCTGTCTCCCAATCCAAGAATATTTTGTACTATCCTTTACACCCTGGGCTCTGTTTTTTAAAGCTATAGATATATAATCATATACTAGAGTGTTGTTAATAGTTCATGAAGTGTTAATGTGTTGCCCCTCCCAGGAAAAGTATTTTTATATTAATGGGCCCTGCTGGAAACACTCTGCTTTAACCCACAAAGGACAAATAGACCTTTTAATTAATAGTGGAATTATCAGACCCTGGGGAAGTTCAGTGTAGGATATTCAGGAGTATTCCAAACTTTCATTGGTCTTCATTGGCACTAGTACATGATGGAAGAACAATTGAATACATAAGGCATTGATGCTTCACGTACTCTGTATAATCACCCAACATCCTCTGACATCTATTTTAAAAGTCAAGGAAATGGGGTTTGCTTCTCCAGGGCTCACACATAAAGTTCAGCCTGGATCTGGGAACATCACACCTGTTGGCTGATGGATGGGAAACATTTTTCAGTCTCTAGATAGACATGCTTGATAAACAGAGGCTTATCTGTATGCAATATATAATGAACTAAAGGGCTGTCAATCAAAATGTTACAAACAAGAAAGAGCACAAAATAACCACTTTTGTTGTATTAGGCCATCTTTAATTTCTTCTGAATATGCAAAAAGCATCTTTTGTGCTTCATAGGCTGACATGGACAAAGGCTATTCTTAAACATTATTCCATATTTGGAGATGAGTCATTTTGCCTAAAAGCAGATAATTTATAGATAGCTATCTTGAAGACTTGAAGAAATTGAGATAAAACTTTCTTAAAAGAAGATGAGATTAATTCTAATTACACAAAGCATTACTATCATAATGGGAAAGAAAAAAAAACTGTTTTCCTCAGCATGACTCATGTTTCCCAGACTTTGCATTTCATTGACTGCTCTTCTTTCAGTCCCAAATTTCCAATACTGCCTGATGAAATTATTCAGGCATGACTCATTGGAGGCAGCAAGGTGGCAAAGATGATAGAGTGCTGGGCCTTGAGTCTTGAAGAATGGAGGTCACATATGACCTCTGGCATTTACTAACTATGTAACCTTGGGCAATTCTGTTAACCTCTGCCTCAATTTCCTCAATTATAATATGAGGATTATAATAGCATCTACTTCCCAGCACTGTTGTATCGAATGAGATGCCATGTATAAAGTCCTTAGTGCCTTGTCTAGCATATAGGCACAATATAAATGTTTATTCATTCTTAATTCATTAATTCATCAACAACCATTTATTAAATGTCTACTATGGAATAGGATTCCAGACTTCTATTCATTTGTTTATCTTGGCCAGAATGATAATCATGTTAGCCCATGTGCTCCATTTTCTCTTCCAATAGATAGAAAAGAAAGATAGAGAGATGGAAATAAATGTAGATAGAAAGTGAGCCTCCAAGTCAAGAATACCTGAGCTCAATCTAATCTCTAACTTTTTCTGCTTGTGTAAGGATGGGCAAGTCATTTAACATCTCCATGCCTCAGTCAACTTTCTAAGACAATAAATGGTAAAATAGTTGCCAATCTGTATTTGTAGAGTTTTCTCATGGAAACTTCCTGGCACTGATGAAGTTGAAGGTCTAGTTCCTTTCTCCTTTCCTCTGAAAAGAAAAAGAAAAAACACAGGAGCCAGGAACTGGAATTAAATTAAATTGCCAGGAACTGTGCTTAAACCCTGAGGATATCCAGGAAAAAAAGGAACGAGTGTTGGTCCTAATGAAACTTCCATTCTATTGAATAGAACAACACCTCCATATATAAGTAATTTCAAGGCAGAATGGAACTCAATTACTGGCAGTTAATCAAGTAGGATTTATTAAGCACCAACTGTGTACTGTGTGCACTATGCTAAGCAATGGAGATATAAAGAAAGTCATAAAACAGATCCTGCTCTCAAGTAACTCACCATTTAATGGGCATCAAGAAAAGCCTCTTGCAAGAGGACCTTTGAAGCAAGCAAGATTTTCTGATTCTAGTCAGTGCAATTCAGGTTGCTTTGCTGACATCTCCACAGGACTTTCTCTGCAATTGTATAGAAATTCTCTACCCTGGAAGATCACTCCAGCCCTAGACTACTTCCTACAATGGAACTGTATCATGTAGGTTCCACCCCCCCCCCCAAACTTCCAACTTAACAAGGAAGTCCAAGACAAACATGTCTTCATCTGTCTCCACGATACACTGATTAGTCCTTTCCAAAGATTTTCTCTACTCCCCCCTATCCTGCTACTTTCTTCCATCCCATGCCACCCACCCTTCAGCTCCATTGTATGGGTTGCCTTTGCCCAATACATGCAAGCTCCTTAAAGACAGGAACAATCATTATTTCAGTTTTCGTTTGTACTCCCAGCATTTAACTCAGTGCCTGGAGCATCAGAAGTGATTAATAAATGCTTATTGACTGAATGACTGGGAGACTACATGGTTAGAGCCATGGAGATAGAAGAGTAACTATCACAAAGAACATGAAATTGGTCAATTTAGCTGCAATTTAACGTTCAACAAATATGCAGAAGAGATAGTCTGGAGTTGGACTGTGAAGAGTTTTAAAAACCAAACAAAGGAATTCCTATTTTATCATAGACAGAAGGGGTCACTAATGGGGCATTTCTGAGGAAGGAAGGAAGGAAGGAAGGAAGGAAGGAAGGAAGGAAGGAAGGAAGGAAGGAAGGAAGGAAGGAAGGAAGGAAGGAAGGAAGGAAGGAAGGAAGGAAGGAAGGAAGGAGGGAAGGAGGAAGGAAGAAAAGAAGGAAAGAGGGAAGGAAGGCAGGGAGGAAGGAGAAAGGAAAGAAAGGAGGGAGGAGTGAGGAAAGAAGGGGGCAAGAGACGGAGGAAGAAGGGAGCAAGGGAGGGAAATAGAGGGAATAGATAAACAAAACATTTAAAATCAAGAGATATTTATAATTTTTAATTTTCAATAAATATTTTGCCTTTGCACAAACAAAGCCACTTTTTTTGGTTAATGAATGGGAGTTGAAGAACTTGCAGCTCTTTTCATTACAGTTTAATGAAGCACTTAATTATTTCATTGATCAGCTCTGTTCTTTTCTCCAAACATCTGTAATAAAAGGCTAGGTCAACATGTGCCTGGTGAAATTGGTTTGAATTTCAGTAAAGCAATAGGTTGTTTGGTGCCTCCAGGGAAAGTCTAAAAGAGACTGATGGTTTTTCTTAAATAAATCATGGTGTTTTCTACTATGTGGGGGGAAAACGTGCTACCTATGCAAACCAAGTCAACATTTTGGTATAACATATCAGATCTGATAAACTAAGGCCTTCTGCCTGCTTGGTTTTAGGGTACATAAAAATGGACGTTTTGGGAAAAGAATATTTTATATCCATACATTTCCTCATCTTCCTATCCTTACAATCCATTGTGTTTCTAGAAGATGTGCAAATGTATCTGCTCCAGCATATCACTACAACACCTGAATTTTTCTGTAGAAAATCAGTGCCCACAGGCCATGTCATCCTGACTTTCATCAGGTCCTGCTCTATAGCTGGTCACCTATCGCTGAATAACGAAAAGACAAAAAGAATAAAAAGCTTAAACAAGGCCCTATGGGAGAAGTGAAAGTGGGGAAAGGAAGAAAGCTTATGGGAAAAAAAAATTATGAGCCCTTATTTGGGAAGGTGCCTCTGCTCACAATAATTTAAAATTGCGTAGTCTTTACAGTGACTAACTTTCTTCTTCTTTTACCCCTCTGCTATGTCACTTTGTGATTTCTTCAGTGGTACAGCAAATACAGCAATGAACCTAGAGCTAAGGAAACTTGAATTCCAATCTGGCCTCAGGTCCTTCCCAACTGTGTGATCCTGAGCATTTAACTTTGGTTTGCCACAGTTTCCTATAAAATGCGGAAAAATAATAGCACCTCCCTCTCCGGGTTATTTTGAGGATTAAATTTATAAACTGTTTAGCACACTGCCTAGAACATAATCATTGCTGTATAAGTGATAGTAGTATTCTCGAAGAGGAACCTGACATCAGAGAGATGATGACATGCCTTGCAGTTGAGTTTGTTTTTAGTGAGGGAGGGCTGTGCAGGTCACTTCTCCAGAGCCATCTGTATCCAGTGACCGGATATTCCTCAGGATGACTGGAGATGCCCAGGATGCAGTGGGGGACCCTGGACCTTTTAGTCTAAGATCTTTTCAGGTTCTCGCTTTGAGTGAGGCAATGACCATTCAGTGAATAGGCCTCTTTAAGAGATGTGTCAAGAGATGGCACCTTTAATAAAATAATGATCAAACTGGGAGGGGAAGACCTGGAGTATTGCTGGCCAAGAGCGAAACAGCTACTATTTACATTCACTCTGTGCCAGGAGGGCTCAAAATATAGCCATTAAATGGTACTTGAGTAGATAGGTGACACGGTAGATAGAGTGGCAGGTCTGGAGTCAGGAAGACTCGTCTTCCTGAGTTTAAATCCAATCTCAGACACTTCCTAGATAAGGAACACGGGGCAAGTCATTTAGTCCTGTTTGCGTCAGTTTCCTGATGTGTAAAATGAGCTGGAGAAGGAAATGACAAACCACATTAGCATCTCTGCCAAGAAAATCCCAGGGTCACAAAGCAGTAGTAGTTATGGTACTTAGATTACCATTTCTGTTCTGATGATTCTCAAATCTGCTTGGCCGTTCTCCTTGTCCATTCTTTGCTGACCTCTAACTGCCTAATAGACACTTTGAACTAGATGTTCTATTGACATATCAAACTCAACAAGTTCAAAACTGAACTCTTCTAAATTTTCCTCCAAACTCTCTCTTCTTCCTAACTTCCTTTTAGTGACAAGGCCATCATTCCAGCCACCCAATATCAAAACCTAGATGTTATCCTGGTCTCCTCACTCCTTTCACCACACAGCTAATTTGTTGCTAAGAAGTATTGACTTTTACCTTTGTAACGTCTCTCCACATGTCTCTTTTCTCTTCTGACATATCCAACACTTTGGTGCAAGTGTTCATCAACTCGTGCCTGGACTTTTGCTACAGCTGCTAACTGTCATCCCTGCCTCAAGTCTCTTGCTATTAGGGTCCATCCTCCATTCGGCTACCAAGAGAATATTACTAAAAAATATATGTCATGTCACGTTACTCTCCCTACTGAAAAAAGAAAACAACTCCAGTGGTTCTCTATCACCTCTGGTGATAGAGAATATAAAATCCTGTTTGTTGTACAAGATCATCTATAATCTGGCTTCATCTTGCCTTTCCTGCCCTTTTATATATTACTCATTCCCCTGTACTCTGAGGATCAGTGTTGCTGGGCTCTTTGTTGTTCCCTGCACAATACACTCCATCTTCTGATGCATGCATTTTGATTTTTATCCACCATGTCTGGAATTTCTTTCCTCCTTATACCCTACTTCTAGCTTCTCTGGTTTTCTTCATGTCCCAGCTGAAATCCACCTTTTACAAGAAGCCGTGATCAATCCTCCTTAATGCTTGTACTTTCCCTCTGCTGATGACCTCCAGGTTATTCCAACTATATATTATTTGTGTGGACGTATGTTAATGTTGTCTCCCTCATTAGACTCTAAGTCCTTTGAAAGTGGGAACTTCCTTTTGTCTTTATCTGTAGCCTAGTGCTTAGTATAGCACCTGGCACTTAGTAAGTGCTTAATAAATGTTTATTGAGTAACTACTTTAAAGATGTGGAAAAAAAGAAGTTTAAATACCTATATAATATCAGTTAAGTCTGTATAATATCAATAATTCTTTGGGATTCTGTTTCACATCTCTAAAATGAGGGAGCTGTGTTAAATGACCTCTGAAAAGTCTATAAGAGGACAAAACTCATTCCCAGCATGCATCTTCTATGTTAGGGATACCTTTAATATAAGTATCAGTGGCAACCTCTTTGCAACATCATTATCTGTCCCATTTTGCTTTTCCTAACATCTAACCCTATTTCTATTCGTGGTGACAACATTCTCCTGGTCACCAAGGGTCATAACTTTGGGGTCATAGTCAATTCTTTCCTTAGCCCCTCAAAAATAATTGCAAAATCCAATTGATTTTGCCACCACACATAAAATCATGGGGTTCTGGCTGGAGGAGAAGTTAGAGGCCATCTAATTCAGCACTCTTATACATGAGGAACTGGGGTGTAGAAAGCTCACAGAAGTGCTAAGTATCAGAGTTAGAATCCCAGCACAGGTCATCTAGGACTAAATTCAGCACTCCTTTTAATATACCATACTGCCTCACTACCTTGGACATCTCTCCTTTAATTCTCACTGCTACCAGTCTTGTTCAGGTTTCTGTCTTCTTTGACCTGAACAATTTTAACATCCTCTTAATTGGTCTCTTTGCCTCTAATCTATCTCTTCCTCAATCCATTTTTTATACTTTTAGCCAAATGTTTTTTTCTAATATTGTCCTGGTTGCATCAATCTTCTACTCAAAAATCTTAAGTGAGTCCCTATTGTCTATTAAATAAATTATGAACTCCTGACTCTGGTGTTCACAGTTCTCCACCATCTGGTTCTATCCTACTATACATCTTTCTACCCAAATTCTACCGTTTTCCCTTTCATTTCATCCATATATTAGACAAATGGAAATATATGTTATATATTATTCTCATTCCATTCTCTTATTTCTGTGGCTTTGATCAGTCTTTCTTTTCCTTTTAGACCTAACTGAGGTACCACCCACTTCATGAAACCTTCCCTTATCCTTTGACTCTTGAAGTTTCTCATAACACTGTGCACATCTGCTTTGTCCTTACCACGGTCAATTTTTTTATATACATGTATGTGTGTATATGTATATCATAAATATATATATATATATATATATGCTTATCTTGTATGTAGCTAGTTACATGATTTTTTCTCAATTAGAATGTGTGCATTATTAAATGCAGGGATTGTTTTTCCTTTGTTTATCCAAGAAAACATAGTAGGTCATGAATAAATGTTTGCTGACACTGAGTGAACCACAGGGTCTGAAGTTCATATTCTCTTCCCTCCTTAAAGATGCTTGACCCAGGCATTAGGAATACTAGTTATGAATTTATTATGTCTCTGTTATGTTTGTTCCTGATCTGTTATGCTTCTGTTATGTAGGTGGGATTGAGAAAATGATCTACTGGATTCAGATCTCAAAGTGGTCCATACTTAGATCTGTAAAGGTTCTTACTTGGATTGTAGAAAAGAGACCATGAGGATTCCCTGGGAAAGGAAGAAGAAGGATTTTAGGCTTTATTTGGGTTCTTTTTTCTAAAGAATATGAGAAATTCTTTACTTACTTGGAAGTTCATACTTTGTATAGAATTATAACATCATATTTTTAGCTCTGGAAAGTCACAGAAAAACAAAACCTCTGTGTGTGTGTGCGCGCACGTGTGTGTGTGTACTGATGCTAATTTGGTCAATAAACTTTTAATATATTTTTCTTAAATTTACTTTTATTTTTGCTAATGAAGGAACATGGGATTTCGAAGCAGAACACTTGGATTCAGATACAAATCAACAACATCCTGGTTATAGAATGGTTGTTTAACTTTTATGTCTCACTTCCTTTCTCCATCAAATCAAGATCATAAACAATCTGCATTCTTGACTATACAGGTTGAGACCCCTCCTCTGCTGTCTTATCCTGATGTGAAGATCACCCTGGATTCTCCAACATCATGGGCAGTAAGTAGAACAAAAGCTCTGTTGAGTCCTACCATCTTGGAAAAATTTTGATTGTGGGACAATGAATGATTATCTTTGTTGCCTGAGCAATTAGCTAAGCATTCTGAGATTCATTATCAAAAATGAACTTTGTTTTGTCCTTGATAATAGAGTGTCTTCTAAGACATGAAAAGACTACAATCTGTGTTGCTGAAGGGAGTGTCCACTTTGAGGAAAACCAGAGATCCTTAAAGTACTAAAATCCAACAAGATATCATATAAATATTTTGTAATTCCTTAAAAGAGTTCTTTCCATTATTAGATTTTCTAGATCTATAAAATATCCTCTTAATCATTTGGAAAGGCACTAAATCTAATAAAATTAAAAGAAAATTCAAATCGCAAATAATACAAGAAATATAAATCGCAACTCTGAAGTTTTAACTTACAACAAAAGATGGGAACAGCCAGTGTTTAAGAGACTGTTGAAATATAGGCACACTAATATTATTGGTACCAAGCTTTCCATTGGTACTATCATTAAGGAAAACAATTTGGACTTATGCTGAAAAAAAGTAATTAAAATATTCATTCCCTTTGAGTTAGGCATCTTAGCTCTAGGTCTATGTTGCAAGAAGGTCAATGATTAAAAAGAAAAAAAAGCCCCAAATACATAAAAAATATTTATTGCAGCTATTTTTATAATAGCAAGTAACTGGAAACAATGATATTCATTGAGAATAATTAAATAAATACAAGTCCATCAATACAATGGAATATTACCATGTTGTAATGAAAAATAGATATGATGAATATAAAAAAGCATGGGAACACATCTAAAGTGATACAAAGTAAAGTAACTAGAGTCAGGAAAACAACATATATAAGAGGTGTAAGAAACAAGAACAAAGAAATTGAATAAATTGAATAGTGTGAATAATTACTAATAATAATAGCTAACATATAAAGCATGTACTATGAGCCAGGTACTGTGCTAAGTATTTTGCAATTATTATTTCATTTGGTTATCTACCAGGAGGTAGGTGCTACTATTATCCTCATTTAAGAGATGAGGAAATTGAGGTAAATAGGGATTCAAATGGAATAAGAAAATCCTTCTTTGTATTCTTTGAAGAAGGGTGAATGTGGGTTTGGAGCACCATCATAGTAGATTTCACTGATGTGCTGCTTAGTTCGGCTGAACAGTATGTGTGAGTACCTTCTTTCGTATTTGCTATAAGGAATGTTTGTCTGAGAAGGGGAAAGAGGAGATTGATGTTGGGAAATTACGTAAAAAGAAAAACTATTAATAAAAAAATTAAAGAGACAATCTGGAATGGCCATTTGTGCATTGATTGAGAGTCACTATAGAAACGCAGAGGCTTTTTGATGTCCTGATCCCAAACAATATTGTTTTAAGTATTTTAAGAAAATTTCCCTAGTTGCAGTTTCAGCCACATTCCTGGATTTCTTTTCAGGATTTGGTTCCCACCCAATTCCCATGTGTAGACTATAACTCAGATTTAATTATAGATTTTGCTCAGTCACTAGTTCCCTAGGAAACAAATCCATGGCTCATGTCTTGTGCATGGAAGGTCATATGAAGAGGAGAGATATTTCCCTGCATTCTGAAACTTATCTAGAGGTCACAGGTCTGCTGAGCAGCAGATGGGTGCCCTTCAGACAATGAATGAAAGCTGCTCTGACTGACTAATATCAAGGGTACTTAAAAGCTTTTTGTGTTTATCTCAAATAAAGTACTCACTACCTCGATCACTGAGACTGCCCATCTGTTTCTAAAGCTCTTTAGTGCTCAGTTAATGCTCAGGTTGTGTTTACAAATGGAAAAAAAAGAAATAAAAGATAGATTCAACTACCTGAATAATTTAGGACAACTTTAATTATCTGGCTATTTCAGGCTTTTTTTTTTTTAACTTTGTGTGTTTTACTTGGGATTATTCCGATAATGCCTTCATGGGTTAGCCATGCTGAGAAAAAGCACCAGGAGAATAGAGAGGCAGAAAATTAAGAAAAGTTAAACCTTAAATTATGTTAATGCATCATGTGTATTTGGAAATCAGTAATACTGAATTCCATGGGTATAGCTTTTGGTGAAGGGGAGGCATTTATAGAGCCTTTAATATCATCTGACCAACCCAGTTTAGCTCCAGGACATCTTGTAGGATGGGGGATGGAATTTCATTTCCTTCTTGTAGTGAAGAGTCACTGAGCTAGTTGAATGAACTCAGAATACTTAGCCTGGAGAAGAGGAGAGGAAGAAGGAACATGATAACTGTGTACAAGTATCGCAAAGGATGTTATATGAAGGAGTAGCTGGATTTATTCTATTTGACTCCAGGGGGCAGAACCAGGAGCTTTGGTAGATATTAGAAAAGAAGCACTTTGAGGCTCAACGTTAAGAAATACATTTCCTGACAATTAGAGCTTTGTAAAAATAGAATGTGCTGGCTCAAGAGATGAAAGCTTCCCCCTCCTTCCACGTCTTCCAGCAGAGATTGGACAATCACCTGTCTAATGTAAATAGAGGGGACACTTTTCCTGGATGTTCTGGCAGCTAAGGTCCCATGCAACTGAAATTCAGTGATTCTCTCCAAGAGGAGGGTCAGATGGCCTCCTTTCTTAGTATGACTACCCTGGAAGGTTAACGGTCCCTGTGACACTCCTGTCCACTCCCTCCTGCCCCTGTCACTTCCCTTCTCAACTGTTTTTGCCCCAGATAAAAAAACAGCATTACTTATTGTGGCACTAGATCTGCTTCATTCCTTGCATCACTCAGTATCATAATAAGTTTTGAAATTGACTCTAGATTTCTATATAACATATCATAGTATAATATTAGGCAGGTTGTTGCTTCTAACAGCATCATTTTCAAAGACTATAAACATACACATCAGTGCCCACAGTACCATTAAAAATCTTTCACCTGAGATATCTGTAAAGCACTTAGCAAAGTGCCCGGCACAGAGTAGGTGTTTTAAAAAATGTTGCCTTCTCCCTCCCCCCCACATGGGGAACTGTAGCCTCCACACTAGCTGTCACTATCCCCTTTGGGGAAGAGATATAGATTTTCCCATAAAGAGCATATTGGAGGAAACTGATACTCTCAAATCTGGACAACAGGCTCACAACAAACCTAATTTCATTCATTTGTGGTCACAGCATCTTTAACTACAAGGCATACAGATGGATCATCACTGGGGGAGTAGGACTCATATGTATCATGGGTTCATAGATTTCACAGTGCAAAAGACCTTAAAAGTCATTGAGTTCAATCTCTCATGTTGCAGATGAGGAATTAGAAGTCAAATGATTTGCCCAAGTTCACACAGCTAGTACATGTCCAAGGAAGAAACTGAACTCAGAGTTTCCTGACTACTGGTCCTATATTCTATCTACTGTGCCAACCAGCTTGGAAAATGAATTTTCCAATGCTTTTCTGCTAGAAATCAAGGACAAAATGACTTGGGGTATGTTTTGTCATATGGGAAAATGGAATATTTGATTAAAATGGAATAATTCTTTGTATTATACATTATGAAAATTTATGCATCCTCCTACTGGTACTACATTATTTATTTATTTAGATTTGAAATATAATCTTCAGACTATAATTCTAGAATGTCAGACCTGGAAAGAACTTTGGAGATCATCTTGTTTCATCTTCTAAACTAGCTAAATGGGGAGAATGACTCCCTGAAAAAGGGAGTGGATTGTTTCTAGTGTCACACAATCATTTAGTGGCCAAGTCAGGACCAGAATTCCAATCTCCTGCTTCCTCATTTCACCAGACTCTACTGCTTTCTTTCATGGATCACATACTGAAGATCTCTTTCCGATCATTCCCCTGCTTTCAAGAATACCTGGAAGTGTTGGTTTGTGATTATGATTTTAAAAAGTAATATATAGACTGTAATATCCAGTAGAGTCAATGGCATCATTCTGTAACAGGGAAACTGAAACTTGGATCTGAAACTAAAGAAAGTATATCTTTCCAACTGAGTCCCTAGGTCATGTCTATCGGTCATCTATAGTAGAGGCTAGGGTAAAGTCACAAAGAAGTGCAAGTTTGGAATGAGAGAAAAGTTTAATTATCAAGAAGAGCTAGAAAAAGACCCGAAAATTCTGTTGCCCCAAGCCAAAAGGCCTTGATGGATGGAAGAGACAATTTCACCATTAAAGACAATTTCACCATTTTACCATCTTGGGTTACCCAGGATGGCCTAGTTAGTAGAATTTGTTTCAGGTACATGTATGAAAATAATTAGATGAGGGAAAGCAATAAAAATGTAAATTATAAAAAGGGAATCATAATTCAGAAAAATCTCCTCTAGCATCTGTGCAAGGCTGGGCATGCTTCAAAATGAAGGTAAGGCTCTTTTGTTTGTTGGTAGGTTTGGCTGGTTTGGTTGAGTCTTGTTTTCCCTGAGTTTGTCTATGTTTAGGTATCCCAGGTAGCCTTTACCCTGAGGTCAGATGTGCCCAGCAAGAAGCTATAGGCCTACTGAAGGGAAATTGGCAGTTCCATTAATTAAAATTTCTCAACTCAACAAACATTTACTGATCCCTTACTGTGCCAGTTAGTGAAGGGGATATAGACAGGACTGAAACAGCATCACTGCCTTCGAGGAGCTCACACTGATGGGCTAGCAAAGAAAATAAGAGACGGTATAGATAATTAGCAGAACGACAAATGTGTAGTCAGATATGGACCTGCAAGTGCTCGGTGGGATAAGGGGGGATAACGGTCTCGCCTGCTTGGCACATAGAAGGCTGTTAAAAACGTTTATTGACTGATTTACCAGAGAGACTGGAAGATAGGAAAATACAGCTGGATTGTCATGTGCTACAAAGAGCATTAGATCTAGAAGCAAAAGACTTGGGTTCCAGTCTTAATTCTGATATTTAATACTTGTATGATCTTGGGAAAGCCTCTTCTACTTTCTGGGCCTTGATTTCATCATGAATGAAATAAAAGGTCTGATGTAGACAAGTCAAAGTATCCCTACTATGGCCTTACTCTCAGACCATCTCCATGACACCAGAAACTAGGACTTTGCTCCTGGTACCCTTCATCTCTGACAGGGGAATGCTTTGCTTTACCTGGCCAAAAAAGAAGCTCTCGGGGCCACTTCTTTCCCTATTATGCCCCGCTTCCCTTACTTCCAGCTTCCTTGTATGTGTTTTCTTCCCTTATTAGAAATGGAGCTTTTGTATGTATCTTCAGCATTTAGCACAGTGCCTGGCATGTAGTAAATATTTAATAAATGCTCTATCTCTTTAAGTTTCCTTCAAGCTTTAAATACCATGATCTTATAACAAAAAATAAGCTAATGACAGTAGTTTATTTCTTTGAGAAATGCTGCCAAGATTTAGACAGCTACAAAGAACTTAGATATTCTTCAATTCAGATTGATAGATATAGTACTTAGAAGCTTCTCAATATAAGGTTTGGGTAGCTAGGTGATGCAGTGGATAGAGGTCTATGCCTGGAAGTCAGGAAAACCCACCTTCCTGAATTCAAATCCAGCTTCTGATACTTACTAACTGTGTGATCCTAGGTAAGTCACTTAACTCTGTTTGCTTCAGTTTTCTCATCAGTAAAATGAACTGGAGAAGGAAATGGCAAACTACTCTAATATCCTTGCCAAAAAAATGACAAAAATGTAAATCAAGGCACAAAAGTAGAAAATAACTAAGGAACAACAACAAATCTAAGTCTAGCAATATGGAAATATGATGGAGTATATAGAATCTATGGAGTTCTCCAAGAGCGACCTGGCAGACAATTATATTTGTAAACAACAGGAGCTTATTAAAACAAAAGCAGCTTATTAAGAAACCATTTGGGAGACAGTGTGGTTTAGTGGCTTAAGGTCATTCAGGAAGATCTACCATTAATAGATATATAAGCATGGTAAGTCATCTGACTTCTCAGTTTCCCAAGCAACTCTCTATGTCTCATATGTTCTAAGTATTTAAGCATCATTTTAGATATTAATAAAGCAGGCTAGCCATTAAATCCCATTTTTCAGTCCACCACTAAGACTATAACTTAAAGATTAATTGATCGCATTGTTGGAGGGAGTTCCCACACTGAATTTCATCTACCAATTAAATCATGGGTTCCAACAAGGAAGGGAAGAATGGGAGAAGGATGATTGATGGAGGAAGGGAAAGGATAAGGAAGGAAAATGAAAAAAGAAAGGGCAAAGGAGGAAAGAAAAGAAGAAACTTATCATGGACGACCATGTTATCAAGTATACTACAAGAATTATCTTAAAACCTGCTTCAGAAGGTATAAAGATAACTTCTTTAGGCCTAAGTTAACTGACATTCATCAGTGAATAAAAGTATTGTGTATAATTTTTTGATAACTTTGCTGAGTGGCCAGGTAGGTATTTTTGAATTTAGTCATTCCTTCTATACAAAGAACCTTGTGGTCTAGGCCTATAGCTGACCTATGTCTTGATTTCCCAATTTACCTGGGTAGTCATTTGCATTTATTTTGCCTTGACCCATATATCTCCCTTTAAGATCAAACCATCAATCATTAATCCTTAAAAAACAATTGTGAAATGGACAGACTCTTGGGGACATTTTTTGAATAAAATATGCCTCATAAAAATTTCCATGAAAACTATCAGACTAATAGGTAGGAGGGGGAAGGCATTTTGAAATGACTGATAATCTGATTCAGGAATTCGAGATGTTCCAGAGAAAGCAAGTTAATCTGTAATTTTAAAGAAATATTTTTCCTGCTTAAGTTGATAAGTATCTCAAGTCTTTTCTTCATCTGAATCCTGACTCAGATATCTGAAGACATCTTTTTATCCAGGCAAGGATCAGGAAACGTAATTTTTCTTCATGCATTCATTTAACAAACATTTATTAAGTGTCTACTATACATGGCATTGTGACAGGTACTGCGGACACAATCTCTGCCTCTAATGAGCTCACATTTTATTGGATCTCTCTGTGTGTGTGTGTGTGTGTGTGTGTGTAGGAAGCAATAAGTTGGAAAAATTGTGTTTTCAAATGAAGGCAAACTATTTGCAAAGTAATTTGGGAAAGGGAAAAACAAGGCACTTGAACAGGATCTTGAAAGAAGCCGGAAATTCCTAAAGGTAAGGAGGAGGGAGGAGAGAAGGCATTCCAAACTTAGGCGATCATCATTGCAAAGGGACAGAAGATGCTATGTTATAAATGAATCAGTCAGTCAGCTAGCATTAAGTGTCTACTCTGTGCCAGGTATGTGCTAAGTCCAGCAAGAATGAAGATTGGTTTGGCTGAACGTCACCTGTCAGAGTAGTAATGCGAACTGAATCTGCCCAGGAAAGGTGAACTCAGAATATGAATGCCTAATAAGTGTTGTTTTTCAGTTATTTCAGTTATGTTTGACTTTCTGTGACCCCATTTAGGGTTTTCTTGGCAAAGTTACTGGAGCGGTTTGATATTTCCTTCTCCAACTCATTTTTCAGATGAGGAAACTGAGGTGAACAAGGTTAAGTAACTTGCAGAAAATTTGAACTCAGGACGATGAGTTTTCTTGACTCTAGACGGTGCACTCTATCTACTCCTCTACCTAGTCACCCTTAAATAACAAACAGAGGTTTATAGTTTATCAGAGACAACAGGGAGCCAGTGACACTCTATACATCTCAGTGCCAGCATGATGCTCATCGCATGAGTCTGGAAGCAGCTGATGATGGTGTTGTTGCCTGAGATTTTGATTGATAGACAAGTCTGGCTCTGGGATCTCAGTGAACATGAACTAGGGCTTAGGAAGGTCTTTGACAGCTCTCCTGATTGGTAATAAGCAAGAGTTATTTAGGAGGCAGCATAGCATAGCCCAGTGCCAGGGGGACTGTGTATGATCCATCCTTCACTTTCATAAAGTGAAAATGAAAGCAAATACTACTAATAATCACTGGGTTGGAGGAGTGGGGGTAGAAATAAAGTTCTTAGAGGGAAATAATCTCACACTATATCAACACATACACCTTTTCCTTATGCCCACAGCTGCTTGCCCTTGGTCAAGGCCTGATTGGCCTTGGAGATAAGCCCGTCGATTATCATTGATCTGTTGAAGATCTCTCATGTATTAGAAGGAGAACTAGACTAAGTCTCGCTCTCTCTCTCTCTCTCTGTCTCTCTCCTTCTTTCTCTCTCACTCTCATTCCATCTTTCCCTCTGTATATGTGTCTCTGTCTGTGTCACTGTGTCTATCTGCCTCACTCTTTCTTTCACTGTTTCCAAGTATATAAAATGTGATTAATAATAACATGTCCTACCTATACCAAAGGATGTTTAAAGATGATTGTACAAAGCACTTTTTAAAACACTACACACACACACATGCTTGCATATGAGTACATGTGTACACACACAACTTGGTACCTTAATTACACAGGTTTATTGGCATGAGTACTTTCAGCAAAGTCTCTGAAAGTGAGAGATACTTATAAGTTGTCAATATATGCTTAACCTTCTCTAATAATATGAATCATGAATTCATGCCCATATCCCTTAGATTGCACAGAGGGCCAAAAGCAAATCGCATGATTCTGAAAAATTCCCTTTATGTCTTGAAGCTGTAACTGAAGGCATGATAGCTATATAAGTTTGAGAACAAACTGTTACCAAGATCATAGATTTCCCTACTTAGAGCAAGAAGGGATCTTAGAAGTTTGTGAGCCTAACTCTGACTTTTGACTTAAAAGAAATCCAGAGAGGTCAAGTTATTTGTCTGTAGTCATACAGGTAGAAGAACCAGAATCTGAACTGAGGAATTCTAAATCTAGCACTTGTTCTACCATACAAAGTTAGCCCTCGATCATATGAATGAATTATAACATATGTATATATCTACCTATTTATCTCTCTATATATACATACATGTATGATATATACATATATATACATGTATGTGTGTAAACAAAATATAACAACCTAATGCCTTCCTACCTTTCCCATCTTTTTATATCTTATTCTCTTCTATATACTCTACAATTCATTTGTACAGTTTATTTGATGCCCTTCAAATACAATACGCACTCCAGACCACATGCCTATACATGGGCTATTCCCATGACTTGTATGATCTGTCCCACCCACCCTGTTACCTATAGCCTGGTTCCCGTAGGGTCTCTAAAATTACAGAAAAACTATGTCCTCTCTTTGAAAATGGTACCTAATAAGAAAGAGTTCCTTGTCCTGCTTTGCCTTCTTCTACCTTATTGTCTTGACCTGGAGGACAAGTCCTGGAATAACATATTGTGAATTAGCCTGTAAGAGGAAAGAGCCTTCCAGCATACACATTATCAGCTAGATATTCACCTGGTTGAATGAGCCAGTTAAAATCCACAACACACTCTTTTGCCTGTTGAGTTAGGCACTAGAAAACTTTGGAGTTGTCAGAAATAGGATATGATCCCAAGCATATAGAGGAAATTGGAAGTCATTCATTCAGTAGACATTTCCTGAGCTCCCAGTATACATCAGGCACTATGAATGTTACTGAGAAGAGAGAGTCAAAGTTCCTGTACCCAAATTGCTTAAAGTCTCTGGCACTTCAGTGTGACTGTCTATGATCAGACAGTGTGCTTTCCAACATAACTCGGGATTTGTTGAGAATGGGAGTTTTGATCAGAGGAAAAAGAAGAGACATTATGGAAAACAGAAATGTTAAAAAGAAGTATTGGGCAATTTTTGCCATGGTAAAGGGAGGGCTTAGTATTTCATGTTTTACATTAAGTATCTATCTATCTATCTATCTATCTATCTATCTATATATATATATATAATATATATATTTTTTTTCATTCTTGATATATTGCTACTGAATGTGATTATTAGATGCCATCTAGTTCCAACTGACTGACCCAGGCTAATCATAGACAGTAACGTATCTTTCATATAGTCTTTGTTCTAGGCAAACTATTTTACTGTTCCCCATAGTGTTGTGATAAAAATCTGCAAAAGATAAAGAAGAGAAAGTAAGGTACAAAGTTTCAGGCATGATCAATTTTTGAAAGGCTAGCATTTGCCAAGAAAAGAGATCTATGGACCCTCAATAGCCAAGGACTCTTGTGACTGAGCAGTTCTTTTATAGAGTTGTTTACATTAGGTACCAGAAGTATTCAAGTAATGCAAACTAAGTAAAAACTGTGAATGGTCACACAAAGGTGAAGGGTGGGTTTTGCTTAGCTTGAGTAAGAGGGTTTTGTTTTGTTTTGTTTTGTTTTGTTTTACCTCAGGGCAGCAGGGAAAAACACAGGGTTAAGTCACAACCCCTGGAAAGTCAAATATCCTGGGACTAGGTTGACTTGTCTTCCTTTTCCTCTTCTCCCCTCCAAAAACTTACAGATTTTAAGTCTGTGATTAGACTGTAGCCCATAGCAAGAGGAAAGTTAAACTCTTACAAACTCT
This sequence comes from Bettongia penicillata ogilbyi, assembly GCA_023548195.1. Classification (NCBI taxonomy): domain Eukaryota; kingdom Metazoa; phylum Chordata; class Mammalia; order Diprotodontia; family Potoroidae; genus Bettongia; species Bettongia penicillata. The sequence goes on along the minus strand of JAJHZJ010000126.1, from coordinate 6,302,554 downwards.
ACCAATGAAGTCTATAAAATCAAATCCAACCAATTCTCAATTAATAAATAATATAATATTAAGTGAGTATCAATTTTCAATTTCGTAATAGATAACAGTCCTGGGGCAGCTAGGTGGTGCAGTGGATAGAGTACCTAGTGAAGGAGTCAGGAGGACCTGAGTTCATATCTCACCTCACACACTTGACACTCACTAACTGTGTGACCTTGGGCAAGTCACTTAACCCCAATTGCCTCATCCTGGATCATCTCCAGTCATCCTGATGAATATCTGGTCACTGGATTCAGAAGGCTCTGGAGGAGAAGTGAGGCTGGTGACCTGCACAGCCCTCCCTCACTCAAAACAAAGTCAAGTGCAAGTCATGTCATTTTTTCTCTGATAGCATGGTCTTCTTCAGCAATGAAGGACGAACACACACACATAGATAAAAATCCATCTCCTGCTTCCATGCCTTGGTTGTTCTCTATGGCTAGATATTTCCCCACTTACCCCCACGTTGTCAGAATCTGTAACTTCCTTCCAGATTTAGCTCAAGGGCCATCTCTTATAAAAGAGCTCATCCTGATCATGTAATTGTTCTAGTTGTTAAAGTCTGTCAGCACTCCAGAAGCACTCCATTTACTTGCGTAAGTCTTGTATTTGCTCAAATATACTCGATGTTTCACTCCCTTCTCCCCCCACCAGAATGTAAGCTCCTTGAGGGAAAGAGCAGTTTCTTTTTTTCTTTATATCTGCAACACCTAGCAAAGTGTCTGAAATGTAAGAGTGGGTACTGTTAATTCTTCAGAGAGCAACATAAAAGCACTGTGCCCCACAGAAGGATGAGGAGAAGCAAAAGTATTGTGTGAAGGGGAAGAAGGGAAAACAGGAGGCATTTCTCAAAGACAAATTCCAGTTTTGTTCTGGGCTCAGTTCTGTTAGGGCTCAGATCGTACTCATCTGGGTACAGAAAGGAACGGTTATCTCTAGGCCAGTCTAATATAAATCAGGAGACTATGTAAGGGATTTCACTAGTTACAGTATATAGGAAGGAATATATGATTCACTATAACTTAAGTCTATATGGTTGAGAGTCCCAATGTATATTTTAATGTCTGTCAAAATAAAAAAAAAATTCTAATTCCTAATTATAGCTTTTAAAAAAATTAAACAACATTATCAATCCAATATCAGAAAAGTTTGAGAAAATATGGACAAATTCCTCATTCTGGGTTTGCCAAGTATATTGTTTCCAAGGACAGAGCTAAAACGTTCATATTTTCATATGTTGTGAGGCATACTACCTCTACCAGGGCTACAGGCTTAGAAAAACGTGCCATGTTTACTTACATAATGTCCTCATTTTCATGACAATTTTCTGTTCTTAAAATGGAAATGCATTGAAGAGCAGCTTTTTATATATGAAAATTCAATTTTTCCAATCCTGAGGTCTAAGAGCAGCAATTATGAGATGCTGACTATTATGTGAGTAAAGACATTGTTTCAAGCACAACTTAAGGTCTGGCAAGCTATTCCAAATCTTTCAAATATTTGGGGATTTGCAAAGCCCTAAACAAGTTTCCTGGAATTGAAGTAATAAATGTTTGCTACTGCTTTAGACAAAAACCATAAAAATCTCATTCTCCAAGAGCAATTTGATGTCCAATAGGCATCTTTTATCTGAATGAGGGAATTACGTTTTGCCAACACAAAGTGGAATGTGAACCTCCAAAGACAAAAACTTGGGTGTAGACGTAGAGACTATTATAAACTGGCATAATATGTTAGTAACAAAGAAAATGTAATGCACAGTGAAGTCACAATTGCCTGTCTCTGCAGACTACTCTCAACAGCCATCCAGATTAATCAAATGACTTCAGGGCAACCTAATGTGGATGCTTATGTTCTTCAGAACTCCTGAGGTTTGTCTGTTTTTAAGAGACAGGAAGAATCTTATCTTGTGCAGTACTTGAGAGAAAGTTTCTAGGCTTGTTATAAAGTTGACATAGATTGCCTTCAAACACATGTTTAGTTTATCACTCTTGCACATTAACTCAATTACCCTCTCAGCAGATAGTGACAGGCCCTCAAAACATGTTTGTCTTTAGGATTTCTCTTTCTCAAAAGAACATGGGGATGTGATCATGCCGTATGTGTTTAAGTATCACTTAGTAGATTTACATAATAGGTACACAGTCAGGTCCCATTTTTCAGTCCCCTCTTTGTACCCTGGCAACACATATTTCACCATTTGTACTGTCATATTGCAATACCACATCACCTCATCAACTATGTAGCACCAGGGAGGTACCAGTGGTTCATAACTAGTTTGCAAAATCAGCAAACTGAGGTGGCTACTCTTCTTACTTCACTGGTCATGGTAATGTTAATGTGACTGGCCTCCCCCTGTAAAGACTTAGTGTTATCTGCCCCTGAGATAATCTACTCTGTTTCATTAGAATGAGTTAGAATCCTCAAGTAAGAACATGCTATACTCCAACCTCAGTTTAATAATCTTATTACAATCCCTGGAATGAAATTCTATTTCTTTCTACATGGTTACTATGATGATAAGCCTTCCTGGATCTTTAAATCTTGGGTCTGACTTCTGTTTCCTTTGCTTTTTTGTTTTTGTCTTTATCTCTACTATACCTAGCACATTTGAAGGGGAGAACAGGGAACTGCATCCATGATATCATTGGTATAAGATAGAAAATTATATCTGCCAAAGCAAATTAGAACCTCTCTGCTACTTATAGATTTAGAGAGTTGTCTGGGGACACCACGAAGCTAAGCAAAGTCATGTAGAGTGTTAGAGGCTAGATTTCAACCTGAATCTTTCTAACTTTCATTACCACAAAGCCTGCTCTAGACTGGCATACAGTAAGTGCTTAATAAACACTTACTGAATTGAACTGAGATGGCTTCTCTTCTGCTTTAAAACATGGGCAACCCCTAGGTTCACTTCAGGACTCTATTCTCCCTTTGTATGATCTTACATGTGAGCTCTCTTTTTACATCCTAAAGGAAAAGCCCTTCTCACTTCTTCAAATCCCTTTCTAGAAAGATGACTCTCCAAGTTGTTTCTCTGACCTCTCTTCTGAACTCTAATCTCACACTTTCCAGGTGGATATCAAAACCTCAGCTCAAACTCAACTAAAACCAAGTTCATCATCTCCCATCCCAATCAGTTCCTTTTTTTGACTGATTTGTTTGTGTTGATGGCATCCTTCCTGCGCCCCTTCACCCACCACAGGCATCTATGGCCAACATCCCAGAGTCATCTTTGAAACTTAACTTTGTTTGCCTTTAGTCAGTCACTAAATTTCCTCATTCTCATCGTAGTGCTTCTTTTTTTTTCCATAGCCACCCTCTTTATGCTGGGCTTTTATAACCTCATACAAGGGCTATTATAATAATAGTCTCTTAAATGGTCTTCCTGATTCAAACCTTACTGCTCGCAAAGTAATCCTGCACACTACAGCCAAATTAATCATCCTAAAGTGCCACTTTCCTCACAGTATGTCTTTGATTGAAAGCTTTTATTGACTTTTCATGGTAAACAGAATACTATGAAAATTTCTCATATTGTTTCTTAAGACCTACTAAATTTTGGATCCTAACACGTTCCAAGTTTATCTCCTGATATACCCTTTAAAGATTTCTTACCTAGTGTAGGATTAGACAGACAACAGAGGTAGGAAAGGGAAGGAATCAGGAGTATTATGTATTCAAATCTCTCCTACTGTACTTAGCAGTGACATTATCAGGGACAAATAATTTAACCTTACTGAACCTAAGTTTTACATCTTTAAAACAGAGAAATCAGTACCCACAATGAGAAGCAACATAGAATAGTGGCTAGGAAACTGACTTTGAATTCAGGAATATCTGGGTATATTTCATCTTCGTTAGATATGCACTTGTAGATAGAGTCTCCACACTGGGAGCTTCTTACACTCACACAATCACAAGTATAGACCTAGATAGACAGGCATAATTAAATACCTGTAGTACCTATCACATGAGATGATAAAATGAGTCACAGCTTTAGGTGCAGCTAAAGCCCTATGTATAATGTCAGCTCTTTCTTTAGTCCAGATTGGTCTCTGTAATCCAAACTGGCCTTTCACATTTCTTGCTCTATTTCCTTTGCTTATCCCATCTATCCTGAAATTTGAAATGCCCTTTGAACTTGCCCTCTACGCTCCTGAATTTGACTTGGGTCACTGTCAACAGCTTCAGAGGATATGCTATCACAAATCTATTTGAACAATCTCCTCTACAACATACAACTTGATGAGTGTTTATTCAGCCTCTGTTCAGAGACCTTTAGTGAAAAGACCCTGCCTTGGAAGGCAGTCCATTTCACTTTTGGATTGCTTCAAATGTTAAAAAAAATGCTTTCTTTACACTAAGACTAAATCTACTTCACTGCAACCTTGAACAATGTTCCTAGTTTGTTTATTCAACATTAATTCATTCATGAAAGAATCAATTATTAAGAGCCTGTTGTGTGGTGGTTACTAATCTAGGTCCTAAGGATATAAAGAAAAAAATTATATGTGCCCTCAAGGAGCTTATATTTTACTGAGGGATATAATATGGACACAGAGAAGTAGTAGAACATATATATATATATATATATACATACAATGTAATATCTGGGGAGGGAGGTTAACAACCGGAAATGATGACGAAAGACTTGATAAAGGAGGTGGGACCAAGGCTGGGTCTTTAAGGAGGACAGGGATTCTAAGAGACAGTGGTGAAAAAAGGGTACTTTATGAGCATGTAAGATAGTATATGCAAAGGTGATGGAGGTGATGAATGGGAAAGGTAAGTAGGCAATTATGGCTGGAATATACAGGGGGAAAAAGAAACAATATGAAATAATCTATTACGAAATCCAATATGAAATTATATGAAAAAGAGGTGTGAATCAGATAATGAAGGAATTTAAATGCCAAAATGTATAATTATTTTAGAGGCAATATGACACAGAAGCTTCATGGGAAAGGAGCAATGTGGTCAGAACTGTGCTGTAAGAATATCAATTTAATCATTGTGCAGAGGATAAAATTAGGACTAATTTATAAGGGTTCTGACGAGAAGTGATGAAAGCCTGAACTAGGGCAATGTCCAAGAGTTGGAGAGAAAGGAATGTTGGGAGATGCTACAAAGGGTGTAAAATGATAAAAACTGGATACTGACTGGATATGAGAAGTGGAGTAAGTAAAAATAAAAAGCTGGGAATTATTAAAAATTATTGATATTTGAGTAGAGTTGAAATATGAAAGTAGATGGCTGGAAGCATGGTGAGTTTTCTAATAGAAATAGAGAGATAAGGAAGAAGGACATTTAGGGGGAGTCATTCTTAGGAAGAAGGAGAGGGAAAGGAGCAATCATTTTTTATGCCCCTTCTATTTGCCAAGCACTGTGCTAAGATGGTCAAATGGTTCTTTATTCTCATCAATGCATGTGTTCCCTCCAAAGAAGTAGATTACAGCCAATCTACCCCTGTCTCTACTATGTAACTCTTATACATGTTCTCCCAAAAGTTTTCCACAGATGGTTCATACAACATAATGAAGTCCTTGGATTTCTTCCAAAATTTTGATGATACCAGTGGAGCACTATTTCTGTTCTATCATTGAGGCTGAAATGCTAGATCTGTCCTTTGGGTTGAAGAATAACACATCTATCTCTATTACATGTGCTAGCTCTTCAAATACTAGTGTATCTGATTGAGTAAGGGGTTGAGTGTCCCCAGTTCCCTTGACAAGATTGTAGAATATAAAAGGTAGTTAACACAGAGGATCAAGTCTTAAAAATTTCTCGTTGAGATGTTGAGTGAATTTATCTATCTATCTATCTATCTATCTATCTATCTTTCTATCTATGTCTATCTATCTATTCACTTATTTATTTAATGTACAAGACCTTAAGTTATTCATATCTGATTCATTTATTCACAGCTTTTAAAGAGTTTGATCGTGAGAGTGGTGGTCAATCCGCAGTTTGGAAAAAAAAATGTCTAAAGAAGTGTTTGTGTTATTTTACTCTTTTAGGAGATATAAAGTTCTTTAATCAACCTGAGTAAATTGTATGTTATTGTCATTTAGACATTTCAGTCATGACTGACTCTTCTTGACCCCATTAGGAGTTTTCTTGGCAAAGATACTAGAAAAATTTATCATTTTCTTCTCCAGCTCATTATTACAGATGAAGAAACTGGGGCAAAGTGACTTGTCTAAGGTCACAGGGTTAGTAAGTGTCTGAGACCAGACTGAACTGTGGAAGAGTAGTCTTCCTGACTCCAAGTCCAGTGTTCTATCCACTGCAGCACCACCTCGATGCCCAGGAAATTATATAGGGACTAGCCACTGGATGACTAAAGGATCCTAAGATTGTGCACTAGTCCATCATTTGACTTAGATAAAATTTGTAGATCTAGCTTGTTATTTCAGTCTCTCTCACTTTACTTTGGACACCATAATGTCCTGTTGATCTGTGTTTTCTTCTTTTCTTACATCCATTTATCTTGAACCACACATGGTACTGGTTCAATATAGAAGCAAAGGACTCAACAGCAGCTCTGAGCCCTGTGGGAGGCCTCTAGCATTTCAGCATGAATGACTTAATGCTATTCTCCTGTCCTGCCTGTGGCAGAGGACAGGGACAGAATCAACCAATTAAATGTCTCTGGAAGAGGTCATTACAAAAGGCAATGGAGAGGTTAAAACTTAAGGAAAATAGAAGTCTTTAAGACAAACATTACTTAGGATCAGTACTAATGAAAAACAGTCACAATAATACAAACATTTTTTATTCAACCTATACATCAAGTCAGAGATCATATTTCAAAGAATATAGAGAAAAGATGGTCCATATCATATCATTGAAAAGTCTATAATAGGAGACAATACAAGAGGGATAAGAAATTCTGAAAAAGAAAATTCTGAGGATAAAAGTTCAAATAATTCAAATGAAGAAGAAAAGGGAGAGCTGTCCAAGAGACTAATAGAGATACATAGGGATGAACTGGAATTTTAAATGACATGTCTGGAAGATGGAACCAAGAACAAGAAGTGGAAGATAAATACAAGAATACCGTGGCATGCAAGAATATTGTCAGGAGGTCTATAGTTCAGAATGAGCAAAGACTAGAAGTGAACGAATTCTAAGGACAAAAGAAAGAAACCCTTCATCCTTCCCTCACTACAGTGGTGGGGGGGGGGGGGCAGGAGAAAGCTCAAAGGGATAGGACAAGTCCTCAAAGGGAAAAACAAATGAGTGTATTTTGTGATTGTACAAACAGTCTATAGAGCTTGGAAGAAAAGAAAAAAAAGAACTAAATCAAAAGGAATTAAAATCCAAGATAATTTAGAAGACTAAATAGAAATATACCTAATGAACTTACAGTTATCACACCTAGGAAAGCTATATTCCAGTGTCAAAGGGTGGGTTGGGATAGGCTATATTTTATTTGTTGAGCTACTTGGGTACAAAGACCTTGTATTGATTTAATAATGAACTTATCATCAACTTACCCCAAAACTTAGTCCATTTCCAAACATTCCAGCATTTTCATTTTATCTTTTGAAAAATGAGGGAGGTTGGATATACAGCCTGTAGGGTCTGATCCAGCTCTTAACCTAGGATCCTATGATCCCTCTGGTTCTCCAGGTTTTCAATCTTGGCATTCTTCTTGATTCTTTATCCTCAACCCCATAAAGTCAATAAATGGAAACAATTCTATTTCAATTCTACTATCATCTCTACTTCAAAATTTCATTCATATCTGTCCCATTTTCTTTTCTCATATAGTCATCACGCTGTTTGAGGTCCTCATCACACCGTCCCTGGACTACTGAAATAATGGTCGATTTCATCTCCCTGCCTCTAATAGCTTCTCTCCCCAAACCACATTACATATAGGATAATTTTCCTAAAGGATGAGTCTGATCATGGGCCTCCCCTAGTAAAATAAACTCCAAACACTCCCTATTGCCTCTAGGATCATAAACCTAAGTTCCTCTGTTTGATTTTAGAGACTTTGACAATCTGAACCCATCCAACCTTTCCAATAATATTTACATTATTCCCCTTTCTATACAGAAAAACTCTCAAGAACTTTGGATTTGACTGTGCAATATGGGAGACACTGACACAGGACCATTCAGCATGGTGTGCCCACATCAGAAAGGGTGCTGTGCTCTCTGAGCAGACAACACAAAGTAAATGCAGGCTGCACAGATTTGGGATATCCACCCCAAATATTCACATGCACTATCTGTACCCAATCTATGGTGGAGCAGTATGAGCTCATATTGGTCTGATCAGCCACAGTCATTCACATTGAAATTTCACTTTATCATGATGATGTCATTTGGATCCTTTTCAAAGATGAAGGACAACAACCAATCAACAGGAAAACTGGTCTTCTTTGAGCATTTAGCACATGCCGTTTCATCTCCCGTTCTTTGCCTCTATACTCTTCCCCATGCCTAGATTCCTCTAACATACCAATGGTAAGGAAACAAAAGACTCAAGCAGGAGTTAGAATATAAGAATAAAATCTCCTTTCCACCAAAGTTAAATAATAACAAAAGGAGAAGACCCCAAATTCAAACTAAATAAATTAGAGGAGGGATGGGAATGTCCTGAGATATGCATTTTTGTGCTGACATCTAGCAGCAGCCTCAATTGCCTTCTGAGGATGTGGAGGTGAAGTGAATTTCCCAGGGTCACACAGACAATTAGCATTAGCAGCAGTATCTGAACCCAGATTCTTTGACTCCAGAGCTAGAGCTCCTTCTGCTATGTCACACACTGGTAGGGACTCAGAGTCTGACATTCGGTCTAGGTCTAGGTCTCCAGGCTCCCTTATCCCTTTGGAGAAGATTTTCCATGCAGAAGAGACAGATCACCAAAAAAGCAAGAGCTTTTGGTAGCAGAGGTTCAAGAAAGCCCACAGAGATCAGGGATTGGACAAGAGAGTGAACTATACTGTGTTAAAAGCAGAAAGATTCCGTGGCATGCAAATTCCTGAGAGCCTTGCTGTCTTCTAGCTCTCTAACATAAGACCATGAAGTGATCCTGCAGATCTTTTCACAAGTGACCTTTCATGTCAACACTAAGTGTCCCCTGCTTTCAAGGTGAAAAAGCCAATCAATTGACAACACTTTTGTTATTGTCCTTGCCTATGTACACCATCTCCTTTAATGTGACTTATATCCTGTCACTATATCCCTATTCTATGAATTCAATTTTGTGCTGCATGAGAAGAAGAAAGAACATCAAAATATACCTTTATGGCCTCAATTAATTTAATCTATACAAGGGAGTTCCAACCCCCAGTCTGAGGGGAGCCATAGAGTTATTACAAGAGGTCTGTCTCATTAAATGAGTCAGTATAATAAATATACCTTCTGTAGAGTGAATAAATAATGTGTCTCACACATATATTATTGCTATTTTTCAGATGCATGTAGATACTTTAGAGACTAATAAAATACCAAGTCATTTAAAAGTGTTACTGAATTCAAAGTGTCTTTTTGCCATTATGGGTTTTACTAATAGGAACACTATAAAGATATGTCAGGGGAGAACTCTATGAATTTTTAAAAGTATGAACTAGAAGTCCCCATACTCAAAAAAAAGGTGGGGATCTCTTATATAGAATACATTGATAGACCTTCAACGAAAGTCCTCCTTTGAGACTTGATCATGAGCCTGGTCTCAAAATCAATGCCAGTGGGCAGCAAGATCCAACAATCGTACCAATATGGAAATGTGCACAAACCCACAGATCATCTGTGTATCTGCCTTCTAAGGCCAAAGCTGCTCAGCATAAAGAATTTCTAGTTTTAAATTAATTTAGAACATAACCAGAAGACTGACCACAACCAGAAGTCTGTCTACTACAAAGCACCATGGTAGAAGAATACTGTCCCTGGAGTCAGAGGATCTGGGTTCAAATTTAGCCTTTGATACTCTGTAACGTTGAGCATAACACTTAATCTCTTTGGCCTCAGTTTTCTTATCTTTGAACTTACTAGATGACCTCCAAGATCCCTTAAGTTAGAAATTCCCTGTGGAGATGTTGCTGTCTACATTGGTTCAGGAAGCACCAAACAGATAAAATCAGAAAGCCTGACATATTAAAGGAAAAGCATGAATATTCTTTGAGGATCCCTGTGTTTTGGGATGTGATGCCCTATAGAAACACAGATGACAGCTCCTTCCACAACCTTTCAGATCATCTTTGAGAGTATCTATGACCTAAAACCTCACCATCCTACATTTACCTTCTCCCCAGAGTCAGATTATTCTTCTCATAACAAAGATACAATTTGTTGCTGGTCCCATGCTCAAAACCGCTTTTGAGCTTTCTAACACCTGCCAAGGTTTGTTTTTCACTGTCATGGCCTTTAAGAGCTCGGGTTTACCTCCACACTATGAGGACTCCGTAGAGTAGGAACTTAGGAGTGGCACAAAAAAAATTGAAAACCTAAAAACCAGTTAATGCTAAATATCATAAACAAGTCAAAAACACTCAGAGGACTTTCTTTGTCATGCAAGATGTGAAAACTGAAAAAAAAAAATCATACAAGATGAAAACTTGAAAAAAAAAAAAAAGCATTGGTGGCAAAAGGAAGGAACCTTTTGTGTTCATTGTCAGACTCAAGCCTCCAGATCAATTCATTTAAATTAAGGGAACATAATCAAATTCCTTTTGTGGACAAAGCACAGCGCTCTGAGCATACAAAGAAGAAACAAGGAAACAGCCCCTGCATATGATACTGGGGTCTCTACATTGGCTAGAGGGAAAGGGATTCTCATAATATGTACAGAGATAAATATGTTGTAAAAAAAAAAAAGTGCTGATTTTGGAATCAGAAGGCTTGAGTTTAAACCCCAGCTTATTACTTACTTAATTCTTGTTTAGAGAAGTCACTGACGCCCCTGCCTTCATTTTTCTCACCTCTAAACATACTGATTTTAGGCTAAGGTTGCTTCTAGCTCAAAGCTAGACTCCTAGCACCTAAGTTCAAAACATATGCCAGACTGTTTGGTACTGGGTCTAGGATTCCATTGATGTTAGCAAGACCTGATGAAAAATGCAGGCAGATTTGGCACCTCCTCTGCAATTTATATTCTTAGAGCTTTTCCTTAGGGCAAAGAGAGGTTAAATAACTTGCCTGGATTCATTCAGCAAGTGGGTAACAGATGTGGGAGCCAGACTCAGGTCTTGTAGATTCTGAGGCCAACCTTCTGTACCCTACACCATATTTCCCGTATCTGTACAAAGTTATTTCAGGATAGAACTATTAATGAGGGGAGGTGGGTCAGAAAAGGTCTTGTATAGGAGGTTTCACCTAAGGTGAGCATGTATCAGATTGGAGTGATGGTGGGGTCAATTTAATTGGGGGGTTTAACTGACATATGAAAGTCAGATCACTAAGTCTTCAAGAAGAGAGAAAAGATAGTTAGGAGTATCAGCCACAATTTTAATAGAATGAAGGACCCACCGATATCTTTACGTAGCAACTAATCTCTTGACCTAATTTTTAAAATACCCTTTCAAATTCAGGTTCCCATGACTACATATCTACATAAAGGAAAGTTTTAAATTATCTGCAGGCTTATTAGCTAATTCCAACTGCTAGAGATTTAACAAACTGACATTTAGAAAGAGAAGTCAGATCTTTTCAATTAGAAGTCTCTTGGTCAAAATCAGCTAGAAGCATCTATAGAAAACTCTTATACCAAGGATTATTGTCATGGCCCTGGTACTCCAACAGGGCTTAGAAATTCTACTCAGATCACATCAGGCTGTTCATACCATCTCTCGACTTAGTAGTTCCATTGAAAACATGCATGATCAAATTTAAGAGTTGTTCGTGTTATAAAAGTGGCATGGACTTGGTGGGGTGCTTGGGTGAATGTGCTTGGGCCCCACTTCTAAAATCACATTTCTCTCTTAAAATCACATTTCTCCCTAGCCTCAAAACACTATCACAGTCCCCAGTTCAAGGACATAGCCTGCCCTAGTAAAACTTTTATCTCTTTTCCTGGTACACCTATAGAACTTTAGTCTGAACCAACTGTGTACTGGCTGAACTGGCTGAGTACTGGGTCATAACAACACTTACTACTCATACTAATCATATATATCCTAGACTTAGACATAATGTGTACTCCCTTATGTTTATCTTGTCTAACAAGACATTGATGAGAGTAATCTAGTATTCCTTAGTCAGCCCCAACCATTAGTTGACTTAGTGATGTTATACCTCCATGTAGCCACCCCTTGGGCTATTTCTCAATGGGTAAAATTGCTGTGTTGCTGTTATTTGTGTTCATCCTTTGTTTTTGAAGAGGACCATGACATCAGAGAAATGATGACTTGCATGTGACTTTGTTTTGAGAGAGGGAAGGCTGGGATAAAATATCTGCACAGTAGATACCAAAGTGCATGCTCCTTTAAGAACTAACCACTTCATAATCCCATCCCAAATCACCTAATTAACATATTTAGCACATGTTTTGCTATAGAATATCCTCTATAAACTTTACCTGTACCCCTCTAAGTTTGTAGGTTCCCTAAGAACTCTTAACCGCTGAAAAGTGTAATAAACCTTTATCTTGACTTCAACAATGCTTGAGCCCGTGAATCCTTTCCCAGACAGCCCACACAGAGAACTCCAATCTTGAAGTTCCTGTACCCCTATCTCTCCAGCCCTCATCAGGCTCTAAATTACCTACCCCTTGTTTTACAGATCTCTATGACAACCATCATTTTAATCTTCCCACTCTTCTGCTTGGCCAATTGAGCCATTTTGCAAAGCTTTTTAACAAAATGAATGCATTGGAACCTGCTATGTCAGAATATATTAACATTAACTAGGATGGCATTAAAAAAAACCAAACACTAAAAATCAACAGAAGGCCTTGCAATTGTAATCACCAATCTTGGAAATGAGGAAATTCACTTCTCCTTTCCTTGGAGGGTTGGGGTGGGGGGCATTATGGGCACTCAGTCTTGCACACATATTGACAAACACAGTGAACGTGTTGGTTGGTTTTGTTGAAGTGTTTTTCTTTGTTAAGAAAGGAAACTCACTGAGTAGGGATATGTCTGCAAATGGATGAAATATCAAAACAAAAGACATCCATGAAATTTTAGAAATATGGACTTGGAATCAGAAGAGCCTGACCAAGTCTTGCTTCAGACATTTATTAACTCTGTAATTCCAGGAAAATCATTTAGGTTCTCTTGGTCTCAGCTTCCACATATGTAAAATGGGAACAATAGCGCTTCACAGAGTAATTGTGAAGATGAGCTCACATAACATGTAAAATGATTCACTAACTTTTAAAAAATTATACTAGTTCTTAACTAGATGTTTTAAGTTGTTATTGTTATTAAAATAAAATTAGTTTATTAAGATCATAAGATTATAGGCTTTGAGCTGGAAGAATTTTGAGGTCATCTAGTTAAAAAAAAAAAACCAAAAACTGGGACCTGGAAAGATTAAGGGATTTCACTCCGATCACACTTTTTTTTGAAAGTTGATGAGTTCTTAAATTGTATTACAAGAAGAGTAGCATTCAGGAATGGGAGGTAATAATAATCCCAGAGTGCTCGCTTGATCAAACCATATTTGACATATTATATTCAGTTCTGAACCATAAATAAAAAGGGTATTGATTAGACATAAGGCATACTTAGTAAGGCAACCAGGAGAGTTAAAGTCTTTAAGTCCATGCTATGTTAGTATTAAATAGAAGGACCTGCTATGTTGTCTAAAATAAAAGTAAAGGGTTTAGGGATGAGAAGGCTTTGCTAATTTCAAGTGTTTATAGGGTTAAAATGGCAAAGGCCACACAATTATTAAACCATAGTACCAGGATATGAATTCAGACTCCCTGACTCCAAATCCAGATATCTTTCCACTCTACAACACTAACTCAGTATAGATGAGCTATCAGACTAATCCAGTTATGGTATCTTAAATATGATACACAAATCCAGGGCAACCCTAGGCATAATGTTATGTATACAACACATAACTCTAATATCATATATTTGATAGTAACGCTCTAGCTTTCTGTCCTCTAGTGACCAAGAAGGCATTGTTTGACACACCTGAGTCTCAGATTTACATATATAAACAATTGTGGGTTTTTTGTTTGTCTGTCTGTTTCTCATTCTCCATGGGAAGTGTGGTGCTACCTCCAGAGCAGATGCTTAATGAATATTGGTCAGATTGTTTATCCTTAGTCATAAAATGCTTATACCCAGGCTTTAGACTGCCTGCTAAAAGAATCAATGAATTATTAAGCATTTTTTAAGTTCTTCTTCTGTGCTAGGCACTGGACAAGGCATTGAATAAAACTGAAAGTAGAGATTTTCTAATTCAAGCTAATATTCCTTTCTCAGGAAAGGCCTTTGGCCATTTTTATATGGCAAATACCAGATTAGCTACACAATTGAGCTAATTTATCATTTAGAAAATAGTTATGACAACTGAAAAAGCAATTTGACTGAAAACCATCAATTCAATGGTTTTGTACCAATAAAGCCTTTGTCTGTGATAATTCAACCAGCATTTACTCTGCTTTACCCTAGAAAATGCTGAATAAATTTTACTGAGCTCATCTCTCTCTCTCTCTCTCTCTCTCTCTCTCTCTCTCTCTCTCTCTCTCTCTCTCTCTCTCTCTCTCTCTCTCCACACACACACACACACACATACACACACACACACACACACACAAATCTGATTAGAGTTAGCAAATAGATGAACAGGCCTATTATTTTTCAGAATATTTTCACAAGCCAGTACCTTAAATTTCATCATAATGCATGAAATGTACGTGGCACTGGTGATATGGAACACATTATTTCTGAGGATATCCTTTAACATCTAAAAATTGAAATGAAATGCAAAATGCCTCTTTTCCCTGACTCAGTGATTGGAGAACTACTTATCCTTTGTTGCTGGCCCCTCTTTCTATGATACCTCAGTCTGCAATTCTACAAAACAGATAGCATCCCCTTAAAAATGTCATATGCTTTTTTGAAAATCAAATGCATTTAGATTTCTTAAATACAATTTAAATGTAACTATGGTGTAAATTAGATTGGCCAAAACATGTGAATGATACTCCTCAGAGAATATGAATCAAAATCAGATGAGAATTGATCCAAAATTCCATCCTCTTTGGCTGTTGTTCTCTCATAATAGCTCATATACACCCATGGTCTGTAAGATTGCACAGTTCATTATTCATAGCTTATGATCATATTTAAAAGGGGGGAAAAGAGGATAGAGAAAAGTGATCTCTTCCTTAAGTCACTCATGTAAATAAAAAATAATCATGCTGTATCTATATGTGTCTGGCATATAGAACGTCCTTAATAAACCTTGTTGAATGGCATTGAAATGCATAGCACATTCAGGTTTACACATCATTTTTCAGATAGGATCTCATTGGTTCTTCACAATAATTTCCCCACACATTACCATCTGCCTCCCCTCATCACTGAAGATAGACTTTGGAGTGGAAAGCTCTCCATTCACACCCTACTTCTGTCACACTTATTGTGATCTGGACCAAATCCCTTAAATGCCCTGTACCTCAGTTTCCTTATCTGTATCTTGGACTTGGTCCATGTGGGCTTTGATGCCTCTTCAAGCTCTACATCTCTGTTTACACAAGCCTATGAATAATCCTCTCTACTCTACTCTGATTGAGGTATTAGAGGTGTTATCAGCTCTAATTCCCATATTTCATATAATAGCAACAACCAAATTAAGGCTCAGAGAGTTAAAATGACTTGGCCGAAATCACATAAACTAGTAAGTATTAGTGGTGGAATTCAAACTCAGGGCTCCAAGTTTAGCAGTCTTTGTACTACAGCACATTACCTCTCAAATCTTGGAACTTTATATGGCTCATAGTAGATTTGAAAAGGATCTGTTTGTATACAGGATTGTTTAAAAATGAAAGAAAGAAAGAAAGAAAGAAAGAAAGAAAGAAAGAAAGAAAGAAAGAAAGAAAGAAAGAAAGAAAGAAAGAAAGAAAGAAAGAAAGAAAGAAAGAAAGAAAGAAAGAAGGAAAGAAAGAAAGAAGGAAAGAAGGAAAGAAGGAAAGAAGGAAAGAAGGAAAGAAAGAAAGGAAGAGAAAGAAAGAAAGAAAGAAAGAAGGAAAGAAGGAAAGAAGGAAAGAAAGAAAGAAAGAAAGAAGGAAAGAAAGAAGGAAAGAAAGAAGGAAAGAAAGAAGGAAAGAAAGAAGGAAGGAAAGAAGGAAAGAAGGAAAGGAAGGAAGGAAGGAAGGAAGGAAGGAAGGAAGGAAGGAAGGAAGGAAGGAAGGGAGGGAGGGGAGGGAGGGAAGGGAGGAAAGAAAGACAGACAATAGCCCAACAACACCGGAGCAAACAGGAAAAGGTGAATTTTTTGATTTCTTGTAGATATGACCCCAGAAAGTCAGGGACATGAGAACAAGAAGGCTGAGATTATTTTTGTCTTTCACCCAAAGCCCTTGCTTTGAAAAGCTGATAGGGAGGTAGAGACGGAGGGGAGGAGGGAGAAAGAGAGAGAGGGAAAGAGAGAAGCTCCACCTTATTAACTATGACACTCTAGTTAGAATTTTCAAAAATTGTTCCTTTGAAGGGCACTATAGCAAGAGAAATCTTCAGCTCTTTCTATTCTGCGTTGTCAGAACTACTTCTTCTGCAGGTGCATAGATCAGCTCATAGTGCCTGTCTTCATTTGATAGCAAGATCTTGAATATAAATTTATCATGATCATAAAAAAAATTTTCCCTGAAATTATTTTTTAAATAAAGTCACATCTGATTTTCGATAGGGAAGTTTTTTTGGAAGAAAGTGAATATTGCCCAAGCATATTTTTATGTCATCGAGATAAAGGATGATTCCTCCTGGGAGAGTAAAACTTGCACTTCTCCTATTAAGAGCTTGTTAAGAGGCTGTGACTCCTTTTATCTGGAACCTTTGAAAACACCAACCTACACACAACCAGAAAAAAAATCAATTTTCTGCATTTTGAAAAGAGCCCCCTTTTGTCAATTTGGCCAATGTTCCAAACTCCTCTCTGAAAGCAAAATACGCTGTTTGTCTGCAGACATTTCATGTTGCTTTATGGATGGTCTGAAGTTTCAGAGCCCTGGAGATTTAGAGTGTCACTGGGATGAAACCCTAATATGGAAAATACATTAATAGCCTTCACTGTGGTATTGTTAGCTGTGCATTTGAAAGCTGCAAACTAAATCATCATCAAATACCCTCTATTAATAAACATTCCTTTTAATGTGTCAGTGACCCTTAATAAGCACAGACTCTAATATGCTGACATAACACAGGAAATTGATTTATTCTATCTCATATTTGCTCAAGGCTTTTTATATTCCAAGACTTCAAGGATGAGTGTATTCAGTGAGGTGGTTACACATTCTCTTGGTGCAGATTGCAGATCCTTCTATTTCCTCTTTAGCAGAGAAATTTTGTGAATTTCTAGTGTTGGCAAAAATGTATCATCTAGTAAAGAGTCTTCTTGTAATAATAATTCCTCTCCACACCTAGGCAGGCTGATAATCAAATGAAAGATACACATTGTATTACTGGGCCATATTTGAAGCTGGTATTCTTTCTTGGTATACCAAGATTGTGTTCATCTTGGTTCCCCTTGCCTAAGCCTGTGATCATCTTAAATCTCCTAGGAGAGTCCATGATTACCTCTATATTATAACGATAACCCGAGGATCATAGTATTGAAGATTTAAATATGGAAGGATCTTAGATCATCTAATCCAATCCCCTCATTTTTAAGTCAGGGAAACTGAGACCCAGAATTGTTAAATGATTTGTCCAAAGTTGCATAGGCTGCATGGTATGGTAGACAGAAATATAATTTTAAAAATAGATAACAGACTATGACTATGCATTATTGCAAAAGTCAAGGGAGGAGAAGGTATCAAAAAGGAAGGTGTAGACAATAATATCAAATATTTCAGGAATATAAACCCACAAAGGGAGGAAAGCCAATGGATTTGGCAATTAGTGAGACTGGTTTTGATAGAAACTAGAATCAAGTCACCCAAATCAATCCATTGAAGATAATTAGACAAAATTATCAAATAATATGTGACAAAATTCCTAATAACTTCCACTTTTCTAGCATTTTAGGGGGTATGAAGGATTTTGCATATATTATCTTATTTGAGTGTCAAAACAACAGCACTATGAAGTAGATATGATTATTCCATTTTATGGATGCAGAAATTGAGGCAGAGAAGTTGAGTGACTTGCACAAGGTTAATTGGCTGGTAAGTGCCTAAGAAAAAATTAAAAATTAAGTCTTTCTGATTCCAAGTTCAGGGCTTTCTCTACTGCCTGTCCACATGCATCATAACAGATGACAATCAATTCTCTATTCCGAAAGATGTGGTCCCCTTTGTGTGGCATAGTTTAGCTCCGAATATAACTGATTCCATATATATTGACTTCTGAGTATTTCACTGATGAGTTTCATTTATAAATAACAAAACTTCCCTAATTTGCTTTTTGGAGGGATCTCAAGTAGTCAAGGCCATTTCTGATTCAGCTATAATGCTCCTAGTACCTCAACATCCTCCAGATTATTTCATTGAAAGTTCAAAGGAGACTGTGCTCCTCGATTCACCTAAAGAGAATGCCTAAATCAGTTAACCCCAAAGTAGGGGCTGTAAAATGAATAGGAGATGAGCCCAGGGAGTATGTGCGATAAATTATCTGAAGGTGGGATGTATGGGTGATATCTTACCCTTATCACCAATAGCCAATCATATATTTGTATCAAAAATAACTGCCTTATTTCTTTTGAGAACACCATTATTCTTCTAATCATTCAGGTTTGCAAGCTAAATTTCATGTGTGACCCTTCACTGCCCCTTCTCCCATATAAATATCAAATCAAATCTAGGAGAGATAACCCGGACAGAGAAAGAAGAAGGGGAAAGGGAAGGGAATGAACACTTACATATCACCTTTACGTGCCAGGCATTGTGATAAGTGCCTTACAAATATTATCTCACAACAATTCTGAAAGACAAATGCTGTTACTATCCCCATTTTGTAGAGTTAACTGAGGCAAATGGAAATTAAATGATTTTTCCAGGGTCACACAGCTAGTAAATACCTAAAGCTAGATTTGAATTCAAGCCTTCCCTACTCCAGGTGTTCTCTAGCTACCTATAAATTTAGGCCAATAAAAGAATCAGATGATGTTATTTTTTCCTGTAGAATCACATGTAATCTTCTATTAAAATCTTCCTCTGACATTTCACTATGACCCAGAGTGATTGACATTAAGTATAAAGATTGTGCAAGTGGAGTACAAGCTCCATGAGTTTCCAACAATAATATTCATTGTTTCTGTTGTTATTATTATCATTATTTTGACAAGGACTACAGTTTCACTGGTATAAGACACTATTAGTGTGTAAAGTCCCATTACTTACGGCATCGGAAGCTACTTTGATAATTTCACCTTACAAAATTGTCTGAGGATCTAAGGAATTAAGCTACTTGACATGATGGAGCAAGTAATACATGTCAAAGATAAGACTTGAATTCAGCTTATTCTTGATTCCTAAATTTTCTCTCTTTCCACAATGCCATGGAACAATGATAGCTAAAGTCTGTACAGCACTTTATGGTATACAATTCATTTGGTATACTTCTTATTTTCAACAATCTAGAAAGGCAGGTTCTATAGGTGTGATTATCTCCATCTCATAGATGAGAAATATGAATCTGAGAAAAGTTAAAAGCATGTTCACAGTCAAACAGTAAATAAGTGTTTGAGACAGGATTCAAACTCAGATATTATTGACTCAGTCAGCATGGTTGCATGACTTCCCAGCTCTGCCCAGCATTGGATAAGAAGGAACAGAGGGAGAAGGAGATGAGAGTAATCATGTGCTGAGGTTTGGCAACAAATGAAAATGGGGAGAAATACTGATAAGTAGAGAATGGTGTAGCATTGAATTGACTAACCATGGGGATGGGGTTGGAGTAGAATGAAAGTAAAGTCTGAGCAGTGGTGGGTAGAAAAATCCTCAGGGGTGGAAAAATAGAGCTATTAGTGAGGCTGGAAAATGGATTTAGGAAAGATGAGTCCTAAAGAGAGAGTACATGATATGAGTTTATGGTTATAGATGGGAATGTCATGGTTTTTTAGTAAAGAAGCAGAAGATATGTGAGTAATGGTATGATTAAGGGTGTGATCGACCCAATGTGTGCCTGAGGTGGAGAAATGTCATGGATCATGGGATTTAAAGAAACTGAGGAATAAGGAAACTAAGGATAGAAGGACAGATGCAAGAAGGGCTTCCTGAATCTGGTCCTCTTATTTTTTTTTGTTCATTTATATGGTAGCTAAATGGTGCAATAGATAAAATGCTGGACTGGGAATCGGGAAGACCTGAATTTGAATACTACGTTGCAGATTTGCTAGCTGTTTGACCCTGGCCAAGTCGCTTTACTACTCTTAGTCTGAGTTTCCTCATCTATAAAATGGGGGTAATATTAGCACCTGATTTCAAGGTTGTTGTGGGGCTCAAATGAAATAATATATTGAAAAATGCTTTGAAAACTTTAAAGCACCATTAAATGTTAACCATCATCATCATCATCATCATAATCATCAGTTTGTTCTTTGTCTTCCTGGATTCCTCAATCCCCAAGTAAATCTTGAAGGGGGAAAAAAATCACACAATGGCAACCTGGGGAGAGTATATAACAGGGGGAAGAGGAAGGCAATCATGCACCTTGAGTTAATGGTGTAGATTTTGAATTGTAGGACTCTTGGAAACATCAGTAAACTAAGTTACTGTACATAACCACAAGTTCAGGTGCTGCTACGCAAATCATCAAATCAGTTGGTTAAGGTCAATTCAGATTCAATGTCAGAATCTTTTTTCCAACTGGAGTCCTACCAAAGTGTTGGTCTAACATCACAGTATAGCTTTGGAAATGCCAGGATGTTGCTATTCTCTACTGAAATGTCGGGTTAATTAGATAGTGTTGCATGAGTAACAGGCCAGGGGGTGACACGTGAAGTTTTGAGAATCCAGTGCTGTGTTATTATTATTGCTGTTGTGTTTTCCAACAAAATCTAAACCTTACATAAATCTGGACAGGGGAAGGTATGCATTTAATCTTTAATAAATATGAAAAGAACAGCAATGAGCAAATCACAACTTCTGAGACTCATGCAACTATATAAGACTCCTCTTTATAAATTATATCAAAGCTGACATGTGGAGTGTGCCCCTATAAGGATCACTTGTACCCTGACATGTAGAAATAGATGTTTGTAGGATCATTAAACCATTCGAGTCCGGATGGATCTTAGGGACCAAATAGCCATCTAGTTCCACACCTTCTTTTAAAATGAGAAAACTGAAGCCCAGGACATTAAATGACTCTCCTAAGTCCAGGTGGCAGGTCAAGAATTAGCACTGCTTCACTCTACATTCCATCATTCCATCCCATTTAACCATGCTGCCTCATAAAGCAAATGCAGTGGTTGAAAACAAGGAATACATTGGCACTTGAAACAGTACTTGCACTCATCTATTTTTGACCATATTTCTCACTAACATAGCCATTCTAAAATCTGACAAGCCCACTTCTTGTCAATTCTCCAGGAACTACTTGGTGGCCATACTCAGATTATTCTAGAGGAGTACTCCTGATAGGTGGTCTTTCTATAGGTAGAATTGTACTGCGCTGGCAAGGAAATAAATTTGTGAAGGGGAAATGATTTCCAGAAGATGATTAAATCAGTAAACATCAGGATTCAGTCAAAAAAACCTCCAATTCTTCTACAAAACTCCAAAATTCTTCCTAAACAACACTTAAAAATGGGCTTACTAGTGAAATTGATGATATGGATTTCAGGTATATAATTATTTCCCTTCTCAGGCATTTTCAACCATTTAGATGAGTCCCCTAGGAATTAAGATGTATTCCATGAAAAGATAAATGGAATAACATAAAATTCATCCGTATGTCTCCACTGGCCCTTTCATACCCATACCATGTCATCACTATAATTGTGAGCATTGATTTTCTCAGTCTGACTTACAAGATTGAGCTGATGAGAAGGTGGACACTTCATTAGGTTCTGTAGGGGGTTTGAAATCTGAGATAATGAATTACTGCTATTTTCAATGCCTTTATAGAATGACATTTCCTTAAGTATATTTATACATGATCATATTGCTTACAATGTCTACATAGTATTAATGATAATGATCTAATATTAATAAACAATAATAGTTATAATGATGCCTGCTTGAATATTGCCTTTCATTAGTGTTTCTAAACATATTTAAAAATGCTAAATAATGAACTTTTTTTAGGTGAAGAGCATAACCATTTAAATTTCACCAGTAATATTCAGAACTGGCAGCACTTTGCAGAAATAGGAATTCCAAATCCTCTCATTTTCTTTTAATCACTGGGAGATATTCATAAAGGCTTCCTGCTGTGAAATACAAAAATGACTAATTTAAATCTTTTTACATGAAAACTCCTGCCCAAGCCATCAGAAAGACTTGATGGGTTGGAATTCACAACCACAAGACCATGCCCTGTAAGAAAAAAAATACATAGAAATATTGCTAAATATCAGAGCTATATATTTCCATGGAAATCTATGAACATTAAAGAAAGGGTAAGCCAGAGGAAAGAGTATTTGTGTGAGAAAAAAATAAACAACAGACTACTCTGCCAGGTGGAAGAAATGGATGATGACTTCCTAGCACAGATTTCAAAGCTGACACAGAAATAAACCACAGCAGTGGGGCACCGTGAGTCTCATTCTACTATAGACAGATCATCTGATCTTCACTTGCCTTGATAATAACTGCACATCTCGGGAGCTAGAGGAAACAACAAAAAAAGAATCTCTTCTGGACTTAATTCTGATCAATAAACAAGAACTTGTTGGTGAAGCAGAAATGACAGGGATGTTGGGAAGCAGTAATTAAGCCATCTTAGAGTCTGACAAATCAAAACGAGAGCACTAGGCAAAATCTGACACACACTAGACTTTAGAAAAGAAGAAGTAAGAGGGCAGAGCCAAGATGGTGGAGTAACAGCATGGACTTTCTAGAGTGCTCCCCCCAAACCCAGTAAAATACCCACAAAAAATGACTCTAAACAAATTCTGGAGCTGCAGAACCCACAGAATGATAGAGTGAAGCAAATTTCCAACCAAGACCAACTGAAAGGTTGCCAGAAAGTGTCTATCATGCCACATTGAGAGAGAGAACAGTTCAATGTGGACTGTGCTGGCACATACAGGACCTGAGCAAGTTTGAGGGGAGTGAACCTCTCACAACTGTGGTTATTTCCAGACTTCTCAACCCCAAAACACTGAGGACAAATTGGAAGGTCAGTGGAAAAAAAGTCTATGGGACTTGTGTGATAGAGCAACCCTGGGACTGTAGAGGGAGAAGCAGCATGGGCAGCTACAGCCACTGTTTCTGGAGCTCTAAACCCACAGTTTGTAGGCAGATCAAGTAGCTGCCAGTACACCTCAAACCCCCACTGTAAATAGAGAACTACCTTGATAAAGAGCTCAAAAAAAAGAAAAAAATAAAGAATCAGGCTATAGAATCTTACTTTGGTGGCAAGGAAGAACAGAACATGCAAACAGAAGATAACAAAGTCAAAACTTCTCCATCCAAAGCCTCCAAGAAAAATATGAATTGGCCTCAGGCCATGGAAAAGCTCAAAAAGGATTTTGAAAATCAAGTAAAAGAAGTAGAGCAAAAAATTGGGAAGAGAAATGAGAGTGATGCAAGAAAATCATGAAAACTGAGTCAGTTACTTGCTAAAAGAGATGAAAAAAATGCTGAAGAATATGGCACCTTAAAAAATACACTAACTCAAATTGCTAAAGAGATCCAAAAAGGCAATGAGAAGAAGAATGCCTTCAAAAGCAGAACTGCCCAGATGGAAAAGGAGGTCCAAAAGCTGACTGAAGATAATAATTCCTTAAAGATTAGAATGGAGCAGATAGAAGCTAATAACTTTTTGAAAAATCAAGAAATTATACAACAAAACCAAAGGAATGAAAAAAAAATAGGAGACATGAAATATCTAATTGGAAAAACAACTGACCTAAAAAATATACCCAGGAGAGACAATTTAAAAATTATAGGACTACCTGAAATCCATGATAAAAAAGAGCCTAGACATCATCTTTCAAGAAATTGTCAAGGAAAACTGCCCTGATATTGTAGAAGCAGAAGGTAAAACAAATATTGAAAGAATCTACTGATCACCTCCTGAAAGAGATCCCTAAGGTAAAACTCCTAGGAATATTGCAGCCAAATTTCAGAGCTTCCAGGTCAAGAAGAAATTACTGCAAGCAGATAGAAAGAAATAATTCAATATTGTAGAAATAAAATCAGGATAATGCAAGACCTAGCAACTTCTACATTAAGGGATCACAAGAATATGATATTCCAGAGGTCAAAGGAGCTAGGTTCAAAACCAAGAATCACCTACCCAGAAAAACTAGAATTCAATAAAATAGAGAACTTTCAAACATTCTTTATGAAAAGACCAGAGTGAATAGAAAATTTGACTTTCAAACACAAGAATCAAGACAAGCATGAAAAGGGAATGAGGAAAGAGAAATCATAAGGGACTTACTAAAATTGAACTGTTTACACTCTTACATGGAAAGATAGTATTTGTAACTTTTGGGACTTTTCTCACTATTAGGGTAGTTGTAGTGATTATACACATATAGACAGAGGGCACAGAGTGAGTTGAACAGGAAGGGATGATATCTAAAAAAATAAAATTAAGGTGTGAGAGAGCAATATAATGGAAGGAGAAAGGGAGAAATGGAATGGGGCAAATAATCTCTCACATAAAAGAGGCAAAAGAAAAGCTTTTTCAATTGAGGGAAATAAGGGGGAGGTAAGAGGAAAAATGAACCTTACTTTCATCACATTTGGCTTAAGGAGGTAATAACATGCTCACTCAATTTGCTATGACAGTCCTTCTTACACTACAGGAAAGTAGGGGAGGAGATAAGCAGGGTGTGGGGGATGATAGAAGGGAGGGCAAATGAGGAGAGGGGATAATTAGAAGTAAGCACTTTTGGGGAAGGACAGGATCAAAAGAGAAAATAAAATAAATGGATAGCAGGATAGGATGGAGGGAAATATAATTAGTCTTTCACAATATGACTTTTATGGAAGTCTTTTGCATAACTACACCTGTATAACCTATATTGAATTGCTTGTCTTCTCAGTGGGGATGAGTGAGGAAGGAGGAAGGGAGAGAAGTTGGAACTCAAAGTTTTCAAAATGAATGTTAAAATTTGTTTTTGCATTCAATTGGGAGATAAGATATACAGGTAATGCAGTATAGAAATCTATCTTGCCCTACAAGAAAATAGAGGAGATGGGGGAAAAGGGAAGGAGGGATGTGTGATGGAAGGGAGGGCAGATTGAGGGAAGGGGTAACCAGAATGCACAATGTCTTGGGGAGGGGAGTGATGGGGAGAAAATTTTGAACTCCAAATCTTGTGGAAATGAATGTTGAAAACTGAAAATAAATAAATAAATTTTTAAAAAATTCAAAAAAAAGAGAAAAGAAAAGGAACCAGAAGTCAGAAAGAAGAGAGAATGAAATCCCCTGGTCTAAGATACTAAAGGGAAAGAAGAAAGTAAGGAAGGAAGGAAGGAAGGAAGGAAGGAAGGAAGGAAGGAAGGAAGGAAGGAAGGAAGGAAGGAAGGAAGGAAGGAAGGAAGGAAGGAAGGAAGGAAGGAAGGAAGGAAGGAAGGAAGGAAGGAAGGAATTTTGATTTTTTGAAATTCTAAGTATTTCAATGAGGAAAACTGGGGGAAGATACCTACAGATACTGATACGGATTTTCAGGAAGCTTCCTAGTGAACAAAAGATAGAAATGGTCACAACCAAAGATGAATACAAAGCAGCAGCACAAGTCCATAAGTGTCATAAAACATACAGCCTAGAGGTGCCTGAGGAAAACACATGGACATTTTTTAAGCTAAGTTCAGAGCATATATATGAAAGAATAGAAGCACCGCTTGGGAAAGTGTAATGCTGATAAGGGGAATGAAAGCAGACAAAACCCTTATTTTGCTTCAGTTTCTTCTCAAGGAAAATGATTTTCAGAAAAGAAGCAGTAGAATAAACATCATTAAGAGAAAGAAAAGACAAAATCTAGTAAAGAGAATAATAATGTACTCCTAACAATTCATATGTGGTCAAGTCACCAGACCTTGAACCAAGGCCCAGGGCAATGAAAGCATAGTCAGATATGATTGCTGAGCTGCTGTCTGCAATCTCTGGAGAAGCAACAAATTTGGTAAAAGGGAGAGGTATCATAGGAGTAGAGAGGAACAATGGTTTTACTGACTGCTGAAAGGGAAAAAATGCATTCATAAAATAATATATTTAGAGATAGAAGGGATCATGGATATCATGTAGTCCAGTGCCCTCATTTTACTATTGAGGAAACTGAGTCTTAGAAAGATTGAATTATGCATTCATACATCTATATATCTATTTATACACACATACACACATATACATATATATATGCAGTACATATGTGAATGCAGGCACACATAATAAATGCTTAACAAATATTTATTGATTAACTATTTTATAAAGTAGTTCTGACTTTTGGAGGCTGTAGAAGTAGTGCTTTGACAGTTCCTAAAAGGTTGAGAAAGATGTAGACTCAGTGACAGACTCAATGACAGTCAAAAATTTGCTTGCTAAGTTGAGAGAGGCTCACAATTAGGTTGGACAGAGGGTGACACCTTATTTCCGTCACAGATTCCCTCAAAGATTATCCACCAAACAACAGAAGAGTTAAATAACCATTGGCAAAGGACATAGCCACACAAATGAGATCATAGATCCCTGGAATCATAACAGTTGATTTGGTTGTGATGAACAAAATATGAGTTCACATCTAGCTTTTAAAGCTCTTTTCCATCCTGATATTCACCTGCCTTTCTAGGTTTATTACATATGAAGTCCCTTTTATGGTAAACTGTCTTCTATGGCACTCTGTGATCCAATCAAGTAAGTCTTATTGCTGCCTGGAATTCAGCACTCCACCTTTTATCTCTCTTTGTGCTGTGTATTTCTTTGTTTTTTATTTTCAAAACTCCACTCACATGCCTTCTACATAAAAATTTTTTTCTGACCCTTTCCCCCTGCTGCTAATGCCCTACTCACTGAAATTCATCTTAAATTTATTTTTGTCATACTTTGTGCATTTATATTTATATAATGTCATACACTCTCACAGATCTAATTTCTCAATAATTAGCACATTCCAACCCCCATCTTATACTCCTTAGTCTAGTTTGTTTTTTTTCTAAATACATAGATGTCATTGTACAAACTCCATTCTCTATCTCCCAGCACGCATTCTCTTGGTCCCATGCTCTTCAGTCCAATCCCAGAATGCCCCATTCAAAATCTATCCATTCTTTCTACTAGACTCTTTGCAAAGCATGTTCCAAACATACTTTCATCTTAGACCTTTTTTTCTCATTCCTTTCATATTCTTTCACTGACACAGACCTGGCTCTTTCCTGATGATCTGACACCACAGGATACACTTTCCAACACTGATTTCATTTTCACTCATTTTCCCCTGAATGGTTTTGGCAGAGAAAACAGAATACTCCTTGCTCTCCATTGCTGCTTCTAGGCTCTCCCTCTATGACCATCACTCAATAATCTCTCTTCCTCTGAGGTTCACTCAATCCATATTTATCAACTAACCAAGATTCTAGTAGCTGCTATCTATTGACCTCCAATATATTCTCCTTCCTTCCTTAGTCAATTAAATGCCTGTTTTACAGTTTTTCTTTCCTCCACAACTACTACCCTCATATTAGTGTACTGTTATCCCTTCCACATTGTGGGGGTTGGAACACATTGCCCTGTGATCTGGAAAATCTGCTAAAAAATCGACTCTCCCTTTACACCAGAAAAATCTGATTTTCTTTTTTTCTTTTTTATGAAGTATTTATAGTACTGTATCATTGCTGTGCTTTATCATTTGATCCTATCTCAGCAATATACTTTCCAAGGATGTAAACATAGATGACGAGGTTGACACACACAAGGAAAGTGTGGGAGAAAAGAGGTATTAAATAGCGCAACAGAGTTGTGTTGACCTTGTTGTTGTATGCCTGCGAAACCTGGACAGTCTACCAGTGCCATACCAGGAAACTGAATCGCTCCCATTTGAATTGTCTTGGGAAGATTCTGAAGATCTCCTGTCAGAATAAGGTATCAGACACTGAAGTCCTCACTCAAACTAAACTGCCAAGCGTTCAAACTATGATTCAGACAGCACAACTCTGATGGGCTGTCCACGTTGTTCAAATGCAAAACATACTCTTGCCAAAAAGACTATTTTATGGAGAACTCACACAAGAGAAGCATTCACATGGTGGTCAGAAGAAGCAATACAAGGATACCCTCAAGGTCTCTCTTAAGAAATTAGGAATTGATTTGTGACATGGGAGACAGTGGCACAGCACCACTCAGCATGGTGTGCCCACATCAGAGAAAGTGTTGTCTTTTGTGAGCAAAGCAGAATCAAAACAGCTCAAAGGAAATGCAGGATGTACAAATTTAAAGAATCAGCCCCAGATATTCATATGAACTATTTGTGCCTGACCTGTAGTAAAACATTATGAGCTTGTATTGGTCTGATCAGCCACAGTTAGACATATTAAAACTTGGTTCGAACACAGTGATGTCATTTTGGTCCACTTCAAGAATGAAGTACAATAACTGACTGACAGTACCTTACTGTAAAATTTAGGTTAAATGGGTCATGAACTCTGTATCATATGTTGACCTTCACATGTCCTCTTATGCTTCCACAAAACTCCTTCCCCAAAAAATTCCCATTTAATTTTCTTATGCTGTCCCATGATATATCAAAACCACGATAGAAAAAGTTGCAATGTGGAGGGGATAACTGCACTTCTACATATATACTTTATTTTCCCAGTCCTTCCACTTAATTCATTTCCTATAACCTACCCCTCTATCCCATCTCAGCTTTACAAAGAAAGGGTCAGATCCTTGAATTTTTCATTATTCTCAAGTGTGCCACTTCCATGTTCAAGAACTCTGAAATTTTCTTCTTAATCAAAATATTTTATCGTCCCATATTCCCCTCTGCCTTTCAACCCCCAACTGATCTCCATGCTCACTGCGGCTTCTGATCCCTCTACATGTCAGCTGTTCCCCAGACTATCACTCCTGCACTGGCTACATGCTTATCCTTTCTCCATCTTCACCCCTTGGTGAATAAGTTCAAATCTATTCTCTTTTCTTCTCTTCAATTCCCTCTCCTTATCCTCTTACAAATATTGCCCTGCTAAGCTCTTGCTTTGATTTGGTTTAGTGCCACCATCTGTTGCCTTTAAACCTATTCTTGGGATGCTGAATGAATCTAGGGGAAAGTAAACGATACCAACAACAATGAAGCATGAATCTATGTTGACTGGGCCTACTACAAATTGACCTTATATAATCTCAACCATGTCCCTAATGTGCTAATGCCATTATTTCATATCTGGGTAACTGATTCACTATCCCACTCATCATAGCAATTTTTCCCAACCTTTTCATCCCTCCTCAGACCTCCCATGGTTCTCCATTTCCTAAACCTCTCAGTTGAGAGTTTTCCATCATATTTTACTGGAAAAAAATCAAAATGGTCTTGAAGACCTCTTTCTTTTCCCCTTTTCTTCATCTCATACTACAAAGATGCCTTGTACCCTCTATCTCCTCTATTATCCATGTGGCAGTAGAGAGGTCTGTCACTTTATTCTTGCCAAAGCAAACCCTTCTACATAAAGTAATGCTATTCCATCACATCTTCTCCAGCAGAGAACCCCTTCTAGCATCCTCATTCTCTCACAATCTTCAAAGTATCCCTTTCTATCAGCTGTTTCTCTATGACCTATTATAATGCTGATTTGAATAGGAAAATATTTCCCATTCACTAATAGGCCCATGTGACCTGTCTGGATCACATGGAAGCCTGAGTCACCTGGGTCTGAGTCACTTGGAGCCTGTGGTGGGAAGATTATGCTGAATAGGTGTAATAGGAAGAGCCGGAGCTAGAGCAGAGCTGAGAGAAAACTGGTCAGAGTCGAGTCAGAACTAGGAAGGATGCAGACAAGCAGGCAACTGGCCAATGTGAGTGAAAGAGTTTGTTTGTGATTTGTTTAAGGGAGCTGGTTTGTGGGAAGCCTAGCAGGGGAAGGTTTGTGGATGGTTTTGTTCTCTGCTTCGTTACTGTGCATAGATGTTTTTGTTACTATGATGGATTTGGCTTTCTGGTGTCTGAATGAATATTTTGGTTCTGTCTTCCATGTGGAGAGTCTGTCATATTTCACAATTCAGAAATGCATCAGGAAATTTATGGCCACCATAGGCACTGTGAATATTGCATTAGCACTATACCTACATATAAATTCATATCTCCTCCAACCTCAAAGTACTATCACTTTATCTATCCATACATGAATATTAGCTGTCATTCCTGTAACTGTCTTCCCTTTTGTGGCTAAATTCATTGAAATGGTAATATCATTCATTCTTTTACTTTCTTTCCTATCTTTTTTTTTAACTTAGAAGTCTGGCTTCCTTCCAACTGCATCATTGTGAGGCAAGTGTTGTCTTCAAAATTAATGTTGATCTCTTAATTGACAAATCAAGCGTATTTTTTTTCTAATTCTCACCATCCTTGGCCTTTATAAAGCCTTTGACATTGGCATTCACCTTCTTTTTTTTTTTTTGATGTTTTCTTCTTTAAAGGTTTCCACGATACTGCTCTCTTCTTGGTTACCTAACCCAAGACATTGCATCTCCTAATGCCAAGTCTTTTAACTGGCTATCCTCTATGTCTAGACCCTTCTGACTCCTTGCATCAGCCTCTGGTTTCCTTGGCTAAAATCTCATCTTTTGAAAGAAGTTTTTCTCAAACCCCCCCTTAATGCTAGTGCTTTTCCTCTGCAACTATCTCCAGATTAACCTATACTTTATATGTTATATATACATAGAGGTTTGTCTGTTATTTCTCCAGCTGGATTGTAAACTCCTTAAGGAAGTGGTTTGTTTTTGCCTTTCTATGTATCCCTAGAATTTAAAACAGTGACTAGGAGATGATAAGTGCTTGTTGGCTTGACTTAACAGGATGTAAACTCCTTGAGGGTAAAGATTATCTTACAGGGGAAAGGAAGGGAATAGGCATTCATGTAGGGATAAGCACTTTGTTTTTTCAAATACTACCTCCTTTGATGCTCACAACAGCTCTAGGAGGTAAGTTATGCAGTTATTCCCATTTTAAAGTTGAGGAAACTGAGGCAATGTGAAGTGACTTTCCCAGAGTCTCAGAGCTAGGACCTGAGGTCATATTTGAACTCATGTCTTCCTGACTCTAAGCCTAGCACTTTGTCCACTTCACCACTTAACTGCCCCATGTTTCATTTTTATTTTGTATTCTTCTTGCTTATTACATTGCCTAAGCCATAATAGAACCTTAATAAGTGTTTGCTAATTGATTCATAATGGCTTACTTCTATGGATTTGTTAATATCATCATATGAAAAGGTACAAAATGTATCTGTTCCTTTGTTTCATTTTAAAAGGAGCTGTACTCTAGACAATTAGGATAAGAGGTACATCAATCAAAGTTAAGGACCAGATTAGTAAGTGAATATTTAGTGGACAAAGAGGAAGAGAGGTGGTGATCCTCACTATGGGAAAAAAAATGTAAGTTCACCGAGAATAAGTCTTTACTTTTCTTAACCAAGTTAATAGTCTAGTGGCTCAAGGGAATACTGAAGATATAGCATATCTGAATTTCAGTGAGACACTTGAAAAAGTTCCCTGCAATATCTTTGTGGACAATATGGGGGGGGGGGGTTGATAAGCTAGAGTGTTTTCAGAGGAGGTTAACCAAAATGATGAAAGGTATTGAGCCCCTGTCATAAAGGGATCAGTAGAAGCAACTGGGGGTATTTAGCCTGGAAAAGATAAGGCTCAGTGGGAATATGATAGTTTTCTTCAAGTGTTTGAAAGGATGTGTTTGCTTCTGAAGGGCAGAGAGAGGAGAAATAGGGCAGGGAGAATTTACAAAGAGGTAAATTTCTATTTGATATAAATAAAAATTTCTTAACTAGTAGAGGTATCCATAGGAAAATGGACTAACAGAAGATAATGGGTTCCCAAGCAGTGTTAGCATTTTTCCTCCTCTCTCCCCTATCCAGTAAAGGCAGGATGGTCACTTTGTCAGGGAAAACAATTTGGATAATCTGAGGTCACTTCCAAATCTGATGTTTTGGGAAGCTATGATTCTAGAGCTTTTGATGTCATTTTCATCTCTGAGATTACATGGTTTTAAGATACTATGATTTTTATCCTTTACTCTTCATTCATATATTCAATGAAAATCTATAGATGCTGTTTTCCTTAAGGTCTTATGCTAGACTACGCAGGAATTCAAAAGTAAAGGGAGCACAAAGATGTCAATTACATGCAAACACACACACATGCACGCAAAGCCTTCCTAAAAATTTAGAGTTGTCTTCCCAAAATTAGATGGGCAGCTTCATTGGGGTGTCCTCACTAGAAGTCATTAGGCAGAAAGTGATTTGTTATCAGGATCTCCACCTGTCAGGGATGGTGTAGAGGAGATTATTACTTAAGTATAAACTTAGAATAGATGACCTGAAGTCATCTGGAGTTTGGGAAATGATTGGTCCCTCTATGTCAGTTTCAGGGAACCAGTCAATTAGGAGGGGAGTCAGGTTTTACAGGATCTCAGTGAAACAAATACAAAAGAATTTCTCCTAGTTTCTCACTAACCATTGAAAACATCTTTGCTTTTAACCCTGATGTAACATATTCTGAGTTATGATGGTACCAGATTAGGCCCCAGATATTATTTTAAAATATTTTTATCAATTGCTACCCATGAAGATAGAACTCAAAGATTTGGGCCAGAGAAAAGAACAATGACCCTTCTTCCTGCTGTGCACTGAAGACTTCAAAGAGAAAGGTGGTGATACATATTATTAGTTACCAGAAGGAAATACGTCTGTTTATTTTTGGGAAGGTAAAAAGATACTTTTAAAAGCTCCTCTAATAACTAAGCAGTGTAACCTGAGGCAAAGGACTTAATGTATTCAGTTTTCCCATATGTAAAATCAGAAATGAGTGGCAGCATAAAAGAGTGGCTAGAGAATTGTCCTTAAAGGCAAGAAGACCTGAGTTCAAGTCTTGCCCCTGACATTTACCAGTGGAGAACAGGGACAAATTATTTCAACTCCTATTGTCCTAGGCAGTTCTCTTAAGGATGAGTCATGAATCTTTACTGGTGAAGACAGTTTCCACAAACACATTATCTATTTCATAGAGTATTAGACCTGGAAAGAATCATCACCCCAATGTGACGCTACCTTCACTTTTTCAAGATGAGATGGACCCAGGTTTGATGACTTACCCAAAGTCAGGTAGCTACTTACAATCAAAGACAAGACTGAAACTAACCTCTCTTGATTCCGAGCTCAGGAATATTCCAACTATTCTGCAATTACTCTACATGGTTGTCTTTGGAATCAATGAGGCAAGAGATATTGAGAACATTGTGAAATTTCAAAAGTCCTATTCTGTAGGAATAATGATTATTTGTATTGTTTTTATTTTGACTGGGATTTTTTTCTTAGATGAATCCAAAATTAAGAAAATACCCAACTTTACTATTTATCATAACACTAAGCCCATTATGGTGATATAGCTAATAATAATAAAAATAAATAGTATCATTTTATGACCCTGAATTAATTGGAACTCTCCCTCTCTTAGGGCTCATTTATAAAATAAGGGGACTGGGTGGATTAAATGATCTCTAAGGTCCTTGCAACCTCTTGCTCCTACGATCGTATTAATTCCCATAAACTTCAAGGCTAAAGTCATGCAAAACTCTCTCCTTTATTGTTCCACAGTTTGGGTGAATAACACAGAGCTCAGAGAAGATTCCATTGCCCCGACTTCTACCTCTGAGGTCATTAACATGATTTATTATGAGGCGACAGGAAATTAGTTATTGAATATTTCAATACTGCAAAGAAATAATGTAATTCCATGGTTACTATGGAACTGCCACAGCTCAGAGTAACCTGTAGCCATAGTAACAAGATGAGAATGTATTTCTTAAATGTTTAAATATTGCTTTATACTTCATACGCATTAAAGTATAGCCAATTCTTGTTATTTATAATTGAATTAATTTTCTGATTCATTCGGGGTCTGCTGTTCGCCAATTTTTTTCGATTACCTTAATTTAAGAAGATGAGTTTAATAAGATTTCCTTTAGACCCTGATTATTAGAACCAAAACAGAGATTGCGTTTGTAGAAAAAGAAATTGAAAGGGGCCCTTTTAGTAACAAGTAAAGATAATTAAACTCAGTAAATATTTTCAACTGGGCCTTAGTTCATTATGTTTAATTCTAAGGCCAAGCGTCTGACTGATGAGTATAAAAGCTTCGGTGGGGGCCCAAGGGCCACATAGGGAGAGCAGGTTGTGGCTTAAAGGACAGAACAGAAGAGGAAAGAATCCAGTTGGAATAATATCTCTACTATTTACTATCTGGGTTAGCACTTTCATGGAATCATAGACTCTCACAATGATCTTCTGGTACTTGAAGAGAGTGATTATATCCCCCACTAAGTCTGGTATTTTCTAAAGCAAATACATTTAGGCAAAGCTTTCCTCTCCACACTGCACCCTCAAATCCCAGTTTGCTCAGTTGAATTAGAATGAATGTTCTCTAAAGTCCCTACCAGCTGTCCATATTTTGTGATCCTATCAATCTTCAGAACATTTTCTTTTTGCTCAGGTGTGAATTGAAAGGTGTGGCCTTGATTCAGCCAAATAACAGAAGAGATCTTTTTATTTTCTTTCTATTCAGCCCACAGGAACAGTTCTTCCTATAGACATCTTCAGGAAGTAGGAGTAACATTTTTTTGGATCATCGTATTGTACCCAACAATCCTCCTTTCCCCATCCTTTCTTCTTCTTTGATCTTAGACCTCCTTGTGAAAGTTGAGTCCCAAAGGATCAGAAGAGTCAACACTCATCATCTCTGGCATGGCTACTAGGATGACATAGGCAATTTTGGCTCCAGGAGCTATTAGCATGAAATGTACCTGGGGGAAGTAGTATCAAATGCACCTTCAAGTCAATTTTGTAATTAATAAAACAAAAATGATAGAAGTAATTAAGACAAACCAACTACACATGGTTATTAAACATAAACTCTATGCCAGATTTCTAAATATATGAAAAGAAGAAAAAAAAGAAAAAGGAGGAGGAGGAATAAGAGGAGGAGGACAAAGGGGAAGGAAGGAAGAGAGAGAGAGAGAGAGAGAGAGAGAGAGAGAGAGAGAGAGAGAGAGAGAGAGAGAGAGAAATGCTGTAGTTACACTATTAATATAGGTTACACATGGGGGACTATGCTCGCTCTACCAAGGGAGGTTATTTAATATTAAAATCTTAGTTAGTCAGACTGAAATGCTATGATTTGCCCAGAATCACAAAACCAGTAGGTGTCAGAGACAAAATGTAAACCTGATTTCAAGTCTTCCTGACTTCAAGATCAACCTCTCATATATACTTATACATACATATATATATATATATATATATATATATATATATATATATATATATAAAGCATATGCAAAGGTCTGTAAGATAAACTTTGAAGGAAATTAAGGATTCTAAGAGGCAGAAGTAAAGAATGAGAATATTCTAGGAAAGGGACTATTTGAGAGAATATTCCATGCAAATGTTTAGAGGTGAGAGATGGAGTATCAGATGTGATATATAGCAAGAAAACTTAATTGACTGGTCAAACTGAAGAGTTTGGTATTAAGGGAGAAGTAAAGTTGAATAAGTAAATTAATTAACCATATTGGTTTTTGTGATGTTTAAAGAAGGAACATCTCAGCGCTAAGAGGGAAAGGCACAATTGCCTTGCCCTACTAATGGATCTGGCTACCTCCAAGTAAGAAATTAAATCATCCTCAGAGGCAACTAGATGTCACAGCGGAGTGCCAGGCTTGAAATCAGCCTCAGACACTTGCTAGTTCCCTGCCTAGGTGGTGCAGCAGATAAAGCACTGGACCTAGAGTCAGAAAGAAGTAAATTCAAATCTAAACTCAGACAATTACTGATTGTATGACCTTGGGCATGTCCCTTTATCTCTGTTTGCCTCAGTTTAATTGACTGCAAAATAAGGATAATAATAACACCTACCTTCCAGGGCTGTGGTGAGGATGAAATGAGATAGGATTTGTAAAGCTTTCAGCACAGTGCCTGGCACACAGTAAGAACTACATAAATGTTCACTATGATTAGGATAATTATTATTGTTATATTATTAAAGATCGCTAGAATATCACCAATGATAGCCTTTAATTCATGGAGCAATGGAATTTTGCTCTCAGCATTCGGGTCTTTGTAAATCTTATCATCCTTCCCAGTTGTAATTATCTTCTCTGCACTGTGAGTCTGTCTGTATCATAACTGTCAGATTTCAAATAACAAACATCAAACAAAATGCCACAGTTACCAGGACTGACAGAAGGCAGCCAACAATCGGGAGTGGAACTATTGCTTAGAGTCTGTCAGAGAACGTGGAGCCATCACTTCTATGGATGCCTGACAAATACCCCATCACTGTAATTAAAATAGAAT
Organism: Bettongia penicillata ogilbyi; assembly: GCA_023548195.1. NCBI lineage: Eukaryota > Metazoa > Chordata > Mammalia > Diprotodontia > Potoroidae > Bettongia > Bettongia penicillata. Next base: position 6,265,684 of record JAJHZJ010000126.1, on the reverse strand, counting down.
TCCATGGCCCATGGCTTCAGCCCTCATCTCTTTCTGCAGAAAAATGCACTGGAAAGCAGTATAAGGAGAGAGACTAAAAATGGAATATCATCTCTCCAAATTTATTTCCACAAGCAAAGGTGGCACATCAGTGGCCAGTTCCCCTTGGCCATCTGTACACTGGAATCCTCTGCCAGGGGCACATTCAATAAATACCACATTTCTGTTCTCCATAAATACTCCAAGCCAGCACCCAGCTGAAATGAATGTCTGTCACAGAGGACGGGGGATTCCCCCATGCCACAGGGTTGGGCAAGCTTTTTTCAGTCATTAAAATTAGGAAGCTTTGTTGTTGCCAAATTGCTGAATTACGATCAGAGAATCATAGGGCTATAGACATAGGATTAGAAAAGTCTCAAGAAGTGGTCTTGTCCAAGTTCTTCACTGTACAGATGAAAAGTTGAAGCCAGGAAGAGAAATGATGTACTTAAGGTCACACAGGTAGTAAGTATCAGCGCCAAGATCCAGACCTAGGTCTCCAAATCCATCATTCTCAAATTCTTATCACATGTGAAAATAGTGACACCACCCCTTTCTGGACATCATTTAACTAGCAATGCCAATGATCCAGAGTATAACAAAAAAAAAAAAAAAACAAAAACCTCAAGAAGATGTTGAAAAGGTCATTCAACAAACATTTATTGAAAATCTATTATGGAATAACTATCCTTCCAGCTCTGTGTCATCCACCAAATTGCTAAGAGTAGTATCATTGTGGGATATTTTCATAGAAGAGTTCATCATTCAGAGCCTATTCATTTTTATTTTACATAAAATTTGAGCAAACCTGGTTATCTGGTTTCTCAGACCACAGCATGGCAGAATAAGAAATGACAAAACAAGAAGGGATGAGAATAAAGGGGAATAGGAAAGAACAGCCAATCCAAAGGAGACAACACATACTCAACAAATGTATATATGTGATTGTGTGTGTGTGTGTTCGTACCTATATGCATGTACCTATACATACACATATTGGCACACATACATACACACTCACATGCATATATATGTGAAAGCAAAGAATCCATATACTATTGAGTTTGGAAGCAAAAACTTTTGTCTACAGCAATAGACCCTATTTTCTTCCTACATCATATCTCCACATACTATATGACAATAATAATAATGTAATTACTACTAAAATACATAGATTTTTAAAGTTGGCAAAGCACTCCCCATATATTAACTAATTAAAAGCTTGCAGCAAATCTGCGAGGTAGTTGTTACAAGTATGTGATCTCTATTTTATAAGTGAGAACTGAGAGAACTGAGGCTTAAAAAGTTTTAGTAAGTTTCCTCAGGCCATCCAGTTAGTGAATGTTAGAGGAGGGATCTGATCCTATGCCCTAGACTGTAGAATGTAGGGGTTCCTAGCTTCAGTGACAATGAGACATTTAATTCATTTTTGAAAAGACTCAATATTAAAAAAGTAAAATAGAAGTTTTGGTGTTTTAAGCATAATCACCAGTGGTGTAGAATATTCACTTACAAAAGACAGAAAATTTATTCCTAATGTTTTAGGAATAGGGGGATGGGTCAGCAATAGACTTACACATAAATCTTACTTGCAAGTTTGAGAGTTTTTTCTTAAGCTTTTTCCTTTCTTCCACCAGGATGCTCATTTTACCCACTTAAAAATAATTGGTATTTCATTTAAAATATTGTACTCCATTCCAAACTTGATAGTTTTCTATATGAAGGGAAGCAGTGAGTTGTGTGTGTATGGATATATTTACCCATATTTGTCAACCCATAAATACTTATTAAACACCTACTGTGCACAGACCACTGTAAAAGTTGCTCCAAGAGGGACAAAGTTTTGATAAGACACTGTTCTCTGGAACTGACAACTTAGTATGAGGATGAAACTCAAGCATAGTAACATAAGATATTTATCCAAAAAAGGAATTTCTCAGGACAAGCAGGTGATTTCAGAAAAACCTGGAAAGATTTACGTGAACTGATGCAAAGTGAAGTGAGCAGAAGCAGGAGAACATTGTACATGGTAACAACAACATTGTGTTATGATCAACAATGAATAATTTAGCTCTTCTCAGCAAAATAGCAATCAATGACAATTCCAAAGGACTCATGATGGAAAACATTATCCATATCCAGAGAAAAAAATAATGAAATCTGAATGCAGATTTTTTTTTACTTTCTTTCTTTTCCATTTCTTCTTTCACAACATCAGTCATATTGTGGAAAATGTTATTAGTCATGTTGTGGAAATATGTTTTATATGATTGTATATATATATATATATATATATATATGTTTATACACACACACACACACATCAAACTCCTTACCATCTTAGAGAGGGGAGAGGGAAGGAAGGGAAGGAGAAAATTTGGAACTCAAGATTTTTAAAAAATGAATGTTAAAAACTGTCTTTATATGCAATTAGGAAAAAGAACAAACAAAATGCTTTTTAAAAAGGGGAATTTCTCTTTCAAAGTTCCCCATCCAGGTAAGATGACTAAGTAAAGAGAACAGTTGACCCAATGGCTACTGTTTATTCTATAGTCACCATTCCCACAATAAACCTGTTTGCACAGAATGTAGGGGGAATCCTTTGGACTCTGGGCATCCTCATGGTAGTAAGATGTGTTATCTGAGCAGCCACTTTTACAATCACAGAACCTTAGAGTTGGAAGAGACCTCAGAAGCCATTTCATCTTGCCATTCCCGAATAATTTTTTTCTTCCCCCAATAATCCTGCTAAGTGAATAGTTAACTTCTTTTGGAAGACCCTCTAGTGTGAGGAATGTGACTGAATTTTGAGGTAACCCATTCATTTTTAAATAGCTCTAATTATTAGGAAGATTTTTTCCTTTACTCAAACCTAATTTTTCTTTTTTGTGACTTTGACTTATTGCTCCTGGTTCTGCTCTCTGAGGACAAATAGATCAAGTCTAATGTTCTTCTGCATGATGATCTTCAAATCGCATAAGTCAATTCCCCACTGTCTTCCATTCTCTGAACTACACATAACTTAGTTTCTTCAAGTGTTCCATATATGATGATATGCTCATAAAGCCCTTCATCAACCTAATTGATCTCCTATGGTTATTAATGTCCTTAAATCATGGTGTTCAGAATTGAACACAGTACTCCAGAAATGATATGATGAGGGCAGAGTACACAAGCACTAACACCAGTACCTCCTTAGTCCTTGACACTCTGTTGAGTATTTGCCATGAGTGTCTTCTTCTACCTTCCTCACAATTCTTGTATTAAAGATACCTAGGGTCACTGTTCTCTACTGGTACATTGGCCAATCTTACCCTCTCTTTTTGCCTACTCGTGAGTATAAGATAATGTCATCTCCAATGTCCAGGGCTTACAGCCTCTAAGTCCAACACCCTCTCCACTGAACTTTGCTCTCCTCAAGTTCATTATTAGCTTACAGTTAAACAAGTAAACAACCAGATAAAAATGCAGCCTATATGCCAACATCCGTTGCTGAGAATGAAACAGTACAGAAAAGCTCTAAAGACTTTGACAGGATCCTCCCAACTCAGTCAATAAGCCTGTTGATGCTATGTGAATTCAATGCAAAGGTGGGCATGTAAAAGGAAGGGGAAAATGATGCTTGAAGAAATTACCAAGAAACAATGTATGTAAAATTCATTTGAAGCTAGGAAGCTGGCAGTACTTGGGGCTATTTGACATTCCTAAAGTATAAAAATGTATATATTATGAATAACAGGAAGGAATATCTATGAGAATATGTCAACTCTATGCTCTAGGTCTCAATTTCTTCCTCTGGATTATGTGAGAATTGACCCAAATTCCCTTCAAGCTCCTTTTCTTTCAAAATTTATCATCTTATGATCTGGACAGATTATGGGCTTTGTGTTCCAGTGTATAAGACTAGACTCTAATTATTTCCTATTCTTTATATCTGTTCTTTGTCATCATTTTAGCAGATCTTAATTTACCTTAAAATATTTCTCTACCGGGGGAGGAGCCAAGATGGCAGAGTAGAAAGACTCACATATGCTAGCTCCAAATGCACAGCCCATAAATTTCCTGTAAAAAGAACTCCCCACAAATTCTGGAGCAGTGGAACCCATGCAGAAACACACTGGAAGAGATTTCCGTTCCAGAGAGCCCTGGAAAGCTGTCCCCAGGAGTCCGTCACACCCGGAAAGCGGAGCCACCCCTGCGCTGCCCTGGCCATGGCCCCAGAGGAGCAGATCTGAGCAGGCTTCAGGGACAGAACCTCTGGTGGCCACGAAGGTCCCTCCACCCACAGGCCCTCCAGGTCAGTGAGAGAGACTTCTGGGCTGGCTGAGACAGGAGCGGGGTGTCTCCCTGACTTGGGCCCCCTCGGGAGGCAGCGGCGGAGGGAGCAGCTGTGGTCTGGGACTCCCTGAGCAGGCAGGGGCTCAGGGCCATTACCAAAGGTCTCTGCATAAATGCCCTGAGAGAACTGAGCCTGAGAGGCGGCCCTGCCCCCACCCAAGCACCAGAACTTAAGCTCACATTGAATAGCAGCCATGCCCACCACTGAAAGCCCTGAAGCTGGGGAGCAGCATTTGAAGCTCATACCCCAAGCACTAGCTGGGCAGATCTTGGAGGGGGTGGAGAGGAATCTCAGAAGTCAAGTAACTGGCTGCGAAAATGCCCAGAAAAAGGAAGCAAAACGAGACCTTAGAGAGCTACTTTCTTGGGGAAGAGATGTTCCTTCCTCCCATCATTTCTGATAAGGAAGCAAAATGCTTGCCATCAGGGAAAGACGTGGAGGTTGGGGCCTCTCTATCCCAGACATCTGAGGTGGATATCCAGTGGGCTCAGGACATGGAAGAGCTCAAAAAGGATTTTGAAAATCAAGTTAGACAGGTGGAGGAAAAACTGGGAAGAGAAATGAGAGAGAAGCAAGGAAAGCATGAAAAACGGGTCAATACCTTGGTAAAGGAGACCCAAAAAAATGCTGAAGAAAATAACACCTTGAAAAATAGGCTCACTCAATTGGCAAAAGAGGTTCAAAAAGCCAATGAGGAGAAGAATGCTTTCAAAAGCAGAATTAGCCACATGGAAAAAGAGGTTCAAAAGCTCACTGAAGAGAATAGTTCTCTCAAAATTAGAATGGAACAGATGGAGTCTAATGACTTTACGAGAAACCAAGAAATCACAGAACAAAACCAAAAGAGTAAAAAAATGGAAGAGAATGTGAAATATCTCATTGGAAAAACAACTGACCTGGAAAATAGATCCAGGAGATACAATTTAAAAATTATGGGACTACCTGAAAGCCATGATCAAAAAAAGAGCCTAGACATCATCTTTCATAAAATTATCAAGGAAAACTGCCCTGAGATTCTAGAACCAGAGGGCAAAATAAGTATTCAAGGAATGCACTGATCACTGCCTGAAAGAGATCCAAAAAGAGAAACTCCTAGGCACATTGTGGCCAAATTCCAGAATTCCCAGGTCAAGGAGAAAATCTTGCAAGCAGCTAGAAAGAAACAATTCCAGTATTGTGGAAATACAATCAGGATAACACAAGATCTAGCAGCAAAACTACACAGATAGGGCCTATATTGAATTGCCTGCCTTCCCAAAGGGAACGGGTGGGGAGGGGGGATGGGGAGAATTTGGAACTCAAAGTTTTAGGAACAACTGTTTAGTATTGTTGTTGCTACTAGGAAATAAGAAATACAGTTAATGGGGAATAGAAAGTCATCTGGCCCTACAGGACAAAAGAGAAGATGGGGACAAGAGAAGGGAGGGATGATAGAAGAGAGGGCAGATTGGTGATAGGGAAAACGAGAATGCTCGGTGTATTGGGGTGGGGGGAGGGGATAAATGGGGAGAAAATTTGGAACCCAAAATTTTGTGAAAACAAATGTAAAAAGTTAAATAAATAAATTTATATTAAAAAAAATTTCTCTACCTATGAAATTAAAGACTAAATAAAAATGAGCATTTCCATGTACATAGTAAAATAAAAAAGGTTGTACATGAAACTGTAAATCTCTACTATATTCAAATTTCTCTTCTTTTAAAATATGTACTACATTGTATATATAACTTTCACATATCTCCTTGTTTATTCAATAGGCAGTATCACAGAATCTCTAAGTTGAAAGGGACAATGAAAAGGACTTCTGCTCTTTGGTATTGATTTCGTATTAATTCTTTTTCCAGAATTCTCATTCACCCAGCTTTCAGATGAAAACCTCTACTGAAGGGAAATCTACCTCGATTCCAAATTAGACCACTATAATTATTAGGGAGGTTTTCATTTCACTGAGACAAAATAGTCTTAATTTCATGGGGGTCCTCTTCCATGTGAGGACTGGCCTGAATTTTAGCCAAGGGCTACCTCGGACAAAAAGCCCATCTGGCACTGGAAAACATATTTTTAGGGTTTACTGCTCTTGCTCCTTTGGTGAGTAATTTTAGAAAAAAGTCCCATTTCACCACTCCTCATATGGAGGTTCAGACATCTTTTCTGGAATGCATATATATTCTCACTGTCTGAGGGAGAAAGTATTTCATCACAGTCCATGAGGGAAGGTTAAGGGGAGGGGAAGAGACAGGAAAAAATAAAGATACACACAAAGAGAGTTAGAGAGAAAGAACGAGACAGAGACAAGAAGACCCAGAGGAATAGAAAAAGGTGCCAGAGAGGTATCTAGAGTGACAGAGACAGAGAGGCAAGGTCAGAAAAGATAGTCAGGGAGGCCCAGAGAAATAGAAAGAGACACTCAGAGAATGACAAAAACACAGACAGAACCACGGAGATAGAAAGAGATCCACAGATTGGCACACACCAGAGAAGGAGGAAGTTGAGGGGAAAGGAAGGGAGAGAGAGAGAGAGAAAGATGCATAGATCAATAGAAACAGAATAGCAACAGAAAAAACAAACACTCTCATATCTTTCTCATATCATATCTGTCCTTGAACCCCTAAGTGAGGGGGAAAGAGGAAAAGAGGGGAGACGTAAGAGAAGGTTGGTAGAGAAGGTCAGAGAAAGATAGGGAGATGGGGAGGAAGAGAGGGAAGAGGAGGGGAACTGAGGGAAAGAAAAAAATATTGGTAAACACAAAGTAAAAAAAATTAATCTGTCCCTTCCAAAGCATTAGGTAGCATGGCACGCTAGGAAAGTTGAGAAAATTAGCTCAATAAGTCATTTAAACGAGGCACAAATTTTTTGAGGATTTTTAATAGAAGAACCACAGTAGCCCCTGCAAAGACAGCTGTCCCAACTGGCAGAATGGCCTGGGTAAGCCTAATATAATGGACTCCCCAGGGCCACAGCATGGCTCCATCTGCTTGGTGATCTAGGCTGTCTACCAGAGCCTGCACTGAGTCAGTGCTGGATGCCACCCAGGACTGCAGCAATGCAAGTATTTCAACCATTTCAAAGCTCGAGATGAAAGCTCTTCTTTCATTCCTTCTCCTCTTCAGAATGCCACCTGTTAGCTGCATTTCCATCTCAGTCCCACATCTGACCAGTGACTATTCAAAGCTGGCATTGCAAATTGTTTGGTGCAGAGAGGGCCAATTTGTTCCCTGCTGGGCACTAGGCATGGGCAGTCAATCCAGCTGTCATTCATCAAGGCAGCTGTGACCACCCTTATAAAGAAAATAGGTCCATAATGTGCTTTAATTACCTTAAAGCTGAATAGTTCACTTTTGGCTTTCATAGGTTTATAAGATCATAGAATTAGAGCTGGAAAGAGCCTCAAAAGTTATCAAGTCCAAATATTTCATTTGAAAAATGAGAAAGCTAAGACCAGTGGAGGTTCTGTTACTTGCCTAAGGTCACATAGGTAATAAACATCAGGGGATGGATTTGAGCCTAGGTGCTCCGATTTCCTATTCAATATTCCTTCCACTGTATCACATTATCTGCTTTCATTCTTCAGGGTTTCCTTTGAAGGACAGAAACCAACATACCATGTAGGGAACATCTGAATCAATTAAGGAAGACTTTCATTAAATTCATAATTGTCTAGACTCTACTTGTTCAGATTAAAAAATCTACCTCTTCCCTTCAGTGTCTGTTCAGATAAATGAATGTCCTAGTATACTTCCCACTTTCTCCTTTGGTCCAACCTGTATTATTTGTGTGTTCTGTATTCCTATTATCTCATTGCTTCAGTCTCAGTCTTCAAATAAGGTGGAACTAACAAGTGTAAAAAATACTTCTGCTGAGTAAGTTTACCAACCACAAAAGACAAATGCATCCTTTCTCAACACAGCCATTCCTAAGGGGCTCATCTAAACAAAATTTCCAGATGTTTCAAAATCCACACATCAGATGGATTTTTTTGTTGAGTTTTGTCCTTTTTCATGAATTGTAAGGAACTCTACCCAATCAAGCACCTTCAGTTTGCAGATATGTAAACTAAGACTCAAAAAAGGGACACAGATTGCTCTGTCATACATCTGGGAAGCTGCTAAAGCTGGGTCAGAACCCTGTTCTAGACCAAATACAAAGCTCAAAGTCATGTTTAATATGCATAATGGAGGCAGGGGAAAGACTAATATTTCACAGGAGGCCTTAACACAGGGGTGAATGCTTTATCATGCTTCATCATCATTAGTATTTCTAATATCCCTTCTCATCTCCACCTCCTGACTTCCCTGTCCCAGATAAAATCCCACCTTCTACAAGAAATCTTTCCTCTGTTCCTAAATCCAGTGCCTGGCCTCTTCTGATTATTTGCAATTTATTATATTATTATCTATGCATACACACATATATATACATGTAAATCTGTATGTGTATATATATACATACACACATACATAGATATTATATATACATATAAATATATATATATACATACACACATATATAGATATTATATATAATATAAAATTTTGTAGGTGGTCATTATATATATATATATATACACATACACACATACATATATATTATATATACATATAAAATTTTGTAAGTGGTCATTTTCATGTGGTCTCCCACTTTAAACTGTGAGCATCTTGAGAGCAAAGGCTGTCTTTTGACTTTCTTTACATCCCCAGCATTTAATACAATACCTGACACATAGTAATTACTTAATAAATGCTTGTGAACTTAAACAAAAATGGGAACTCTACATCCCTGATGCATGTGTACCCAAACACAGATTGATTGCATTAATTATCAGGGAGAGGACAAAATGAACTTTCCAGGAAAAAGAGAAAGAAAACTGTGTTCTGTTGAGGACTTAGGTCAAAGGAAAGAACATGTAAGCAGAGAGAAGTTAGAGACAATAGAAATGTAGGGTTTCAGACTGAGAGTGACAGGTGGCTAGATCGGTAAGATTTGTATGAAAACAGTGACATTAAGGCTGTCTGTTGGTTGGTTGGTCATCTTTCATTCTCAAAGAGAACCAAAAGGACATCACTGTGATAAAGTCAAGTTTCAATGTGTTCAACTGTGGCTGATCAGACCAATAAGAGCTCAGGATGCTGTATCAAAGATAGGGCACAAATAGTAGTTGTGAACATTTGGGGTAGACACACAAAAATTTGTATATACCATGTTTCCTTTGAGTTGTTTCAATTCTGCTTTGCTCATAGAGTACAAGCACCTTCTCTGATGTGACCAAGCCATGCTGAGTAGTCCTGTGTGAGCTCTCCATAAAACAGTCTTTTTGGTAAGCCTATGTTTTTGCATTAGAACAATGTGACCAACCCAGCAGAGCTGAGCTCTCTGAAGCATAGTTTGAATGCTTGACGGTTTAGTTCGAGGAAGGACCTCAGTGTCTGATACCTTATCCTGCCAGGTGATCATCAGAATTTTCCTAAGATAATTCAAATAGAAGCAGTTCAGTTTCCTGGCATGGATCTGGTAGATTGTCGATGTTTCACAGGCATACAACCACAGCCGGTCTGGTCTCTTCTAACATCACTGACACAGCGTTTCCCACCATTCCCATTTCTCCCTCCTCACAACCTTAGGAGCACCTGTTCCCCTGGTGGCTGGGTGCCATGAGGTTTCAGGCGAGGGGGTGGGGAAGCTAGGGATTCCCCATGATGGGGGAAAGGAGACCTGTATCCCTTTCAGGGGCCCAAGGTGGCAGGTCTGCCAGTGACCCTCGCCTGGGTATGTACTGAAGACTAGACTCCCCCAAATCCCAATCTTATCCCAAACTACAAGTCAGGAGCTTTTCTAAATGGTTTTTTGGAGAGTGGAGGGGGTAGAGAATGATATTTTACTCTTTCAAGACCATGTGCTGATAATTTGTAAGCATGCCCCAAAGTTACCAAATGGTGCCTCCCATCTGATGTAGCGATGACACTACTTGTCCTATATACCAAAGCATAGGAACAACAATCTTATATGTAAAAATAGATTTTAGCAGCTTTGTGGTGGCAAGGATCTGGAAATTAAGGTGTACAAATCAATTGTACAAATCAATTGGAGAACAGCTGAAAAACTGTGGGGAATGTAATGGAATAGCATTATGTCATAAGAAATGATAAAGGGGAAAATTACAGAAAAACCAAGGAAGATTTGTATGAATTGATGCAGAAAGAAGCAAGCAGAGTCAGGAGAACAATTTATAGTATAATAATGACATTGTAAAAATGATCAACTGTGAAAGACTTAAGAACTCTGGTCAATACAATGAAGGATGGAACCAAGGATGAAGAATATTCTCTGTCTCCAGACAGAGCAGTGATAGGGTAGAATATGGGTAGAATAAGACTTTTTAAAACTGTAGTCAAGCTGGGGATTTGTTTTGCTTAACCATGTATATTATTTTTCTTTTTCTTTTTTGGCTGGAGAGGAAGGAATTTGAGAAAATAAATGTTTTATTAATGGGGGAGAAGGGAAAGAATATGAGTTTATATAATTACCCCTGCTACTTCACTATTTCTTTTCTGATTAAATGATTTACTCTCCAATGTTGTTATTTGCTTTTGTCAGTTGCCATGTTGAGTTAAAATCAGATGCTGATAAGTTTGGAGTCTTTTTCCTTTCTTTAATTGAGTGGGTACAAGTGAGCCAAAGAAATAAAGTGTTATATAAAAGTCCTCGGGTTTGAACCTAACGCCATGAGAGTTCAGGGTGCATGGTACCTCCATGGCTTTATAGATATACTTTTTAGGTTAAGAAGTCATTCACTGAAGATGTGGTCATCTCAGAGCTAAAGACATACCTTCCTGCAAAGATATATCTATAGATATAGATATATAGATATAGATATAGACCTCATTCTTTTACCTAGGCCCTTAGAAGAAAGGGGACCAGAATAGCTAGTCTACGTTCTCATTGGAAATTATGCATCAGGAAAAGAATGTAAGTCTTGTTTATGGGGAAATAGGCCCTTTTATTTCGTTTAGTACACTAAATGAGGTTTGACTCTGTACAATTATGATGTAGAGTTATTCTTTTTGGGGCATTATACAAGCTGATATAAAGATGATGCAGCAAAGCAAGTACATACCCATAATAAGCATCAAATAAATCCAAATATCAATTACTATAATAAAAAGTATGAAGGTGACATAGCTGAGAGGACTTCATTTTTGTCTTTGTGTCCCCTTTGCCAAAACAGTGCCAGGCAGATAGCAAACGGTCCTCTCTCCACACCATCTTCCACCCACCTTCCTAAGAACTTCTAATATTTTCCTTTTGACAAGAATTAAATACAAACTCATCTGCTATTTAAAGTCCTTCACAATATGACCACAGTCCATCTTTCTAAACTCTGTTTTTCCACCTTTTATCCAGTCTAAACTCCAACTAGCCTATTTCTTGTCCTTCACTCACAATATTTCATTACCCTTCTCTGCACCTTTATACAAGCCATTCCCAATACCTAGATGTACCCCTTCCTCACTTTGCCTCTGAGAAGCCCTAATCTCTAAAGTTCAATTCAAGCTGAAAGTATTATATCTTTCCTTATTCCTTCAGTAAATGGTACCATCAGTCTCATCAAATTTGCTTGTGTTTACATTGTATCTATTTTCTATCTACTTGTTGGTGCATATGTTAATCTGACATGCCATAAGCATTTAATAAATTTGGGAGGAATGACTAGTTACCTCACTGACGTAGGTCAAGAATATTGCAAAACTAACCTCATTGACCACATTATGGTCATTTTAGAATCAAATGGACTCATCCCTGTTGGGATCCCCTCATTTAATCCACACACATCTTGCAAAGTGTTACTCTAGCAGCCACACTTATGGATCTGGTCAGAATTCTAAAGCAGCTTACCTTGCTTTACAACCCAGGAAAAATTGACTGAACACTTACCACATGCCTGATCCTGTGCTGGCCCCTCTGAGGATAACAAAGGAAAGATGCTTTTAGAAGGTACCTTCCTTCAAAATCCACACGTGGGAAACAAGGAGATAACAGGCTGGGGTGAAAATGTTCAACTCAGTGAGATTCTCTAAGAACAGTGCAGGCTCCCATGAGAGAGAGAGAATGCTGGGCTGTTTCTTTTTTCCCCTCTCTAGTAAGTTAGAAATGCCATTTTCAAAGTCCATTTTCCAATGTATAGAAAGAACATTCAAAGTATGAAGAAAGGGGGTTCAGCAAAACATATTCTCACTGGTTTTGATAAAAAGGGGTTTGTAATGGAAACAGAATCTCTAATAAGGATTCTCAGAAGTGCCTTGTCTGCCAAATATTATAAAACAGAATGAAATACTCTTTTAAATGTCCTCACTGATTTAAAGTTGTTGCTCTCAATCTTTCAGGTCTAAGAACTCGAATTCTCTCAAGATGTGATTAAATATTTATCATCTAAAGTTAGCAAAATTGTGAAATTATTCATTGCCAATATTTTTAAATATTCCAACTATATGGGGAGAAAGAAAACATTTGGGGAACAGCTAGATCTCCTCATGGCTATTCAAGCTCCTATTAATTCCTCCTCTTACCTATGACAGTAGTGAAATGATGGATTAATTAAATAGAGTTCCTGAATCAGCATGTTGCCCCCTCTCTGAAACTTTTGCAAATGCTCTAAAGAAGAAAGTGCTGTAAAAACTTGACAGCACAGATTCCTGAGATAACAAACTTGTTTTGTTATAGTACAGACATATTTGCTTGTTCTGGGCCTCCTTTCAGTAAATAGATTTGTCTTTTGTTGCTGATATCCTTATTTTACCATCAAAACTACTAAGCAAGATGGAAAAACTGAGCTCTCTCTCCCTCTCTCCTTCCCTCCCTCCCTGTCTCTCTCCCTCCCTCCCTCCTTCTCTCTCTCTCTCTCTCTCTCTCTCTCTATATATATATATATATATATATATACATATATTTGTTTACACATATGTATACATGTCTTTTTTCTTCTCTCATGAAAAGTCTTCATAAAAGACTTCAAATGTAGCAAATGACTTTAGAATTATTTGGCAAGTAGATAAGGTATACATCAGGTGAGACAAAAGAAAAAATCAGAAGGTTCAGAGTCTCACAGGAGCATAGACGTATAGCTGGAAGGGATTTCAGAGACCATCTAGTCTGACATCTTTATTTTTAGAAAAGGAAAGCAGTGCCCAGAACGACTAAATGATTCATCCCAGGGTCCCACAGGTACTAAATCTCAGTTGGGATTTGAGATTTTCTGATTCCCAAGCTAATGGTCTTTTTGCAATATCACAGTTATATACTAAGCCATCAAAGGTGAGCTATCCCAAATGACATACCAACTGAGAAAATTATTTCTTCTAGTTCCCATCTTCTAGTATTGGGGGTTTTCTAAGGTTTTTGGTCCATGGGTCCTTTTCTTTAAAAAGTACATAGATTAAAATCAAAGAGAACAGGTCTGATTCTGATGAATGATGCACTGACTGGGACAGGAGGCTTAGAGTCAGAATTCAAATCTTGCTCTGGACATGTGATAGCTGAATGGCTCAGTTTCTTCATCCAAAAAAATGAGAGACTTGGACTCAATGGTTTCAAAGAGGCTCCATCTATTTCTAAATCAACAACCAAAATTATCCCGTGTGAAGTATGGGAAGTATGTGTTTTCTAGACATCCTAGCAAGATTCTGTCTGGAAGGCTGCCTCATGCCACTATTTGAGGATCATGAAAATTAAAAAAAAAATGGTCACAGTTCTTCCCCTCTTCAGAGTAACATGGAAGAAGGGAAAGAGGTGAGTTGCAAATGAAAAGAAATGAGCCTTTTCTCAGTCGATTCATCTAAATATAAAAGAGAGATGAGTGTGCATGCCTAGGTACCAGTTCACAGACTATCTCATGTACCACAGGACTAAAGATTTCCAGAGTCAATCTCTCCTCCATTACAGGAAGTGCTACGGATAAAACAAGCAAGGAACCAGGAACTAAACTTGGGGGGAAAGGGGTGGAAGGTCAGACAATTAAGAAATATCAACTAAAATTGTTATATATTGAATGCTTCACTAAGGAATATGATATGCCCCTTCCCTCAAGCAGCTTAACTATTTAGTTTTGTTTCTTTTTCTTCTAGACCTTTATTTTCATTGGTTTACAGGGGTGGAGACCCTATGGAATCAAGTGCACATGGAGCCCTCTAGGTCCTCAAGGGTGACCCTTTGATTGAATACTATTAAATCTGGATTCTGTTAAAGAAATGTTTTTGAGTACCTCGAAGCCTCAGGCTCCCCATCCCTGGTTCAGGAGAACTTTCAGTGTTGAAACCATTATCACACAGTCTATCCTCCCCCTACACACATACTTTGACATAGAAGAGTAACTCATCCCATAATGCACAGTTTTAGAGTTGCCTGAGAGCACTATGAGATTAAGCACTTTGTCTAAGGTCACCCAGATAGCAGATGTCATAGACAGGACTTGAACCCATGGGCCACCTCCTGTGCTGGCTAGCACTCTCTGCTGCAGCACTCAATCTGTCTCTCATTCTCTACTTAGTGATGTACCAAGATAAAGATTTTTTAAAAGATTAAATCAAGAAATAACATAAAAGTACCTGATGTGGAGACACAAAAGATAGAGTCATTTATAACCTATGCAATAATTTCATAAATGATTTGACAAACACATTAGAACACTATTTAAGCCATCACTTAGACCAGACCTTGATGCTTTAAAGAACTCTCTGAGGGCAAGGAGTTTTCCCATCCTTACTTTTGTTTCCCCCGCAAAGTACCCAACACAGGAACTGGCACTGAATAAACTCTATGTAATTTTTCCTGAATGAATGGAGAGACTGTGTGTTAGCATTATGGGGATATTGTGACCGGAGGAATTTCCATTTTGATGGGGCAGCTTCTTTTCAGAAGCACATATTCCTTACAAACATACTAACTCATCAACCAAAACCAGAGTCATAGTATCCACAATTTGGCTTTTCTCAGAGATTTTTCCAAAATTTCTCCCTCCTCCTGCCTTCTGGACATACTGTCTTACAAAGAGGTACTGCTTTTTTCCCCCAAAGCAGACCTATTTTACCAGATTCAGTTTTGTCCATTTCATCAATTCATAGGTCAATTTTGCAACGTTCACAACTTACCTTGCCAACATCCCTGGGAAAAGGCTGTCTCTGATTTTCTGGAATTAAGATGGGTGACACCACAATTGACCGTTTCTGTCTCGGAACTGCAGAAGTCCTAGCAAATGTAAAGATTTCCTGAAAAAGAGAGAAAACCCAAATCTATTTACTAAAAATCTTTCCAGGAAAAGAGTTGTCAGGCCTTTGACATCCTTCTTTTTGCCTGAAAACTTGCAGCTGGTTGGATATTATTGAAATCTTCCATCAAAAATCATTAACATAAAGTACCTTGTTAGAATTATACTAAATCTGACATTGTGACTCATAGTGATGGTCATTAAGCTATTTCATTTACTCCTCTGAATCATTTTATTCACCCTGTCAGTCTTGATTTACCCATCACCCAATGCTGTCATGCTACTATACTTAACTTGTCAGATGAGTGGATTTCTGATGACTGAAAAGCCATAGTCAAACCTCTGCATAAAAAAGTGGGTCCCCCATGCCAGGTTTCCAAAGACCAGAACTTGGCCCCAAGAAAGTGCAACCAAAGGACTCATTCCATACCATAGAATCAAAACTCCCATTCCCTACCCCTCAATGATCAATATTTCAATATGGTGGCATATAACTCTGAAGCTATTTATAGATTGTTGCTGGATCCCTTCCTTCCTTTTACATCTTAATATTCTAAAAGTTTTTGGAGCCCTATTACAATAAACTGGTTACTAGACACTAGGGTAATGATGTTGGAGCTCCCTGCTGCTTTACAAGTCTACTTCAAGACCTAAACTAAAAGTAATTCTCTTCCCTTGAAGCTCAACTCACAGCATCTTTTAATGTTGTATCATTTCTCTAATTTGTGAAAACATGAATATTGAGGTTCTAATGTAGCTTCAGGTAACAAATGCACCATGTCTGACTTTTTTTATGCTTTCTTTTGTATTAGAACTTCCAGGTAGTAACGTCCAATGGCAAAAATTACACAAATATGATGATGAATCTCTTTTATCTCAAGGAAAGTGTAAAATCAGTGGTCCTGATGTCAGAATACTTTAGGTTCATATGCCAGCTCTGCCATTTACCACTAGTGTGATCTTGAGCAAGTTACTCAATCTCCTTGGGCCTCAGGTTCCTCATCTGCAAAATAAGGGCACTGATGGGCTCTGAGATTTCTTCTAGCTCTGGATCCAGGATTCTATGAAATGAACTAATGAGAAATGCAAATCTTTTTCTCTGTTCTTAATTATAGAGACAGACTCAATCGATCAGTTAAAGCTCCTACTATTTGCCAGACACTATGATATTGTACAATGGCCTGAGGTAAGAATCAAAAGAGCTGAGTTCTTAGTCATTAAGCTATCTCTACCTAAGAGAACTTGGGGTCGAAGGGGGAGGGAAAGAGCACTTAGCTTACATCTGAATACAGTTTTGCAGTTTATAAAGCATTTTTCTCACTTGATCTTACCAATTCCAAGATGTAGGCAGAGTAGTTATTATTATTCACTTTTTATAGAGCAGGAAAATGAAGTTTTGTGTAATGAAAGGTGATATTATATTATCCCGAATCTTTTGAAGTTCAGATCAGCTTCACTTATGTAAATGACATGTTTCAAAGAATCCAACTTGTTTGAGGGAAGTTGAAGGAAATGAGTAAAGGGAATGGCTTCTTCTATAAATTTAGAACCTGAACTCCATCTCCTGCCCCTGTGCATTTGCAACGGCTGTCTCTCACATCTAGAATGCTCAATTCATGTGTCATATGGCATGGTATCCTTGGCCATCCTAGTTACCCTTCTTTAGACATATTCCACTTTGTTAATGTAGCTCCTTAAACATGGTGACTACAACTAAAAATATAGATATAGTGTGACTAGTATAGATATAGCAGAGCTACTACCTCCTTTGTTGTAGACACTCTACCTCTCTTAATGCAATCTAAGATTAAATTAGCATTCTTTGGCTATAACTATTCTGGATGATTATTTGGCTCAGAGTTGATTGACTCAGATGCCCACATCTTTCCATCCACCATTTAGCAATCTTATATTTGACTGTTGATTTCAAATATAGAGTTTTATATTTATCCTAATACAACTTCATTTTATTGGATTTTATCTATTTCCCTACTTTGCAGAGATCTTGAATACTGACTGATACTGAATTCTGAATTACAGGTCATTCAAAATATTAGCTCTTTCTTCCCATTTTGTGTCATTTGCATTTTTATAAATGTGTTGGTCATGTCCTCATCGGTTATGTTGACCACAAAGGGTGAAAAGCACAAGAGTAAAGACAGATCCCTGGGGCACTTTGCAACAGACCTCCTTCCAAGTGGACATTAATCCATTAGTCATTACTCTGTGGGGGAAGTCATTCATCCAGTTCCTAATCCACTGAAGATTGTGGCACTTTGCAGTTTACAATGTACTTCATTATCTGATTTTATCTTTATGCCTACCCTGTGGGTTAGGTAGCATAAGTATAATTACATCCATTATATTATATATAATGAGAAAATTGAGGTACAGATAAGTGAGTTGTCCTAAGTCAAAAGGTAGTGCTGTGAGAATCAAAGACTCGGAAAAGAAAGGGACTGAAGATACCATCTTGTCCAATTAATATCTGAACAGGAATCACTTCTACAAAATCCTAACAATATATGTAATAAGTAATCATTTGGACTATGCTTGAGAACCACTGGTGGTAGGGAATTTGATACTCCTAGACAACCTATTTGGAGGTAATTAATTGTTAGAAAGCTTTATTTTGTTTCAAGATAAAAGTTAAAAAAATGATTTCTTTCCATTTATCCTCCTGTGAATATACTATCCATCTCAGAGGAATGTTGTGAACAACATGCTTTATAAATATGTAAGTGCTACATAAAGGTGAGCTATTATTATTATCTCCTATGGCTTCTAAATGATATCTACAGAGCCTTCAGCCTACTGTTTCTTTAGTTATCAACAGATTGATGTTATTTTCACAGGCCATGACTGTTCTCAGCTCCTATTTCACTCTCTTTGTTTCATCTTTAGATGTATTTGCCTTTAACTCTGACATGCATTATCTTACAAGTATATTTCCAATCTGTAACCAAATGGGGGTGACTCATAGCTCTAACATACCCTTGAAACAGATGTTGTTGTTTCTTTTTTTCTTACAGAATAACTGAATTTAAGAATTAGAAAAGATTTTTACAAGCCATCTAATTCAAACCCCTACTTGGCCAAGAATGCCCTTTGTATCCTATTCAAGTGGTCATTCAGTTTTATCCAGAGGTGGGGAACCCACTGCCTTCACAGGCAGCTCATTCCACTGTTGCATCTTTTAGCAAATTTTTCTTTATATCAAATATAACACAGCTATCTTTTCAGCTTTCATTTAGTGCTTCTAGTTCTTTTCTCTGCAGCTGAACAGAATGAATTTAAACTCTTTTCCTATTAAGTGTGAGAGTGTTGGTCTCATGACTATATGTTATTGTCACCTATCTTTGCTTGGTCATAAAGAGGAAATTCAGACTTGTTCCATACAGAGATCTCTCTCATCTTTGTTTGTCATATACTGTGATTTCCCTAAGTTTACCTCTCATTCAACTGCTACCCCTACCACAGAGTATATACTCTTTGATACTCTTGTCAGTGTTTGCAGCAGGATTTGGGTAAAATTCTTGCAATCCATTTTAATAATGCTAGTAACTTCCAGTTTCTAAATCTACCTTGCCTCTGTTGTAGAAACCATTGTCAAAAAGCCTCATTTCTTTATATGGAAGAATCTGTATTGTCATGGAAAAGATATTGGGATTGGAGCCAGAGGACTTGGATTTAAATAGACACGTGTCAAGACTTTGTTGAATTTTCCATTGGTCCTCTCCTTTGCCACAGGGGAAATAAATATTGTAGCATTGTTACTGGATGTGCCAGTATCCTGCTAGGAAAGGCCCACAGAGATGAAATGATGTGTATGAGATCACATATACCTAATGCCAGAACTAGGACTTGAGCTCAGGTCTATTGACCCTGACTTAGAGGTTTCTTTCCAATATGTCACATCTAGGACCAAATATGTGATGGAGAATACCTTACATCCTCAACATCTCGTTGGAGCTCATCTAATATTTCCCAGCCTCAACTTTATAAGGATCTGTCCAAAGAAAGTGAATGAGAAAGGAAGAGATAATACCATGAAGTTTCCAAATTTTCCATGTATAGAGATGTTCATAGGTTGTGGGGGAAAAAATCTGAGGGGTTATGTGATTGTCATTAGAAGAATTGCACAGAAAAAAAAGACACATTTTTTTTTACTTGAAAGATAGACTCTCTTGGGGAGCAAAATGTAACATTTTAAAATTTTTCAAAAGGGTCAGAATTAAAAGTGAAAATGTAAAATATTATAGAAATGATAAAGGTAACACAACAGAAAGGAAAGGCTTGAAGTTACACATTTGTCTTTGTGACCCCAGCATCTAGCACAGAGTCCAATATGTGAAAGGTGCTTAATAAATACTGGTTAATTGATCGAGTGATTGAAGGAAAAGAGTGAATTATTTTCAAAAATAATTGGCATGCAGTAGCTATGAATTGTGGTGGTCTGATAGTAGACAAAGGGCTGTAAACATGGAAATGTGTTATGTATAAATTACCTCATGATAATTTGTGAGGATAAAATAAAATAATGGATGCAGAAGCACTTTGAAACAAGGTAAAGCATTACACAAATGTGAGCTATTTATAAGTGCTTTGGAGACTACAAAATAATTTAACATAATTTATTCCTATATTATGAACAAACAGATAAAATCAATTAGAATCACAGAATGTCAGAACTGGAAGGGATCTTAGATATGAACATTTTGCAAATGAATAAACTGAGGCTAGGGGAAGTCTTTCCCAATCCCTCTTAATTCTAGTGCCTTCAAACTGTTGGTAATTTCCTCTTTTTCACCTATGAAGTGCTTGTTTGTATATAGGTGTCTGCATATTGTTTCCCCCATTATACTGGGAACTCTTTGAGGGGAGGAGCTGGCTTTTGCCTTTCTTGGTATCCCCAAAGATTAGCACAGGTCTTGGCACATAACTGGTAATTGTTTATTGACCAACTTGTGGAAGAAAATGACTGCCTAGGAGTCAGAAGATCTGAGTTCAAGTCATAACCCCGACACACTCCATGGATGATTCAATTTACCCTTCTGAGACTCGGTTTCTCATCTATAGCAAGGACAGAATAATATTAGAACCATCTATATCACATGGTTTTGCAAAATTCTTTGTATAGTTTAAAATGTTAGACAAGGGGGAGCTGTGATTATTAAGTAATCCAGTCAAGATCATATGAATTAGTGTGAAAATGAGAGCAAAGCCTCAATCTCCTGATTACCACACCAGTTATTTTTACACTTCATGAATTCTCCTTAATTTTATTTTCTTTCTTTTTCTCATTTTCACAAGACCAAATGATGGATCCATTCAAGAAAAAGAAAAAAAAAGGCGATTCAAGGTAATTTAAAAATAAGAATAATGATTAGCATTTATAGTAATTTAAGTAATAATAATGCATAATTGGTATTAATGTATTATATTAAGCTTGCAAAACATTTTACAAATATTATTTCATTTAGTCCTTAAAATAATCCTGGAAGGTAGATGCTATTACCACTCCCATTTTACAGTTTTTTTATTTTCTTTTGTTATGGAATTTGTTGTTGCTGTTGTTATGGAATTAATTAGTGGTAATTCAATCCCAGATCACATGAACTCCCAAACAACCTAGAACAGAAAATACTCACACTGATTCAATAGTGCTCTCTAGCTTATGTGACACTTATTTGTGCAGAGGTGCAAAAATGCTAACACACATGCATATAGCAGAGGCATGGGAATTAAGAAAGAAGTGACATTATACATCATCTAATTCAAGTCCCAGTTTTGTTTTGGAGGATGGGAGGTGTGAGGAATGATGGACACTGAGGCCCGGAAGGATGATCTCCCAAGCCACAATTAGTGAAAGAAGCTTAGAGATCATTCCCTTTTCATCTTTGTCTCTATGAATCCTTAGCCTCTCCAAAGACTCAGTTCATGTACCATCTGTTAGGGAAGCTTTTTGTCACCTCTTTAACCATCAATGATCTTTCCTTCCTCCTCAGATGATGAATTTTAAATGCTCTAAAGTTAAATGTAAGCTCCTTAAGAGAAGACTATATGTGTATGCACACATACATACATATATGTTTTAGAATTTCACATATATATTTATATAGACACACGTATCAACATGTATATACATATATACACACATGTACATAAACGCACCCTTTACAATATATAAAATGTATATATACATACATAGCTGTTATTTTTATATTTTTATACTTCTCTTGTTTTATATGTTTATATATAATATTCACATTGTATATAACATGCATGCATATGTATATAACTATGGATGTAATATAAATACATGCATATGAGTGGGAGAAAGAGAAATTGTTTTGTCTTTAGTGTTTGTTTTATCAAATGGGGAAACAGTTATTCGTTGTAATTTTCTATCCCACTCCCACTCTGCTCCTGTTAGACAGTCCCTCTAACCCAGAAACTGTTGACTTCATGGAAGATTCAGATATTAGGAGAGCCAGGGGAGCAGTCCAAAAAAGCAGATGGACCCAACAATAGGAAATTTAAATCTTGATTAAATCAAATGGGCATAAACCACATCTTTGGAGAGAAGTTTCTGTTTTGTTTTTTATTCAAAGGTCCCTGCTACATAAATACCACCTTCCCTATGGAGGCCTCAGTGTATCAGTTCATGGTCCTTTATTTTAGAACTTTATTCATTCTCCAGGTCTATCTCTTCCTTCTTTCCTTCCTTCCCACCTTCCTTCCTTCCTTTCTTTCTTTCTTCCTTCCTTCCATCCTTCCTTCCTTCATTCTTTCCTCTTCTTCCTTAAAAACAAGTTGTGGGGGAGGAACCAAGAGGGCAGAGTAGAAGCAAGGACCTGCTACAGCTGTTCCCCCAAACCCATCAAAAAACCTGTAAAAATGACTAAACAAATTCTACAGCAGCGGAAGCCACGAAATGACATACTGAAGCAAATTTCTAGTCCAAGACAATCTGGAAGGTGGGCAGGAAGGGTCTATGTCACCAGGCTAGGGGAGTGGACCACACCAGCATTAACTGAGCAGGAGGAGGCCTTAGTGGACTGAACCACTGGCAGCTGCTGTGGATTCCAGACTTCTCAACCCACAAATGCTAAGACAGTTTCAAAGGTCAATGGGAAGGGTTTCTCAATTGGCTGAGAGAGTAGGTGGACTGGCTCCAGCCCCAGGTTGGTTGTAGCCACTGCTGAAGTAGAGGCTGTTTCTAGAGCCCTCTACTTAACAAAACTCACAAGTCAAGTAATTGGTTGGGGAAAAATGAACAAATGGGGTGAAAAAAAGTATAGAAACAAAATGAGTGAGAGTGAGTAGTGAATGGAGCTCTTTCCCTAACTCCCATGACATACATAGCACACAAGGCAGCCAGCCACTTAGCTTGAAGCAGATATTAATCTTTAAATGAACTCTCCCACAGGGGCAGCTAGGTGATACAGTGAATAGAACACCAGTGCAGGAGTCAGGAGGACCTGGGTTCAAATATCACCTCAGAAACTTGACACTCACTAACTGTGTGACCTTAGGCAAGTCACTTAACCCCAAGTACCTCATCCTGGGTCATCTCAGTTATCCTGAAGAATATCAGGTCACTGGATTCAGATGACTCTGGAGGAGAAACCTGGTGACCTACACAGCCCTCCCTCACTCAAAACAAAGTCAAGCGCAAGTCATGTCATCATTTCTCTGATGGTATGGTCTTCTTCGTCAATGAAGGACAAACACAGCTCTCCCATATGATCACAGATACAGAGTTAGAAAGAATCTTAGTGGGTATTGAGTCCAACACCCTCATTTTATAGGTGAGGAAACTGGGGCTGGAAAAGTTTTAATGAATTTCTTACCCAGGTTCCCACTGTTATTAAATTTCTAAATGCAGAATTTGAGCTTTTCTTCCTGAATCCAAGCCCAGGACTTCAGCCACTCAATCACCCAGTTGCCTTCCAGGAGTAAGCTTAGCCTGTCTTAACCCAAAGGTGCCTGCCTACCTCTTCCCACTCTAACCTTGTTAGATATTGTTCCTTCCCATCCACTCTCCCACTGTGTTAGTCTTATGATTCAGTTCATTCTACCCTCACTCTGTACAGATGCTAAAAAAGCAATTCTGACTCAAGGGTTTTCTAGCTTAGCTTCAAATTGGTCTTATGACTATTTATCCTAAGCTCCATGACTCCGTCTCAGGAACTGGGCTTCCAAATCTTCTAATTTGAGGTTTTTGGGGGTTGTCTCCTAATAGGAATCCAGATTTTCTCTATTACTGCAAATGTGATGACAGCTGCTGACCCAATACACGCACACACCACACACACACACACACACACACACCAATCTACCAATTGCCTGACCATATACTCATTGCTAGCCATTTATATGACCAAGCAAGAACCCATCCCTCCTTTATCTTCTGAACACCCACCTGGACTTTCCCGCTCTACTGTGACACCATGATGCTTGAACTAAACTTCACATTCAGACTCACCATGACTGTGAAGGTAAAGTAAAGGATTTTTCTGTTAAAAGTAAAGGATTTTTCTGTTTATTCTTGGAAGCATTAGGGAGCCACTAGAGTTTGCTGAATGGGAGTTACAAGGGTAACATGGTCAGACCTGTACTTCTGGAAAATCATTTTAGAATGGAGGATGCACTGAAGTGGGAAACAGCAATAGCAGCAGTATTAAAGAGTTTATATTTCTATAGCATCTACTATTTGACAGGCAGTGTAATAAGTACTTTACAAAGTACTTGATACTCACAACAACCTTGAGAGGCAGATAGTATTACTTTCTTCATTTTGCCATTGAGGAAACTGAGGCAAATACATGTCACATGACTTCCTTAATCATATAGCTAGCAAATGTCTGAGGATGGATTTGAAATCAGGTCTCATTAGTCCAGAGTACCTAGGTAGCACAATGTGTAGAGCACTGGACTGAGAATCAGGAAGACTCATCTTGTTGAGTTCAAATCTGACCTCAGATGGTTATTAGCTGGGGAAGTCATTTAAACTCTGATTTCCTCACCTGCAAAATGAGCTGGAGAAGGAAATGGCAGACTACTCCAGTATCTTTGCCAAGAAAATTCCAAATGGGGTGACAAAGAGTCAAATTTAACCAAAGACTAAATTTTTTCTGACTCCAGGTCCAGTTCTGATAACTAGCTGATTTAATGCACTGAAATTACCCAGCTGTTTATTGCAACAAGTTGGCATGTTGTAATGGGGGTTATAAGCAGAAATAAAAGGACATATATGAGAGACATTTTAAATGTCTAAGCAAGACATGGCAATAGACTGAACACCTGTGGTGCTGAGTGCTATAGGTAGGAGGCTTAAAAGAACATTTAGAAATCAATTCATATGTGTTTGCATTATACATTGCTTATTCTGAATGCTGGTTATTACAAGGGAGGTATCACCCACTTTTTAGTTCTTTGACTGAAGGCAAAAGTCTGCCCAGATTCCAAGTCCTGCCTCCTCTGATCTGTCCTGCCCAACCTTGGGACAGAAACCAAGACTCACTTTTACTGAAATGATCAAAAAGAAGGCTGAGAAGGACCAATCCTTATGCCTAAAGGGAAATGACTTCTTAGCTCACCAGGTTGGAAGTGCAGCAAAGAAAGCTTTGACATTTGCAGACTTTCACACTCACAGCAAGTCTCAACAAGTCTCCAGCTTGACAGAAAGAAGGCTAAAGCTGAATGACAAAGAGAGTCTGATTGCCCTTGCTGCTGTGACAGGAGCAGCAGGGTCCATCCTCTGCCAGTTTCAGGCAGTCTTGTGGATCCCATTGTAGAGAAAGTAACTAAAAAAGAATTCTGGATTCCTTGAGCTCACTTGGAGCGCTCAAATATTCAACACAGCCTCATTTCTGTACTTGAAAAGAGATGTGAACTTTTGTCCTTAGTTCATTGTTACACTTGCCTTCAAAACAAAAAGACTTATGTAGATTCATTTCTTTTAGAAGTTACAAAGACAATCAACTTGAAAGTGATTTTTCTGAAGGAAAGTCAGAAATTAGAAAAGCAGGTGATCATAAACAAATTGCCAGGATGCCCTTCAATAGCAGAATGGTTGAACAAGTTGTGATAAATGATTTGATGAAATATTATTATGCTGTAAAAAATGATGAGCTCAATGATTTTAGAAAAAATATGGAAAGATGCATGAAAAATATGGAGAAATGAGCAGAGCAAAGAGAACAATGGATACAATAACATTAATATTGTTTTAAGAATGACTGAGCAAATAAGTTATTTTATCACAAATCCCCAAATTAATTACAAATGCTATCTGAATCCAGAGAAATAACTAATAAAGTATGTATAGAATAACTTACTATATATATATGTCTATGTGTATCTGTCTATTTGTGTTTAATGTAGCCATCTCTGGGGGGAGAGGAAGAATAAAAAGAAATTTACATAATAATTTTGTTGTATATTTTTAAGGAATAGCAAGTTGTATATAATATATTTGCAGTTTCAAATGCAATCAGTTATTTCTATTGTACTATGCTACAGAAATGATTGCTTTCTTCTATAAATTAAAAATAAAGTTAAAAAGATAAACAAATTGTTCGTGACCTCATCAGCGAAGGTCCAATTATCATCTCTATGCAGATGATTCCCTAATCTATATAGCCAGAAGAGTTTCTCTCCTGAGCTTGTCATGCAATCTCCAAATGCCTCCAGGGCATTTCAAACTAAATGTTCCATAGATACATAAAATTCATCAAGTACTAAGACAAATTTGTAATCTCTTCCTAAAACCTGCCCTCTTCCAGATCTTTCCATTTCTGTTTAGGGCATCACCATCCTTTCCCATGGTGGAATGGGCAGATGTGAACAATTTGTTCCAATGGCTATGAAGGCAGTTGAAGTAGGCGAAGTGGAGCGCTTAGAGCTTGGTTAGACCCAGAAGATGCCAAGGTCATCCAATGCATCCTGAGCCATCAACAGTCATCTTGATCCTGTCCTGTCACTGGACTATGATGACTCTGGAGGAGAGAGTGAGGCAGATTACTTAATGCCAGCTCTGCATTTAAATCCAATTTATGCATGAATCAAAAGCTATTACCCACACCATTTTACTATTATACCTCAAAGTCCTGTGGCAATGAACAAGTGATGAAGTAGCAAATGCAGATACATTGGGAGCTGTAGTCAAAAATCTGCACACAGGCAGCACAGGCCATAGGTTCATTTCTCACTGGAAGAAGCAGTGGGATTCAGCAGCCCTCTGGGTATCTGAGCAGCCTTTCAAGGATCGTACTGCTCACCTCCTGGTGTGAGGAAGGGTACTAGAAAATGTGCCCTAAAAATTGTCTGCCTACCCTACCCTGGCCTGATTACCACAGGAGGCAAGGAATCCCAATGTGTGGTTAAAACATACACAAAAATGTACAAAACATACAAAAACATCTGCAGAGATGATTCCACTCACCATCAGCACATGGAACGTGTGCATACTTATAGACAACACAAAGTCTAGTAGACCTGAAAGACAAACTGCTCTTGTTGCAAGAGAACTCAACAGGTATCACATCCAAATAGCAGTCCTGAGTGAAATAAGGCTGGCAAATGGAAGGTCAGCTTACTGAAGTCGGAGCTGGATACACATTTTTCTGGAGTGGACACAGTGAATGGGAGCAGAGTGAAGCTGGCATGGGTTTTGCAATGAAAACTAATCAATAGCAAGCTGGCATGCCTGCCAAAAGGAGTGAATGATAGTCTCATGGCAATGCAACTACAGCTCGTAGGAAAATGCCATGCCACCATCTTCAGTGCCTATGCTCCCACCATACAAACCCTGATGAAGTCAAAGAAAAATTTTATTAAGACCTAGAGACCCTTATCATCAATGTGCCAAAAGAGGACTAGCTTGTAATTCTGGGTGACTTTAATGCTAGAGTAGACTCAGACTATCAGACTTGGTAGGGAATTCTAGAGAAGAATGGAGATGGAAACAGCAACAGCAATGGTCATTTACTGCTGAAGACTTGTGCATCGCATGACCTTCTCATCACCAACTCTGTTTTCTGCTTCCCTAAACACAATAAAACTTCATGGATGCATGCTCACAGCAAACACTGGCATCTGATAGACTATGAATAAGGAGAAGGGACAGACAAGATATGAGAGTGA
The DNA here is from genome assembly GCA_023548195.1 of Bettongia penicillata ogilbyi. Lineage (NCBI taxonomy): Eukaryota > Metazoa > Chordata > Mammalia > Diprotodontia > Potoroidae > Bettongia > Bettongia penicillata. The sequence continues at coordinate 6,237,920 of JAJHZJ010000126.1, read as the reverse complement.
CAACTGTGTGGTGCATAGTGCTGGACTGATCATACACTTATCCTTTCCAAGCTAAATATTCACATTCACCAAAAGCACCACCCCAACGCAAAATGGCTACCAGAAGAATAAATGTCAACAAATTAGAGCTCTTCTCAGAGCATGAACAGTTTGCTGTTAATTTAGAGGGAAAGTTGAGCCAGCACACAGTTGGCAACAATGGAGCAGAAGAGGAATGGGCAGCTCTCAGAGATTTGGTGTACAGCACTGCATTTGCTCATCTGGGTCAGAACACTCGCAAACATCAAGACTGGTTTGATGAAAATGATGGGGAAATGAGAACATCACAGGATTTACCAGCAGGATAGTTCATTCACCTCTAAGAAGGCAGCATTTAATTCCATCAAAAGTAAAGTATAAGCAAAGCTTAGAGAGATACAGGATTCCTGATTCAGTAAGAAGGCAAATGAAATTCAGTTTTATGCTTTTCCCTGAAAGCTATTTATGGACCAAAAATTATGGTGCCTCACAACTACTCAGTGCTGATAGAGCCACACTGATTAGTGAAAAGGACATGATCCTAGAGAGATGGGTTGAACACTTCCATAGTGTTCTCAACAGATATCATCAATCCATGCTGAGGCTACTGACCATTAACCTCAGTTTGAAGTCAGCCTCTCCAATAGCTGAACTTCCAACTGAAGAAGGGGTTTTGAGTGCCATTGGTGTGGCAAAGCACCTGGTGCTGATTCCATTCCAGCTGAGATTTACAAGGTAGGAGGATCATTGCTCATACAAAAGCTGACTGAAATTTTTCAGCTTATATGGCAAGAGGAGTTTATCCTCAGGAGTTCAAGGATGCCTCCAATGTCCATCTATATAAAGGTAAAGGGAATAGATTGTCCTGTAACAATCACAGGGGGTCTCTCTCTTCGTCATGGCTGGCAAGATTCTTACTAGAATTCTCCTTAATGTATTGATCCTTTACCTGGAAGATGGTCATGTACCTGAGAGTCAGTGCGGCTTCAGAAAGGGCTGAGGAACAGTCGATATGATGTTTGCTGCCCAACAACTCCAGGAGAAATTCCAGGAGCAGAACAGAGGTCTGTACACAATGTTTGTAGATATGACCAAGCACTTTAACACCATCAGTCATGAAGACTTACGAAAATTATATCAAAATTTAGTTGCCTAGAGAAGTTCATCAGCATTGTACATCAATTTCATGATGGCACGTTTTCCCGAGTTCCAAATAGTGGACAATGTCCTCATGCCATCAGTCACCGATGGAGTGAGCAAGCATGCGTACTTGTTTCCATGCTTATTAGCATGATATTTTCAATCATATTGTCAAATATTTTCAATGAGAATGAACGTGGCATCAAGATCAACTACCATACTGATGGCAAGTTCTTCAATTTGAAAAGGCTCCAAGCCAAGACCAAAGTGGAGGGAGTGTTGGTGCATGATTTTCTGTTTGCAGATGATTGTGCACTCAGTGCAGCCTCTAAAGCCGAGATGCGACAAAGTATGGATCAATTCTCTGCTGACTGTGCTAATTTGGACTAATAATTAACATCAAGAAAACACAGGTGCTGCATCAGCCACCACCACACCATCCATACATGGAACCACCACTTACAACAAATGGAGAAGTTTTGAATGCTGTGGACAAATTCACTTACCTTGGTAGTGTCCTTTCCAGGGATGTACACATTGACGATGAGGTTGACACATGCATTTCCAGAGTTAACTCAGTGTTTGAGAGGCTCCAAAGAAAAGTTTGGGAGAGAAGAGGTATTAGACTTACTACCTAATTGAAGACCTACAGAGCTGTTGTGCTGACCTCACTGTTGTATGACTGTGAACCATGTACAGTCTACCAGTGCCATGCCAGGAAACTGTATCACTTCCATTTTAATTGCCTTAGGAAGATTCTGAAGATCACTTGGCCAGATAAGGTACCAGACACTGAGGTCCTTGCTCAAACCAAACTGCCAAGCATTCAAACTATGCTTCAGAGAGCATGGCTCCAATAGGCTGGCCAGGTTGTTTGAATGCAAAATATATGCTTGCCAAAAAGACTATTTGATGGAGAACTCACATGGGGCAGGTGATCCCATGGTGATCGGAAGAAGCGATACAAGGATACTCTCAAGAACTTTGGATTTGATTGTGTGACATGAGAGACACTGGCACAGGACCGCTCAGCATGGCATGCCCATATCAGAAAAGGTGCTGTGCTCTGTGAGCAAAGCAGAATTGAAACAGGACAAAGGAAATGTAGGATTCACAAATTTGGAGTAACCACCCCAAATGTTCACACAATATCTTTGCCCAATCTGTGGTAGAACATTCCGAGCTCTGGTTGGTCTGATCATCCACAGTCAGACACATTGAAACTTCACTTTATCATGGTGATGTCATTCTGGTCCTCTTCCAGAATGAAGGACAACAAACCACCACAACAAAACAACTCCCAATCAAGCTTCCCTCAACCAGCAGGCCCATCAAATGGATGGAGAAGATCTTCTTTATTCATATTCAAATAGAGACCTTATACTTCTTGATTATACTAAAACAGAAACAATAAAACATCCTACTTTGCTTGGCCACACAGGGGTGAGGGAACCTTCATTCACCAAAGCAGTCCATTAACAATTTGTATAGCTCTGGCTGAGGGCATAGGTTTGGTTTTGTTCATCTATAGAAGAAAGATGCTCAAATCAATTAGTACTTTGTAATGTCTAATGCTTTGAAATCTCCCTTCTTGGAATCAAAGAGATCAAGGGCACCTTGAAAAGTATCAGCCAACAAAGTAGCAGAACTACACATATTGAGGACTTGTAGCCCCCAAGGTATAGGCCTAAGGTTTATAGTCAGGGATTTTCAGTTTGCTCTACCCCAACAAAGGCATGATCAAGGTCAAGTTTTGGCTATAGGAAGGGCCAATCATCTTGGCTGCAGAAGGAAGTGCTCTTCTAACATTAGAACCATCTTTGTAAACCCTCAAGGTGATGAAAGGATGAGATTCCCCTTGAAGGGCATCTGGGAAATTTCCTAATGGCCTGGGGCATAATCCACATTCTATATAGTCATCTAGGAAGGGCAAGGAATAGCAATGGCTAGTGTCCTTAGAAAAGGAGCATGAGAGGTAGAAGGACTCTTAAAGGCTGTAATAGACCACCCAATACCAAAGAAGACTCCATGCCTAATTAGTCAAAAACAAGCGTGCATTAAGTTCAGCTGTGTGCTAGGCAATAGGAAAGTGCTGAGGAATTTTTAAAAAATTAAATGCTTTAAATTTAAACTGAAGAAATTAAAAAAAAATACTTGCCCTATTGCCAACACATTGCCATCCAGCATCTGCCTAAAGACCCACAGGGAAAGGAAACTCAGGATTTCCCCTGGTAACCCATTCCATATTAGGGAAGCATTTCCTGATCTCTGTATTCAACAACTTATTCATTCATTCATTCAATAAAAAAAAAAATTATAATGGATAGTTTTGCCCTCTGGTACCAAGTAGGACAAATAACATCTTATAAATAACAGTAGATGGCAATACTTGAAGACAGTCACTGTATTCCCAGAGTCTTCCCTTTTACAACTTAACACTATCTGTTGGCCTTTCGTGGGAAAGCTAGTGTGCTGGAGTCACTCACAGGAGTGTGGCAATGACTGGATTCCCTTCCAGTTTCTCTTACCTTTGTTACATACACAGGTAAGCTAGCTCATCAGCTAGAAAGGTCACCATAGAAGTTCATATTATTTAGTTGCGCATTACGTAGGATTCAACCACAACTAATAAGGAGGTAATTTATGATTACTGTAAACAACCTGTGGAAAAGGTTTCCCAGGTTTGCCTCTGTCAGCAGTCTGCCAGATGCTCAGAGCAAGTGCCTCCCAAGTCTCTCACTGTAAATCTCACCTGAGGCTTCCTGAGAGGGAACTCAACTGGGGAAGTAGAAAGCCAGTGCCAGCATGCATCTTCTCCAAAAGATGCTTTCTCTTTACTCTTTTCTAAACCCACATTTTAAAACCAGGTCATCCCTAAAGTTACGAAAACTCAGAGTTTCTTTCCCTCACTTACTCTGAAATAGAAACCTCTTGACATGTGGACTGTTAAAAAAAAAAAAAAGAAGGAATATGAAAATCCATCCAACCACGTACAAAGAACAATTTTCCCTGTAACATTTCAGGAATCTGACAGGACCAACAACAAGACAATCAGAATTCACTCTTTTCACTTTAAGTGAAAAATGTTTTGAACATATTTAGATCCTTTAGCCAAAGGTTCATTTAACCACACATGACAGTGATGGGAATATAATGGATACAATTTTACTCTAAGAGGTTATCAGCTGCTGTGGCATTGATAATATATTCATGTAAAACAGCCACAACTAAGCACCTGCAGAGTTTTACAGAGAGGCTTATTTTTTGATTACATACACATGTACCACAGATTTACTGGTTGTGTTAATTTGAGTTTAGAAGACCTGAGCATATGGGAAACAGAAAAAAGACATGCCATATATTTTTGTCAATTGCGTTACATTTTAAGAAAATCCCATATTGGACGTTGTAAAATTACCAAGCATATTTCAACACAACCGCACAAACCAGGCACCACTGGGGGTTGGAGGGTGGGGTGGGAGTGGGAGTAGAACAGTAGCTATAAAATCAAGTCCCTGATCTTAGCCTATCCACTTCTGGGTCCTTCTCATTGCTCTCCTACCGTACCTGTTATATATACTTTTAGGCTCACTCAATGAACTGCCGATTCGATTGTATTTCAAAATCTAAGCAATATACATTCTTCCTACACATTGATTCTTCTGAGTGTACTACAAGACTGATCCACAGACATATAGACAACTTCAGCATTTATGGAGAATTCCTATTCCATTTGGACTCTCTAAGAACATATTCATAACAGTGAGAAAAAACTTTGATCACCTCATCTCCTTGTTTGATACTAATAGAGTATCGCTCATTTAACAAAGTCTACCTGTGATTGAACCTATCAAGGAATATTGCATGATCATAACAAATGTATTAAAAGTGCTTTATAGAATCTCTAAGACTGAATTTTGTTTTACCAATTCAAATTCATGTCTAGATATATATAATATATATACATATAACATGTATATATATGTGTACCTATATACATAAACACGTATGTGCATGCACATAAACATTATAGATAGATTGATTTATTGTTTTTCAGTCATGTATGACTCCTTGTGACCCCATTTGGGGTTTTCTTGGCAAAGATACTGGTGTGCTTTGTCATTTCCATTTTATGGATGAGGAAACTGAAGGAAACAGGGTTAGGTGACTTACTCAGGGTCACATAGCTAGTAAGTGTCTCAGGATGAATTTGAACTCAGGTCTCACTGACTCCAAGCCTAGAACTCCAACCACTATACCATTTAGCTGATCCATATATTGCACTTTGGTAAGCAACAAAAAATAATAATAGAAGGATAGGGAATATAGAATATTTATCATTCAATTGTGTAACTGAAAATAATGATGAACTATCAAAAATTATCTATAAAACCTTGACTATTCCCTTTTAATATTCTCATTACAACTGCACACAGATCATTCCCATAAGGATTTTGAAGAGATGAGAAAATAAGCATTGCTTTAGTGTCACTGGTAACTTCTTATCACTTTTTTTGATAACAATAATATTCATGATCTTTTCTGTTCTTTTGGAATTTCCTCCTCTTTGGATATCTTGGAAAGCCTTCTCTGAGTGTCTCTAATATTGTGTCATCTTTAGTATGTATTTGTTTATTTTCAAACACTTTCTAGGGTTCATTTTTGGAAGGATTATTTCTACTCCTTCAGTTACTTTAATAAGTATTAGAGTTCAAATGTACTTGTTTCACTTTCATTGATAATGAGAATGAATTGCTAAAAAAATACTGGCAGAACTTTTTTCATTTCGTATCTATTTATTATTTTTCCAGTTTCATTTATAAACGCTCCTAGGAAGTTATTCCTTAATTGATTGTAAGCAAAGCTTTCTGTAGGCTTAACTTCTGCTCCACTGGATTTCTCTGATTGTGAGACCATGGTTCTCATAATCTTTCGTCATTCTCCTTGACAATGTTTTGCCAATGAGTTTGAAATCAAACTAGTGACGCCATCTTTACCTCTTCATCTTATAATTATTGTTGAACTAAACTATACTAAACCTGTAAAACAACTTTAGTTTTTTTTCTTTCTCTACTATGTCTTAATACTCTGAAATTAGAAAGTTATGTCCCACATGCGTAACAAGAATCAGGCTGCCCCTTCTGTCTAAGCACTTTTGAAGAAGTATGTATGAAAGAAATTTAGCTACATTTTGTGTTTAAAAGGATTGGGGAAATATTCTTAATATTTAAACTAAATTTATTTTCCTTTTTAGTAAATTTCTTCTTCACAGTCTCATTTAAGCCTACAACAAAACATACCAAACAATTTCTTTCCCTATGGTTAGAAACATTTTAATTAAGTGACAGAGCTACATTAACCTTTTTAGACAGGAATTTTCCTAGGAAACTCTCCTTGATGTCTACTCCAAATTAGCAGAGTAGATCAAGTGGCCTGGATTGATCCCCTTTCTCTTTGTTCTTTGCTGTACTTATATATTCTACAAACTTAAGGCAGCCTAACTCTTCCCCCACCCTCACATGAATGGTTATTCCATGCTGAGAAACGTGATCCTATATGGGGACACATAGTGCATCATGTTTTCATTGATCCCTGCAGCCTCAGTAGGTTCAAAGTATGTGCTTCTCAAGCTTTTCAGGTTTCTCCAGGCCTAGAGGTTTTGATATTCAACAGGCAAAAAAACAGCTTCAGCTTATAAAAGAGCAAAGCATGTTATAAATATTCAAACACTGTGTAAAAAAAAAGAAGAAGCATCCTTCTCTGAAAGACTCAGGGAAATCGGAATTCTGTCTCAAAGCCGCAATTGACAGATACAGGAATCATTTGATCATGGCCTCTGAAAATCTGTTGCCGGACCAAGCAGAAGGTATCTCCCTATAGTCATGCTGGGAACTATTCAAAGGTGGGGATGTGTTCCAGCTCTCATGAAAGGTCCTTATGAAGATCTTATATATTTTTTAAAAGATTTCTTTAATATTATTCCAATAGGAAATATTTCAAAGTCAATAAATATGAAATGGAGACATATTCCCAGGCTTTCTAGACATGTGTCAACTCAGATTTTAAATACTAAAATAATTATAGTCAAGGTTCTGCAGGGTTTTTTCAGTGGAAAGCAGCACCACCACTAAAAGGTTCTAGCCTTGGGAAACCATTCAGTCCAACTGTGGGAAAACATTCAGTTCAACAAAAATTTAAGGGAGTATGACTTTTAGGGATCTGCTTGAGGTTTTGAGCTATACTGGGAATACAGAAATGTAAAACCACACCATGCAGACTCTGCCCTGAAGTAGTTCACAATCCATTAGGGATAGGGGAAACGATAAAATATATATTCAGAGGATTATGATGCAAGTTGGCATACAATAAGTGAGTGAAAAACAAGCATTTTAAGTGTGTTCTAATTTTAGGCCAGAGCAGAGAAGAGTGGTGGGAGAGAGGTACTTTGCCAGGCACTAGGGATACAGATACAAAAATGAGAAGTAAGACATGCCCCCACTCCCCGTCTCAAGAAGCTTACATTTTAAAGGCAACAGAAACACACAAGGGATGATGGCAGGAGGGAGGAAAAGATGAGCAGTGAAGGAGAGAATTTCATTGGCACATCCTTTCTAGGGACAATGGTACTAGGAATTTGATTATTGTTCTTAGGGAAAAGGTAGAAAGCTAGGGGGAAAGAATACATCCAGGGCAACTACAGAGTGGAAAATGACCAGAGTGGATGTCAGGAAGTGCCAAGCAGAATGCCTCAGCTCTACCTAGGCCTGGCTTCTGGTGGTCCAGTTTATTGGCTAGGACAACAGCAGCAACAGAAGGATCATTAGTAAAAAGGACAGAGAGAGTATTGTTAATATTGACTACATCTTGATATTATTTTGAATTTTCATTTTATTATTTTGTATGTAGCTATCAACTATTTTTCTTAGTAGAATATAACCTGCTGAGGGCAGGGACCATCTCGCATATATCCAGTGCCACTTTGTGTATATGTTTTTGTGTCCGAAGCACTTAGCACTGTAACTGAATGTGGTAAGCTAAAAAGAGCTTGACAAATTGAGTTGAATCAAGAAGACTAAACTGACAAGTATCTTAGAGATTCGGAGGGATCTATCATTTCTAGGTAATGTCTTAGACTGAGATAGTTTCTGACCTACTCTGTGAAGGAAGTAAAGCAGGAGTGCTTACCCTCTTTGTGTGTCATGGACTCCTATGGTTGTCTAGTGAAAACTATGAATCCTTTCTCAAATTAATGTGTAAAATAAAATATAGAGGATTGCAAAAGAAATCAATTACATTAAAATACATAGAGATTTTTTAAGTGGTCACAGATTCCCACATCAGTAATCATGAAATAAAGGATTTGTAAGCATCTTGATATCAGTAGAAAATCATTCCAGCCTATAGGTCCAAATAGGTTCCAAAAGGTCCATATAAGGGAGGGCAGGACAAGATACGAAGATCAAAAAGTCCAGTTTGGCGAGAATATAAAAAATGTGAATTGGAGTTACATGACATAAGACTGGAAAGGTTGGTTGGAACCAGATTGTGGAAGACCTGGAATACAGGCAAAGAAAGCATCGCTTTATCTAAAAGTACAAAGTATTTCTGAACTGGACAATAATGTACATCCGAAACATATTTATCACTGATGTGAGTGGTGACTGGAAGAGACAGAAGATAGAGAGAAGACAAGTAGAAAACTTTTTAAGGGGTCCAAGTAAGAAGAAATATAGGAGAGGCTGACCTAGAATGGGGTGTGAGTAGAAGGGATGTGAAAGATATGGCTAAAAGACTATTGCTAAGACTTGGAAGCTGATTGGATGTAAAGGAGAGGGGAAGAAGAAGAGTTTGCTCTCAGATGATTAGGAGATTGGTACACCTTACCATTTGAGTAAGTTTCTCTCTAAGAACAATTAAACACATTCTAGAATCAATTAAACCCTGTACTCTTTATGGGGCTGGAGATCCATATTACCATGTAACTCTGGATTAAACACAGGTCACTTTACTCCACCTAAGAGCTGTGAAACTGTAGGATGGCATGGTCCTCTCACATATAGCAAGCTTTACTGTTATTCTCCCTATTATAAGAGAAGTCTATAACTTTGTTGTCAACTTTTTCAGCCAGAATGTGTTTATAAGTTTCTCTTATGTTATTTCCCTTCAGCATGCAGTATTCTCAGCCATTTGGCATCAATGGGGGAAAAAATGAACCTAACAGTCAATTTCACAGATATAGAAATGTCCAGTGGGAAAACACCCTCTACTAACGTACCTAGACATCTAGATGGTACAGTAGCTAGAGCACTGGAATTGAGGTCAGGAAGACCTAAGGTCAAATCTAACTTCAGATATTTGTCAGCTATGTGACTCTGGGCAAGTCTCTTAATTTGTCTCCATTTCTCAACCTTAAGGAAAAAAAAGAATAATAATAGGGACTATTTCTCCAGGATCTTGTAAGAAGCAAATGAGATATGTGCTTAGCACAATGCCTGGAACATTGCAGGTGCTCAATGCTCAATAAATGATTTTTTTTCCTTATCCTTTTACCCCACAACCCCTCCCAATGCACTTCAGTGCCTACTTTGTAATGTATAACCTCAGAGTTGACCAAAGCACTTTTTTGTCAGAGGTGGGACCTGAATTCAGTTTCTAGGTTCCTGCTCCTGACTCCAAAGCCAGGTTTCTACTCACAGCACCACACTGCCCATCTCTTTGGCCATTGGCATTGAAAGATTTATTTTGTCAAGTTATGCATCTCCATTTTATAAATTAAAAAAACTAAGGTCAGGACTTGCCCAAATGTCAAGTGCCAAGAGTAGGGTTCAGAACTCTTAACTTCTAACCCTACTCTTGACAAGCCAATTCATGGTCTTTTAAAATTCCATGAATTGCATTGTATAACTACAAGAAAGGGGAATATTGGACTTAATGTGTGTTCATCCTTCGTTGCCGAAGAAGACCATGCCATCAGAGAAACAATGACATGACTTGTACTTGACCTTGTTTTGAGTGAGGGAGGGCTTTGAAGGTCACCAGCCTTACTTCTCCTCCAGAGCCATCTGAATCCAGTGACCAGATATTCATCAGGATGACTGGAGATGATCCAGGATGAGGCAATTGGGGTTAAGTGACTTGCCCAAGGTCACACAGCTAGTGACAAGTCTGAGGTGAGCTTTGAACTCAGCTCCTCCTGACTCCTGCACTGATGCTCTATCCCCTGCACCACCTAGCTGCCATTGGACTTAATAGAACTTAGGAGAATGTGTGTGACTGGGTAGGGAGTGTAGAGGTGGAGGGGCTAGGAAGAAAATCAAATCTCTTTAATGTTTCTCTTCAACATCTAATCATAGGTAACTAAGCCTTCCTCCCCCAGGTTTCCATTTGTTTAGAATACGCATAAAATCAGTTATTGACTCTGCTGGTCAAAGGATCATAGATTTACTGTTAGAAAAACCATTAGAAATTGTCTAATCCAACCATCACACTTAACAGACACTTAGACTCAGAGACATGATGCAACTTGCTAAAAGTCACACAGCTGTGTATTGCCATAACTAGTATTGATCTAGGATACTAATACATCCTCTTTGCTGAACTTCAAGGTTTAAATCCACATTGCCAAAGATGTTCAGAGAATTATTTTAAGAAGACCTAGAAAATTCAGTAATGTTTTCATGCATTTCAAAGGTCGAGTAGTTTCTCCTTTAAATTCAAATTCAAAGGGAGAAATAAAACTTGAATTTTAAAATTCTGTCATTTCATACTAGTAAATTGAAAAGTTGTTGGTATAAGTCTACTATAACCACTCGTCAGAAGTTATTTTAAAAAATCAGGGCTCTACTCCATCTTGTTAGTGCCATATCATTTGCACATGAGATCTCATTAGTATACTTTCCTTCCATACACACATTCAGTCTGAGAGGACAGACCACAACTGGATGCAACCAAAGAACCTGCCATCACCTATTAAGTACTTCTCAGCTTGACTTCATCTGAGTTTCTCTCTCTTGAAAACTGAAATAAGTTTGTGATAGAAATGTTCATGAAATGGAGAAGTCTCATAGATTTCACTTTTTAATTTTTCTTTCATTTTGAAGATTTCCCCCTGCTTACACTCAGTCTTTCCTGACCCCTAACTACTTGTTCCTCTCTCTCCCGCAACATATGAAAACACACACACAATACATATATACAAATATATTTGTGTGTGTGTATGTACATGGTGTTCTAAAAATCTAAATAGTTTTAAAATTTACTTTTAAGAATATGTTATATGTATACATATATAAATACATTAAAATATAGAGGTATGTATGTATATATATATGCATACACAGATACATGTGTGTATGTCTTATGTGTTGATATTATTTTCTCACAAAATATGTTAACCTCTTGAGGACACAGATTTTTATTTTCTCTTTGTATCCCTATTACCTAACTTAGAATCTAGCTCATAATATGTTTTTCTTTTTTGAATTATTTCTTTTTCATATTCTTTTTTTAGTTTTGAATGCCAAATTCTCTTCCCTACTCATTAAGAAAGCAAGCAGTATAACATGAATTATACTTGTGAAATCTTGCAAAACATTTCCATATCAGCCATGTTGCAAAAAAAAGGAAAAACAAATAAAGTAAAAAATAAATATACTTTAATTTGCACTTTCTCTCTGGAAGTAGAAAACATTTTTCATGATGAGTCCTTTGGAATTGTGTTGGATCTTCATATTGAGCAGAATAGCTAAGTTTCACAGTTGATCATCGTCAAAATGTTGCTGTTACTATGTACAATGATCTTTCTTGGTTCTACTTACTTCGCTCTGCATCAACTCATGTAGATTCTCCTAGGTTTTTTCTGAAATCATCCCCCTTGTCATTTCTCATAACACAATAGTTTTCAGTTGCAATTATATACCACAAAAATTGTTGTCATTCCCCTGTTGATGGGCATCCCTTCAATTTACAATTCTTTGCTAAGTAAAAGAGTTGCTATGGATAATTTTGTGCAAAAAGGTCCTTTTTCTTTTTCTTTTTTTGGAATGCAGAACTAGTAAGTGGTACTGAAAAGCTATACAGTTTTGCAGACCCTTGGGCATAGTTCCAAATTTCCCCCCCACCCAAATTGTTGGACAAGTTCACAACTCTAGCAATGGTGTATTAGTGTCTCTATTTCTCCATATCGCCTTTACCATTTGTCATTTTCCTTTTCTGTCATGTTAACCAATCTGATATATGTAAGATGGTACTTCAGAGTTGTTTTAATTTGCATTTCTCTAATCAATAGTGTTTAGAACATTTTTACATATGATTATGGATATCTTTGATTTTTCTTCTGAAAATTGTCCGTGTTCTTTGACCATTTATCAATTGGGGAATAGCTCTTATTTTTTATAAATTTGAGTCAGGTCAATATTTGGGCTGTATATATTTGAGATATGAGACCTCTATCAGAGAAATTTGCATAATTTTGTTCCTGTTTCTTATCTTCCTTCTAATTTTGGCTGCATTGCTTTAATTTTTTGAAAAATTTTTAATTTCACATAATCTAAATTATCAATTATGTTTCCTATGATCCTATGGATTTTTTGGCTATAAATACTTCCCTTATTCATAGATCAGATAGGTAAAATTTTCTAATCTGCTCTAATGAAGATATGATAGGGCATAAAGTATATCATTTCCTTATGATGTCATTTATGCCTAAATCATGTACCAATTCTGGACCTTATCTTAGTATGTTGTGTGAGATAATTGCTCTATGTTTCTAACGAACAAATTCCCAACAATTTTTTTTTGTTAAATAATGAATTTTTGCCCCATAAGTTTGGATTTTTCTTTCTTTTTCTTTGTCTGAGATCACAATGGCTACCCTGACTTTTTTTTAACCTCAGCTAAAGCAGAAGCCCCAGCCCCTTATTTTAACCGTATGTGAATCTTTCTGTTTCATGTGTTTCTTGTTAAAAAAAAAAAAACCAAAACATTGTAGGATTCTGGTTTCTAATCTGTTCCGCTCTCTGCTTCTGTTTTATGGTTGAGCTCATTCCATTTACCTTCACAGCTATGATTTCTAACTGAATATTTTCCTCCATCCTATTTTCTTCTATTTATACTCTTCTCTTTTTACCCTGTCCCTCTTCAAAAGTGTGTTTTGTTTCTTCCATAGCATCCCTTAATCTGGTTTTCCTTTCATCAACCCTCCCCCCTGACTTTTGCCTCCCACTTCCCTAATGGGCAAAATACATTTCTCCCATCTGAATGTGTGCATATATTCTTCCCTCTTTGAATCAATTTTGATGGGAGTAAGGTTCAAGTGTTGCTTACGATTATCTCCATTTTCCCTTCCATTATAAAAAGCTCTTCCATGTACCCCTCTTTTTTATGAGATATTTTTCCCAATTCTTTCTTTCCCTTTCCCCTTCTCTCAATATATCTTTTTCTCACCCCATCATTTTTAGATCTTTCCAACAAAATTGACTCACTCTTGTGACCCCTATGTAGATTCCTTCTAACTGCCATAATAATAATAAAGTTCTTAACAATTATATCTATCTTCCCATATAAGAATGTAAATAATTTAACCTTATTAAAATCATTTAATTGAAATGATTTTCCTTTCATTTTTACCTTTTTATGTTTTTCTTAAGTCTTGTGGTTAAATGTTAAATTTTCTGATCAATTCTGATCTATTTTTTTTTTAAATTAAGAATGCTTGAAAGTTTTTTATTTCATTAAATATCCATTTTTCCCCTGAAGAATTTTACTCAGTTTTACTGGATAGGTTATTCTTGATTGCAATCCTGGCTCCTTCAGTTTCTGGAATATCACATTCTGAGATCTCCATTAATTAATATGGAAGCTGCGAAATCTTGTGTGATCCTGATTGTGGTTGCAAAATATTTGAATTCTTCCTTTCTGGCTGCTTGCAGTATTTTCTCTTTGATCTGTAAGCTCTACAATTTGGTAATAATATTCCTGGGAGTTTTAATTTTGGTGTCTCTTTCTGGAGGTGATCAATTGATTCCTTTAATTTCCATTTTACCCTCTGGTTCTAAGATTTTGGGGCACTTATCCTTCATAATTTCTTGAAATATGATGTCTAGGCTCTTTATCATGACTTTCATGTTGCACAAGAATTCTTAAATTATCTCTCCTTAATCTATTTTCCAGGTTAATTGTCTCCTTTCTCCATGAGATATTACACATTTATTCTGTTTTTTTATATTCTTTTAATTTTGTTTTATTATTTCTTTTTTTATTAAATTTATTTATTTAACTTTTTACATTCATTTCCACAAAATTTTGGGTTCCAAATTTTCTCCCCATTTATCCCCTCCCCCCACCCCAATACACCAAGCATTCTAATTTCCCCTATCACCAATCTGCCCTCTCTTCTATCATCCCTCCCTTCTCTTGTCCCCATCTTCTCTCTTGTCCTGTAGGGTCAGATGACTTTCTATTCCCCATTAACTGTATTTCTTATTTCCTAGGAGCAAGAACAATACTAAACAGATGTTCCTAAAACTTTAAGTTCCAAATTTTCCCAATCCCTCCCTCCCCACCCATTCCATTTAGGGAAGGCAGGCAATTCAATATAGGCCATATCTGTGTAGTTTGGCAAATGACTTCCATAATAGTTGTGTTGTGTAAGACTAACTATATTTCCCTCCATCCTATTCTGCCCCCCATTGTTTCTATTCTGTCTTTTGATCCTGTCCCTCCCCAAGAGTGTTGACTTCAAATTGCTCCTTTCTCCCATTGCCCTCCCTTCCATCATCCCTCCCACCCTGCTTATCTCCTTCTCCCCCACTTTCCTGTATTGTAAGATAGGTTTTCATACCAAAATGAGTGTGCATTTTATTCCTTCCTTTAGTCGAATGTGATGAGGGTAAACTTCATGTTTTTTTCTCAGCTCCCCTCTTTTTCCCTCCACTAAAAAGTTTCCTGCTTGCCTCCTGAATGAGAGATAATTTACCCCATTCCATTTCACCCTCTCTACTCCCACTATATTTCTCTCTCACCATTTACCTTAATTTCTTTATGGTCCCATCCTATTCAATTCACTCCGTGCTCTCTGTCTCTATATGTGTGTGCACGCACGCATGTACATGTGTGTATATGTGTATCTGTGTGTGTGTGGTCCCACCAACTACCCAGATACTGAAAAGTTTAAGAGTTACAAATATTGTCTTTCCATGTAGAAATGTAAACAGTTCACCTTTGGTAAGTCCCTTATGACTTCTCTTTGCTGTTTACTTTTTCATGCTTCTTCTCATTCTTGTGTTTGAAAGTAAAATTTTCTTTTCAGCTCTGGTCTTTTCATCAAGAATGCTTGGAAATCTTCAATTTCATTGAAATACCATATTTTCCCCTGAAGTATTATACTCAGTTTTTCTGGGTAGGTGATTCTTGGTTTGAGTCCTAGTTCCTTTGACTTCTGGAATATCCTATTCCATGCCCTTAGATCCCTTAATGTAGAAGCTGCTCTTGTGTTATCCTGATTGTATTTCCACAATACTGGAATTGTTCCTTTCTAGCTGCTTGCAAGATTTTCTCCTTGATTTGGGAATTCTGGAATTTGGCCACAACGTTCCTCGGAGTTTCTCTTTTTGGATCTCTTTCAGGCAGTGATCGATGGATTCCTTCAGTATTTATTTTGCCCTCTGGTTCTAGAATGTCAGGGCAGTTTTCCTTGATATTTTCATGAAAGATGATGTCTAGGCTCTTTTTTTGATCATGGCTTTCAGGTAGTCCCATAATTTTTAAATTGTATCTCCTGGATCTATTTTCCAGGTCAGTTGTTTTTCCAATGAGATATTTCACATTCTCTTCCATTTTTTCACTCTTTTGGTTTTGTTCTGTGATTTCTTGGTTTCTCAGAAAGTCATTAGCCTCCATCTGTTCCATTCTAATTTTGAGAGAACTATTCTCTTCAGTGAGCTTTTGAACCTCTTTTTCCATGTGGCTAATTCTGCTTGTGAAAGCATTCTTCTCCTCATTGGCTTTTTGAACCTCTTTTGCCAGTTGAGTGACCCTATTTTTCAAGGTGTTGTTTTCTTCAGCATTTTTTGGGGCCTCCTTTACCAAGGTATTGACCCGTTTTTCATGCTTTCCTTGCATCTCTCTCATTTCTCTTCCCAGTTTTTCCTCCACCTAGGTTGATTTTCAAAATCCTTTTTGAGCTCTTCCATGGCCTGAGCCCACCCAGACATCCACCTGGGATGTCTGGGATAGAAAGGCCCCGACCTCCACATCTTTCCCAGATGGCAAGCATTGTACTTCCTCATCAGAAATGAAGGGAGGAAGGAACATCTCTTCCCCAAGAAAGTAGCTCTCTATGGTCTTATTTTTCTTCCCTTTTCTGGGCATTTTCCCCACCAGTTACTTGACTTTTGAGATTCCTCTCCACCCCCGCCTAGATTTGCCCAGCTAGTGCTTGGGGTCTGATGCTGCTTCCCAGCCTCAGGGCTTTCAGTAGTGGGCATGGCTTCTATTCAATGTGAGCTTAAGTTCTGGTGCTTGGGTGGGGGCAGGGCCGCCTCCCAGGCTCAGTTCCCTCAGGGGGTTTATCCAGAGATCTTTGGTAATGGCCCTGAGCTCCTGCCTGCTGCTTGGGGAGTCCCGGGCCACAGCTGCCTGTGCCACTGCCTCTGCCACTGCCTCCCGAGGGGGTCCGAGTCACGGAGACACCCCGCTCCCGTCTTGGCCAGCCCAGAAGTCTCTCTCACTGACCTGGAGCGCCTGTGGGTGGAGGGACCTCCATGGCCACCGGAAATTCCATCCCTGAAGCCTGCTCGGATCTGCTTCTCTTGGGGCCGTATGGCCAGGGCAGTACAGGGGTGGACTCTGTGTACGGAGCACGCTGGACCCTTGGGGACAGTTTTCCAGGGCTCTCTGGATTGGAAATCTCCACTGTGTTTCTGCGTGGCTTGCACTGATCCAGAATTTGTGGGGAGTTCTTTTTACAGAAAATATATGGGCTGTGGGTTCGGAGCTAGCTTACGTGAGTCTTTCTACTCTGCCATCTTGGCTCCTCCTTCTCCTGTTTTATTATTTCTTGATGTCTCATAAAGTTATTAGCTTCCAATTACCTAGTTCTAATTTTTAAGGAATTATTTTCTTCATGAGCTGAGTCTTTAGTTTACATTCCTGCCCTGAACTTAGAGTGACATTAAAATATCTGAATAAAGATATTTCTTTCAGGGGATTTGAAATAGAGAACTAGATCATACATAATCATATTTCCCTATGTTCAGCTCTATTCATTAGTACTAAGGGCCTGTTTTCACCCAAAGTAGTGTATTATTACTCCAAATTGGGGACCTAGGAGCTAGGAGTGATAGTGGATAGAGTGGTAGACCTACTTGAGTTCAAATCCTTCCTTAAATATTTACTATATATGTGACCTTGGGCCAGTTATTTAATATCTATATATCTTAGTTTTATCATCTGTAAAATGGGAGTGATAATAGCATCTACCTTAGAGGATTCTTGTGAGGATCAAGTGACATAAGATTTATAAAGTGATTTGCAAACCTTAGAGCACTATATAAATACTAGCAATTATTATTGTCCAGAATGGGCATGGGATGTAGCAAATGAACAAGTCAAATATATTACCCTACCCTGGCAGAAGTTTCCTGTCCCAGACCTGTGCACTGCTCACTTATGCATTTACTAAGCACCATCTGTCAGCAGGTACTCTACTGGTTCTTAGCATACAAAGCCCAAAATGAAAAGGTCTCTTGTCTTTAAGAAATTAACATTCTAATGAAATGGAAGCATATTACAGCTGAAACTTCAGCTTCTCAGGCATATACTATACAGAGGTCAGGTCCTATTTTGATTTGAAGAGGATCTCAGACTGTTAGAAAAAAAAATGTGTGTCTGTGTGTGCATGTGTGCATGTGTGTGTGTGTATGTGTGTATGTGTGTGTGTGTGTGTGTGTATTGATAGTAGCATAAAATCCAAAGCCCAGAGTTTGGCTTGTAGAAGAAATATGAGCAGGAGCTAGAGGTCATAGCTCCAAGTGTAACATAAATCGCCAAACTGAAGAATCGATAAGAATAGGAAAGAAGAGCCAAGAGACTTGGTTCCTACATTCAATCCTTCCATATGAATGTGCACACACATATGCACATACAAAAGATGCAATAGGTATGGCAAGTAATTTTCCCTTTCTGAATATCATATTCTACCTCTACAAAATGAGGACAGAGTTGAAAGTAGGATAGGGTGATTGGGGCCTTAGATCAGAGCAATGTATTGTGAGGCATCCAAATAGTATAGAATGTTCCAAAAGCTTTAGTGAAGTTTTATGCTATTAAAGCTTAAAACTGTCTTGAGACTTTTGGGATATCCTATATTTTCAGTACTTCAGCAACATAGAACCAATTAAGATTAACATCTAATTACAGATAATTAGTTAAAATCATAATCTACTAGATGAGATCTTCTTTCACCCTAAATGAGCTCTTTCCAGGTTTGGTTCTCTCATAACCCCTCCTACTTCCACATTCTACATCAGTTTCTTCAGCAGTGTCCTTGTGTCATCATTGTTTTTCTGAAACACATATCTCCCTGCACCAAATGGACTGAGGTTAAGTTCAGTGCTCCTTCCCCACAAGCAAAAATTGATAGTTACAGCTAAGAATGTGTGTGAAGGACTCTGTGGCCCTTTGTTCTAACATTCTATCATTCTAAGTACTAAGGGCCCAATGATTGAAGGCACCATGGACCCTGAACCCTGCACATGACATGAGTCATCTACAGGAAATATTCCCAGAGGTGACCTATGACTTAGAGATGAAAGAGGAGACACCCTCTGTCATTAAGGAGGAAGCAGCCACTCAAAAATAGCTCCCATGAAAAACAATTTTAAACCTCAGGAATCATGAGCCCTTACAAAAGTCTGTTAAATTTAAAAAGGTAATATTGTAATGACAAACAAAAAGGGAGAAAGTTAGCCTCCCCTCACAAAATCTAAAGCAATAAGACCTTGACCAAAGGGCTGCAGTATTCTGGACTTGTGTGAATCTCTGCTGTAAAGGAAGCAGTCTCCTGTGAGCTTAGACAATTTGAGTCTGTTACTTGGGCCTGACTACTGGGATAGTTTTAACAGTAGTAATGGTGATGGTTGTGGTGGTAACAACATTGGTAACAGCAATAATAGATGAATTTTAGATGAAAATTGTTTTATGGAGCCTTTTCCATACTTTATCCCATGTAAGTTGTTATAGCAACCAGGTAAGGTCAGAGGTATAGCTATTATTATACACATCTTAAAAATGAAGAAACCAAGTCCCCTGAGAAGTAAAGTGTTTTGCTCATGATCATACAAATCCAGCCAGAGACTGAATTCAAGCCCATGTTTTCCTTGTGTCAAATCTATCATATTACCTAGTCTTCTACTCTGAAGACCACTGAGATTCTGGGATCACAAGTAGAAAGATAGATCCACTGGACTATAGTGAACCTGCCAAGGAATCTCCATTCTTAAGGCCTGGCATGAGGTCCCTTAATAGCTTTGCCTACCTCATCACTACAGATGTATTCTTCATAATTTTACTTTGATATGGGTTGACTGAAGGTTGCCTTCACACACATTGGAAATGATACGTTTGCTGCAGGTAGGTCTAGACTTGGGGGGGTGCAATCTGGGGATTCCTACCTAATTTGAACATATCCCAACAACATAGGAAAAAGAATAATACATTCAAAGAGTTCTTTTATTTTCTAGGGACACATCAAAGCCTTCCCAATGAGAGTAGTTTGCCTTTCTGTACTAAATTCAGGTTTCCAAGATTACCTAATTAAAAGGAAATTTTATGGTGGAACTAATGTCTAGTTTAGTAACAAGTCTAAAAATTCATCAGTTGACTTTTCTTTGTAACTACTGTGAGTTGTACTAACATACAAGCCCACTAGATTCAGAATATTATCTGAAGGATTTTTTTCTCTTTACAAATAAAATACACAGAGTATAACAAGCAGAGTATAACAAGAACCATAAAATCAGAACATTAGGATGTTTAATGAAACGACACCCAAATGATCGCTGTTGAATTTTGTACATTTCTAAAATATTGTACCTCAGATGGACACATCCCACACACATTTCAATACATCCTTTTCCTTCTCTTGACCAATTCGGATCACCTACTCTACCCTATGATGGTCAAAAGGCTCAAGATCATGACATACTAGAACCTGTCAAAGGAAATGGAGTTGTTTAGTCTGGAGGAAAATAGACTAAGAAAGAGATATGACAACCATTTTCAAATATCTACGAGCTGTATTATGGAAGAGGAACTATCCTGCTCTGCTTGGCCCCAAGGGACAGAAACGGGAAGAGATTATGGGTTATATATAAGAGTAAGTATGCTGGGGGGGAGGTTTTCTAATAATTTAGAGGTGTCCAGATGTGTAAATCTCTGCCTCAAAAGGTCATGATGAATTGTCCTTCACTAAAAGTCTTCAAGTCAAAGCTGGACAATCACATGTTGGAAATGTTGCTGCGAAGATTCTTGGTCATTTAGAAGCTAGATTAGATATCCTTCGAGGTCTCTCCCAACTCTGATTTTCTGGGAAATTCTGCTTTGTGAACTATAAAGTACCACATAAGGAACAGCTCTTTTTATACTTCTAGTCAATGTTAACATCACACACTGTAATGTTCAAGTCCAGAATCTTGCGAAGCCAAAATTTGCTCTTAAAATAAGTATCTGCTGGAGACCGGATTTTTATCATCAGCATACAAATAGGAACAGGATTAGACAAATCAGCCAAAATTTCGGAAAGGAAAAAGTTTAGGTTAGTAAACTTTTTTCTCTCCCACACCTCTCCTCTCTTTCCTTTGAATTTCAACATGGAAAAAGAACTTCACATCTGAGTGTTCACATATCCAAGCTGTTTGCCTTGGGGCCAGGCATGGACCAGTGCCTAAAAGTCTAGGGCTAAGAATAGCCTTGGGGTCTGAGCACCAGGGTAGAGACTAGGCTGATGTCCATGAACTATTTTGCCCAAATCTGAATCCATTTAGATTGGAAATTTTCTATCAGTTCCAGAAGTGGTAAATGTGGGTCAAACTCTCATATCTTGTTCAGCCTAATATCCCAGATTAAAAACCAAAAGGTCAGGGAACAGACTGGCACAGACCTGATGATGGAGGAACTCCATGGCAGACATATTTTTGAAAGAGAGAATTGCCTTTACTTATAATCAGGGATGGGGGATAGATTTTGGTCATGTGATTTCAATGCTTAAAAAAACTCCTGGGTGAGAAAGCTCCCTCTATCAATGTAGATCAGCAACTTCTCTTCATCTCATTGTATTAGAGTTTCCTAGAGCACCAAAAGGTTCAGTAACTTGACCAGGGTCACAGAGACAGTATGTGCCAGAGGTAACCCTGAAACATAGGTCTTCTTGGTTTCAAGCCTGGTATTCCATCTACTGAGCCACACTTCCTCTGTCAGTTTCACTTGTACTCCCTGGATCAGTTTTGACCCCAAAATGATAATTCTTTCAATGCATTCACTGTGTATTCTTGACATTTTGACCACACCTATAAGAGGAAACAACTGAGTACCACAGGACATGCGAGGTCCCTGAATATGGTCCAGTGCCTTGATTTGAACCTCCCTGAATTTCGGCTCCTCATCTGTAAAAGAAGGATTTAAAATTTGTAATTCCTACCTCACAAGCTTATTGAAAAAATTAACTGAGATAGTGTGTGTGAATGTTTCAAGACTTGAAAAACTTTTTGATTGTCATAACTGCTGCTACTGCTTTTGTTAATGATAACATGGAACAAATCCCTCACAAACTAAGAGAATGGCAAAAAAAAATCTTCCTAGAAAAAATGAAGGGCTATTTTGAGATGGGAACCAGTGACAGTCTTTTGCAATAGATCCAGTGTGAGGGAATGAATGAAGAAGGATTTCTTAAGTACCTAACAGGCACTGTACACTGTGAAAGACACAAGGAACACATATGAAAGTGAGACATTCCATTTCCTCCAGGGGCCTCTGATTAGTCAACTGAAACTTATCTCTCCAGCTTTACCAATGATCACTTAATTTCCAAATCTAATGACCTTTTTTTAATCCACATCCTCCACTGATCACCTTCTCATCAATACTTTGCTCTCTCAGGGTTTTCATGACTTTGATCTCTTTTGGCTCTCCTATCTATCTAATCCTAATTCTAACAGGGGGAGACAATAGATATAGGGGAACAGCAGCCAAGGTGAAGGACAAGCCTTCCATCTTGACCTTAAAGATCTTAAAAAATGGGGAAAATATTATTTTATTGATACTATTACTATAACCTTCCATTTGTAGTAAATGTAAAAATTCCGGTTTTAATTTCATTTGGCACAACCCTCAATTTATCACTTTTCTTCTTTTCCCTTGCAAAATAGAATGACATGCTGCTCAGAGAATGAGATCATTTAGAGGGCTGGCTGCTAACAATTCCAGATGGTATTCATGACTAATGCCCTGACCTGAAGCCCACATCTGTGGTCAGGAGAGAATAGATGGAAGCCCCCAGAACTGGGGTGATAGAACACAACTAACTATGTGGCACTGGGAAAATATGGGTGTGGAAAGAAGTGCCAGTGCCTAGGGTGAGATTGGTTTGAGGAGGGTCAGCAACCTGCCCTCTGGAGATTGTGACAGTTTAGTCTTGGTGAGCTCCCACCATTATGGCCAGGGGCTAATGCACACATGGAAGCATCTCCAGTGGATAACCTTAGCATATGGAACACACATATTCCAGTGGCACACTCACAGTCACAGCTCAGCAGAAGTACCAGAAGGAGAGTTATTAAATATTTACAAGGGTCTTAGGGATTCAAGTTAATTGAAGGAAAGGCCATCAGAATTAGCGAAAAGTCTGAACTGTAGGCACTTTTTAAATGGTCTTTATTACTTTCTAGTAGATACAGTAAATGGGAACTCCCTGTTAACAGAGGCCTTGCCAAGTAGAGGTCCCTGCTGGGCCTACCTATAATCAAGAGACAAGGCTGATTTTTATAATTAGCATCAGACACTTGGTATGAACAATTAATGGGCTAAAGTGCTTGACGAGCCTCTCTCTGGTTAAGCAAGCCCCTGGAATTTTGCTCATTCTATGAATTTGCTAAGCAGTCCTGCCTTCAGAGGCAATGCAAAGATAACTTCAGGTTAGCCCATATCCAGTTATCACAAATTCCAAAGGAGTGGAGACCAAATGACCTTTTATTCCAATTTCAAAATGCAAATGGTATTTATAGATTTTTTTTAATCCTTCCTTGGCCTTTCCAAGCAGGCTTCATACTAGCAATGAGGAGGGACAGGGAAGTGAGTTTCGATTAAGTAGTCATGGGAAAGCAGCTCATTCATTCTCAATCTATTGCACCTTACTTCCTCTAGACTTCAGGGAAAGAAGAGAAAGTGGGAGCCAAGTATATATTCCCCCAGGCATAAGAAAAAGTACTCAGAGGACCCTAAGAAAATGACTGCTGTAGTTTTGTGTTAAATATTACATTCATGACAAGATAAAACCATCCACTTGTTTTGTTTGTTTTCTCCTTCTGCTCTTAGAACCTGGAAGGAAATTAGATATCAATTAACGCACCAATCTCATTTTAAAAGTGAAATAGCAGAGGCCCAGAAAGGGAAAGAGATCTGTCCAAGGTCATCCAGGCAGAAAATAGTAAAGTCAGTATTCAAATTCATGTTTTCTACTCCAAATCTTGTCCAATTTTCCAATGTTATATTTGCCACTCTGTTAATAACTTCATATATGGGTGTTCAATAGTCGTGAAGTATGATCAAAGATCATAGCATCCTGATTTATTCCTATTTAAGTTTTGGTTTTGTTTTATATTTTCCCAGAACATATCCTGATATATGGCAGTTTGAAAATTATATTTTGATCAGTCATTTGGGATCATCTGGTTCTTCCCCTGTTCTACTGTAACTTGAAGTCTCTGCTATATATTTTTTTCAGTATTCCATCTTTTCCTTTGTATTGATATTCATATCCCTGGCTCTTAATCCTCACTGTGTTCTCTAAACCCTCTCCCTTTAGGAATAATTAGCTATTCCACTATCCCAACTCTGACTATACTCTTCTCCCTTTCCAGGTAAATGAGATCACAACTCTACACTGTCCTCTACTCTTGAACTCCTTGTTCCCTTTGTCTATTACTAACCATGCTTGGAAAATTCCAATCCTAAGTAATTCCTACCATGTTAATCTTTATCTCCTACTCATCTGCTGATGAATGGAGCTAGAGAAAACCATGAAACCATGTTTGTTGAGTACACTGGAAATTACATTATCTTTACTTCACCTTGTACATCACTGCAGCACCATCTACTCCTCACTAATCAATTTCTAATCTCAGTCAACACATCAACTTTTCCAAGTCTTTTGTTGTCTCCTCAACTGGCACTCCCTTCTCATAATCATCTCATCTGAGTATCTCACCTCATACTGTACCAAAAAGAAATTGGGACAGTACACTGAGTGTTCCTTCTTTACCACTCTTCTTCAAATAATATTACTTTCTTCTTATCTTCTACTGTTCCCTGTCTATTTTATTTATCCTTTCCTGATCCCTACAGATGTGCCCATGTCTTCTCTATCCTAAAAGTAATCCCCAAATGAAACAAAAAATAGCTCTTCCTTCATCTTGCCATTCCCATTAGCTCTTATCCTACATGCTTCTCCTTTTATTTCACCTAACCTCCTTTTAAAAAAGCTATTTATAAGTGAGGAACTTGACTTCTGTTTCTATTCTTTTCTAAACTCTGAAATCTGGCATCTTACTTATCATACAGTTGAAAGTGCTTCTTTAGTGTTATCGGTGGTCTCTTAATTTCCAAATTTAATGGTCTTTTCTCAAATCACATCCTCTTTGACCACTCTGTGCCATTTGACATTGTTGTCCATTTCCCCCTCTTTGAGACCTCCTCCTCCTCCTTCATTACTCCTTCCCTTCCCCGCCCCTCCCTTTCCCTCCATCCCCACTCTGACATTTCTCTGTTTTGACTCTTCTCCTACTTTTCTAACTATTCCTTCTCAATCAACATTTAGGTATTTTTGTTTGTCATGTTCCATCCCTATGAGCAACCCTCAGAGCTCTTTATTTGGGTGATCTCTTCAGCTCCCATGTATTTAGTTATCATCTTTATGGGGGCAGGTAGTGGGCCAGGGCAGCTAGGTAGCACAGTGGATACAGTGCCTTGCATGGAGTCTGGAAGACTCATCTTCCTGAGTTCAAATCTGGCCTTGGAGTTTTCTACTTGTATGATTCTGGGCAAGTCACTTGGTTTGCCTCAGTTTTCTCATCTTTAAAATGAGCTGGAGAAGGAAATGGAAAACCACTGCAGTATCTTTGCCAAGAAAACCCCAAATTGTTTCATGAAAAGTCAGATACAATTGAAAACAACTGAAAAACAATTCTCTCTCTCATCCACAATTCCTCCCTCCATCCCTCCTTCCTTTTCTCTCCTGTTGTTCTCCATTTGATAAATTACTAAATATATCTGAACACATTAAGATAAATGGTATACTTCTCATAAGAATGGAAATTTTTTCTTGTCTTTGTATCCCTGATGATTCGTACATATTGAACAAATTATTCTTGATTTATTGATTAATTGAAGAGTCTTATCAGATCCCAAGCTAAAAGAATAATTAGAATAATTATTAAAATACTTAGAGAAATGAGCAAATCCCTATAGCCTAGAGAAGAGTTTGTATACTTCCTGGCAGCCACCATTTCATAGAAAGAGCTGTGAATTTGGAGATGACATGGGTTTGAATCCCTGAGGTGCCATCGACAGCTACCTGAAGTAAGCCCCCTTTTCTCATAGAAATCAGAAACTTACAAATGTCTTTCAGTCTAACTCTTACCTAAACAAAATCTCTATGTAGCATACCAAACAATTTGCCATTCACTTCTTTCTTCAGAAGGAGGGGCAACAGAATGAATTCTGACACTGGATAAAGCATTTCTACACAATTACAAAACACTTTCCATGCAAATAAAGTCAGATCTAAATCACTGGGAAAATATCAATTGCTCATGGGTAGGCCAAGATAATATAATAAAAATGACAATTCTACCTAAATTAATTTACTTATTCAATGCCATAACAATCAAATCACCAAAAATTATTATATAGAGCTAGAAAAAATAGTGACAAAATTCATCTGGAACAGCAAAAGTTTGAGAATATCAAGGGAATTAATGAAGAAAAAAACAACATTCAAAAGAAGGTGGCTGAACTGCACCTGATTCTGAGCTAGGAAGACTTCGATTCAAACCTGGTCTCCGATATTTACTAGTTTTGTGACCTTGGACAAGTCACTGAACCTCCATTTGCCTCAGTTTCTTCATCTGTAAGATGGAAATGGTAATAGCACTTTCCCAAGTTTCTTATGAGGGTCATATGAGATAATATTTGTAAGTCACTTAGCACAGTGCCTGATACATAGTAGACACTATTTAAATGTTAGAGACTATGGATATTGTTGTTATCACTATTATTTTTAATTTAACACATCAAAGATCTGGATTTTTGTTTAGGTTTTTACCTGTGTCGGGTTCTCATATGGATGTAGTTCCCAAACTATCTACTAATTTGTAATTTACACCTTAAAGAATTATTTGATGCTCGAAGAAGTTGTAATTTGCTCATAAACACACAACTAGTGTGGAGTTAATAGTTCTACCAAGTAAATGTCAGAGATAAGATTTTGTTCTCGGATTTTTCTGACCCCAGATCTAGAATCTATCCATTATACTTGCCTGCTCTGCCAAGTAACTTTGTCAAGTATGTGTGTGCGTGTGTGTGTGTATGTGTGTGTGTGTGCGTATCTCTAACTTTATCTATGGTTCCTTGTAGATGGGATAAAGGGACTTAGATACTACATTTTCTTTTGATATATGTTAAATTTAGTTCCTAAAACATGTATAAAGGACTTCCAATGTGGAAAGTACTGTGTCAGATACTGAAATATAAAGATAAATAAGTCATGGTTCTCTTCCCTCCAGGATTGTAAACTGAAAAATAATTGTAATGATTAAGTGCGTAAGAGAGATACAAAGTGTTATGAGAGCTCAGAAGAGAGAGCAAATTTCGAAAACATCAGTATATAATGGAAAGAGATATGTACTGCTTGTGTAAAAATGAAAATATATTGTCAGCATTATTCAGGCTCAGTTTCCTCATCTGTAAAATGAAAGGTTGGCCTCTGAGTTCCTTCCTAGATGTAGATCTATGGGAATTTACATCTATTGGAGGGAATGGAGATATGAAGACTTCATTAAGGAAGTGTCATTTGAGTTAGACCTCTAGGGATGCATAGGATTTCCATAGATCAGTGCAGGAAAGAGTATTCTAAGAATAAGGAAACATGGACTTATCAACAAAAGTGGAAGAGCAAAGAATGCCCTCTAGAGAGATGAGCTGTTTGTCGATCGTACCAGAGCATAGGGTACATGAGGGAAAACAGTTTGAGGTATGATAGGATCTCATAGAGGGCATGGGATGTTTCACTATGTATTTGTTTATTAGCTACCCTCCTTTGGACTTCATACCCCCAGGAAACTCATTCTTCTGCAGACTCACCTCGCCTTGGTACTCACATGTCATCAGTACCCTCTGCTCCTCTGAATGATGGGGTGGAGAACTCCTCCTCATACCTCTACCTAAGGAGGGCACTAAGAATAGAAATCTCTTCTTCTTCCAGCCAGCTGCAGGCCTCTGAGATTTTTCATCATATCTCTACTAGACATGTTCTTTTCCCTCTGCCATCTTTCCAGCTTTCTTTTATAAGTTGTCTTCTTCCACTGGAAAATCCTTGAATTTCTTTCTTTGACTGTCTTTAACATTTATGTCCCCATCTTTCATCACCTGTCACCTGGTGCCACCCAGCCTGAGGTCTTTCTTTTTCTTGACCTCATTAAAGGGGCCATGCCCTAGCTATTTCTTAAAAAGGTCTATTCAATGAATGGGCATTGCCACACCCTAAGTGAGTACCTGCAAAGACCTTGGCCTATAGGTTCCAAGGTCTCCCAGTGCATCCTGAGTCATCTCCAGTCATCCTGAGGAATATCAGATCACTGGATTCAGATATTTCTGGAGGAGAAGTGAGGCTGGTGATCTGTATAGCCTTTCCTCACTCAAAACAAAGTCAACTGCAAATCATGTCATCATTTCTCTGATGGCATGGTCTTCTTCGGCAATGAAGGATGAACACAATAAATATTATTGATGACTAAATGGTTGATCATAGATTTAGAGCTAGAAAGGCCTATAGAGTTTGTTGAGTATAATGCCTTGATTTTAGAGATGAGGAAACTGAGGTTCAAGGAAATATGATTCTTCACCTCCAAAGACAAATAGCTCCACAGCCCATTGAAGGAATATTTAATTGACTAGAGGTGATGGGTGAGTGACCCTACTCTCCCAGCACTATTTTCTGGGATGCTGAGAGCCTGGTAGTCCAAATTCTACTCTGGTATGGCCATTGTGTAGCACCCCAAAAGAACAATAGTAAGAAGTAAATGACTGAGAAGAGGAATAAAAGAGATAAAGGGATGTCCATTGTAAATTAAACTGAATTTTTAAGTGGTAGATTCCTCCTTGCCCCCCTTCTATCCTGCTTTCTTTGGCACTCATATAATACTTTCCCAGCATCATCATGCAATAAGTTGGCACCAATATCTTTTATTTATGCAATCATAAGTTCAAAACTAATGATGAGCAATTTATTGGGTGTGAATAATGTCACCTGTGGCACCCTCATTTACATCTGGAAATTGATTTTTTGTCACATTAGGAGTTTAGGACAGTCTCTTTTGGCAGCCAGTACTGCCACAAAGCATAATAAAAATAATTATGTGTCCACA
Source organism: Bettongia penicillata ogilbyi (assembly GCA_023548195.1). Lineage (NCBI taxonomy): Eukaryota > Metazoa > Chordata > Mammalia > Diprotodontia > Potoroidae > Bettongia > Bettongia penicillata. Next base: position 6,208,848 of record JAJHZJ010000126.1, on the reverse strand, counting down.
AAAGCATGTTAAACTCATGGTAAATTGTAAGCCTCTAAAGGACTGTGGCTGGCAAAGTATTATTAATGAGCCTAGGAGAGTTACCTGGAGAAATCTTTCTTCAAGATTTAATACTGACACTCCAACTTAATAAAACATAACTTGTGATTGCCAGAAAAGTGTCCAATAACAACATTCTTCATTATAGTTTGTTACAAACTCTGATCTGATGATAAATGTTGAAAATGTGGAACAACTTGGAAGCTGAGAGCAAAAAAAGTTCTTTGCATGGAGTGGGAGAGTTTTCATCAATTAATGACCACACTGTTCATGGAAATGAAACAGGGTGATTACTGTTTTCTCATTTCTCTCAGGCTCTTTGCTGGATGGATATTTTATTTCCTAATCGAGAATTTCATTTTTCATACCAGATCTAGCATTATTCAAAGCACTTTCAAGCTTCCAATTAACAGTGCTTTCCTCAAACACACAACAGTGAGCACAGTGTCATCTGTTCTGATTCTGCTTAATTGCTATTAATTATCAAACTGTTTAATTGCTATAAAACTTTCATTATTTATTTTGGCAAAAATTTAAAAAAAAGACTTCCCAGAAGAATTTGCTGATAAGGAAGATGGCTTTCAAAACACACTGACTTTTCTTTAGAAATGCAGTCCCTGGATCCATGATTAATTAAAGGGAACTTTCCCAACACAACACTTAAAAGGAAGGCAGGAAACTATCTAGCATCTTCAATTTGCCTAGGAAAAGAATTCACTTTCTGTTGTTCTCTGAGTGTAACTCATGGCACATGGTGTTAACATAACTCTAGAGGGGACTTCTCAAAGTCATTTAGGACAAAAAAATAATCACATCATTAGAGTCAGAGAATTGCTTAGTAATAGGAAGCTGTCTCTGGAGATCATTGGCATTGAAGTACAGACAGCCCCAAAATTCAATGAAACTTACCAGGGTAAACAAAATGTCAACCTTGGGGCAGAGCATTGATTTCAATGGAGAGCTCTAGGGTCTTAGTACCATTCTCTTAATGGTACCATTAATGATCATCACTATTCAATAACGAGTGCAAGTCTACCATTCCATGTGTTTTGGGTAGCCTTTACACACAATCAGAAAATAGTGTTCTGAAATTGCAATCTTTCATTAAATCGATGACTCACTGAATATCAGAATCTTTGACCTGAAAGGGACTTCAGATGTTACCTATTCTGGCAATAGGACACAAAATATAGGAAAAACAAAGCATAAGAATCTCCTCTGTGATTTTCCTGGTCTTCCAGTTTCTGCTTCATTTAAGGAAAATCTAAATTCATATCCTACCTCTGACATTAATTCATATTCTCTCAGACTCAGTCTTGGCATCTGTAAAATGGTGATAATAAAAACATCAATTTCACAAAGTTGTTGCGAGCATCAAATGAGTTAACATACATAAAATGTTTTATAAAACTTAAAAGCACTATAAAAATTATAGCTATACATAATATCATTGTCTGGTAGCCAGACCCAAAATGAAGAACTCTAAATACAAAAATGCTGTTCCTCTTGTGTAGCTGAAATCTTCCCATAACTTTCCTCCATCAGCAATATCATATAACAATATAGTGCTTTTCAAAAAATCTATATGTATATTATCTTATTTGAACCTTGCAATAATCCTGTGAAATGAGCAAGATGGGTATCATTACCTCCATTTTAGTTTGAGAGAGAGGAAGTAGCTGGACCGGTGGCAACACTGTGTCCCAACAATCAACACAGACCTTCTGATCATTGTCCATTGTTCTCTCCAGGATGCCATATTGAGGCAATTACCACAGCAAGAAGCAGAGTGGTGAGTGGTGTGTGCATTAGATCCAGAGTCAAAGAAACCACATTCAAATCCTAGCTCTGAACTTGTTGCCTGAATGACCTTGAACAAAGAACCTCTCACCCTCAGTTTCCTGTTCTGCAAAATGAGGTAAGATTCTTTCCATGTCTAAATCTTATTGTCCTCTTTGATATGACTGAAATAGTAGGATACATCTCTTCCCTCTTCTACATGCTAATCCTTTAAGCATGTGAAAGGGCCTGATACTAATTTTTTTCTTCTTTAGGCTAAACATACAAAGTTTCTTCCAATAGTTCTCATATGATGTGCTTTTGAGACTTCTCATTCTCACTTTCTTCTGAATGCTCTCCAATTTACCAATGCCCTTCCTTACAAGGGGATAGCTGGAACTCAATACAATACTCTATATATTTGCTAACCATCACAGAGTATCAGTGATTTCCAGATTTTAAGTAGCCCTCTTAGCACAATGACTATTTTGGTATCTGTATTATTAATTCAAAGTGAATTTCATCCATCTGGCTTGGGTCATTTGTGGCATGCTCCAACAGCATTTCAGCTCAGTTTCTCCCTTATGTATCCTCACCCACATGGTCTTCAACAGAAGACTCCAACAATCTGGTATATTAATTTGTATACACATCCCAATAACTTCTGTGTCTTCCTTATCTAATCATATCTAATATTTTCATATTTTTTCAGATGATACCCAGTTCTGTAAATATACACACAGACAATAATATAGACATAGATAGATTTAGATGTATGCACATACACATAGATATAAATGTAGGTGTAGATATAGATATCTGGTCCTATTCTCTCTTGAGTTCCTGTCATATAAAATCACCACCTGCCCCAAATTAATTCTGCCCATACATAAAAATATCTCTTCCCATACATAAAAATCAATATTCTCTATTTCTGGTATAGGCACTACTCTCCTTAAGTTCACCCAAGTTCACGACCTTGGAGTCATTATCAGTTTTTTCTCCTCCATCACAACTATATCTCTTCATTTTCCAAGTCTCATCAAATCTAGTTCCATAATCTATTCCATTCTCTCTATTCATGGGGCCACTATCCTATTCATTCTCCAAGACCTTTCTTTCGCTTAGACTCCTGAATCATTCTTTTAGTTAGGCTCCACACTTCTAGCCTCTCCCCTCCACAATCCATCCCTCCATGCAGTGGTCAAAATAACTCTCCTAGAAAGCATCTGACTATGATACTTTTCTTTAAAGATGCTTCAGGCATTCTATATTGCTTCAAGATCAAAGAGAAACACCTCCAATTGTTATTTAAAGTACTCCATAGTCTGTCTCCAGCTTACCTTTCTGGATCCATTTCATATTGCTTCCCTTCACATGTTCTATATTCCAAACAAATCGACTTATTTACTCATCCACTCCTGCCTCCATCCCTACCCTCCAAGTCTTTGTCCACTATTCTTTGAATATGCTACTACTTTCTCCCTTCTATCTCTTAGAATCCTTACTGAACTATGTGTCAGCTCTGTATTCTTCCTCAAAGTATTTTGCTTTTTCTTATTTGTATTATGTTCCTCCCTCACCTGATGTAGCATGACTTCAGGAGTCTATGAAGACTTCTGTTCAAGTCCAGTTTCTTATAGTATATTGACAACATGATCCTGGGAAAGTCATTTAAGCTCTCAGTTCCTTATGTCAATGAAAATATAGATCATAGTTCCAATCCATAAAACTCCAAGTCTGAACTTTCCATCCTCATTACCAACAACCTCTTGAGAGATCATTTAATTTTCTCTTTGTCTCCTTAGTGTCCAACATAGTTTGTGGGACCTAGTGGGAGCTTAATAAGTACTTGTTGTGCTGGATTGTGAGTTTTCTTTGTAAAGGGCATTCCCTTCTAACATCTCCTACTATTGTGTGTTGAGGAAAGTGAAATTCACTAACCTCTTAACTTTCTGAGTGTTTGGTTGGTTGGTTTGTCAGCCTCAGAGTCAGGTGCTCTTAAAAAACAGTCTACAATCCTCTAGTCTGAAAATAATGGCCACCTCCATCTTCCCCTCTCTAAGGAGTTCAGAGCAAAGCAATTTTACATTCTCATTGTATGAGCACAGAAAAAAAAACACTTTATCATCAAGACACTTCAAGAAACTTGCCATTTCTTTCTTCAAAAGGCACATTAGAGTGGTCTTTTACCTGGCAGTGGTCAGATGGAAGGATTCTAATGAAAAGAAAGTCTTTGATAGTTTTTTAAATGAACTATATGATCAAATGTTTTATTATTACTGCCAGTGAAAAATGCTTTAATTTTGCAAACCCTCTTTTAAAATTCATTACATCAAGTCTTCCAAAGGATCTCTGACTGGAAGATGCTAAGGGAGTCTCCTTTAGAGACAAGCTTTTCTGAACCACTTCATGTGGTACGAATGTCTCTCAGCAAAGGATAGGATTTTTCAAAAACACCATTGGTCAAAGGATTTATTCTTATATAAATATGGCTCCCCTAGGCTGATCCTCATTTGCCAGATCACTTCAACTCTTCCTTATTGTCTTCATCAAGCACCAGCATCATTCTGAGCTCCCCAGTGCTCACTCAGTTTCCATCTCCACACACTCTGTCAAAAGCAAACCATCCTCAGAGAAGAGAAGGGATGTTGCATAGGTTCAATGACATTTTGACCCATTCTCTGATCTCAGCAGAGATCATTCATAGCAGGTATTGCTTACTTTTTTAAGGTCCTTACCAGGATTCTGAACTCATATTGTTCTGAGCAATCACAGCTGAACATGTTGTTTCCTGATTCCAACGCTGATGCAAAATGAAGTGAGCAGAAGTAAAAAATATTATGCAATTATGATAATGGAAAGGAAAATGGTACTGAAAGACTGCACATTTCTGGTCAATGTAGCGATCATGTGGTCTTTCTCATAGCAGAGAGGTGAATGACTAGACGTAGAGGTAGGGAATCTATGGCCTCGAGGTCCTATGTGGTCCTCAAGTGCAATCCTTTGAATAAATTCAGATGCTGTCAAAGGGCTGCACTTGAGGATCTAGAGGGTCACATGTAGCCTTGAGGCTGCAGGTTCCCCACCCCTAGATTAGAAGAGCAGAATGGTACATTTGTAAATATGATGAATAGATTTGCTTCAATTTTGCTTATTTGTTACAAAGGAGGACTTCTATTTTGCTTCAGAGATGAGTACTGCATAGTAAGAGAGATTTTTTAAAAAGAAAAAAAGAGAGCATCAATAAATTATACACTAATGAAAAGAAGAAAAGCAGTTCAGAAGGGAACAGAAACAAATTTGTGACTGCCTTGCTAAATTTAACCTTAAAAAAATTGTTTGCAAATTTATAGTTTCATATTAATTCCTCTTTTTTGTGATTTGTAGATTGAAATGTTTGTCGATGATTAAGTACATAATAAATAGAAATACACTTATTAAAAGGATGTTGGTTTTTTCCTTTGGACTCAACTACCCCACATCCCCATTCTATACCAGAAATTTATGAGCCAACTTTAGCAGATGAAATAGTCTTCTAATGGTATGTTAAAAGACAAAGAGAGTGAAGATCTTTTGGGCTAGGCAGGATTCCAGGGAGGATCACCTTTAAACTGCCCTTTAGTGTCTTTTCTTCAAGAGGTAAAGCTAGTTTTGTCATCAGAGCCAAAAACGATTAAAGAGAAAACAAATGGAGAAAGTAGTCAAAACTTATGCTACTAATGACTTAATCACAATTTTGGATTATAAAGCTTTTTAGGAATGTCCTGTAAAAGTTCCAGAGGAGTTACTAATGTTAAAAACATAAGTAGGAGTAAAACAGGTGGTTTTACTGTACCTCCACTTTCCAGGGACAAGATCTTATCAATTAGGGAACCTTTGCTGTATTGTTTAAATTAAAAACAAACAAACACAAAACATCCTAGATATTTAAATCTGCACCAGTGAAAACCTAGTTTTTCTCTAAGGATATCACAATTCTATCTACCCTCATTCCATAGGAAGCTATGCATTCCCCTATTTCCTCTATTCTGAGGGCCAGTTAAAGGGATTGTCGGAGCCCCTTCAACACACGCATGCAACACGTAGACATGCACTGCCATCTCTAGACCCACTCTATCATTGTCACTCAGCATCTTCACCTCTTAATTTCACTTCTCCAAACCAAAGCACCCTCTGCCAATCCTTGTCTCTGCCATTTATTAATATCCAAAATGTTTGCGTTCTTTTCTCAATGTTTTCAGTACTTAGCTCATAATTTTCCTCTCCATCTCACGTCCCATCACCATTTTCAGCAAATTTAGCCTTCTATATCAAATCTATTCTCATAATTTTCGTGCTTCTAAATTACATCCATTACCTCCCATCCACACCTTAGACTTTCTTGTGTCTCTTCAGCATCGTTTAACATCCCCACTATTTCAAAACCCAGAAGTCTAAAATCCTTTACAAAAATAGAAATGTATATCCTACTGAAGGTTTCTGATGTTAATCAAACTTAATAATTATTCATTTTTCTCATTTAATTAACCACAACATAAACTAGCGTGATGTGGTAGAAAGGACACAAGATTTAGAATCAGGAAAAGTGAGTCTAATACCCAGATCTTTTTCCCAGTGTAGCGTGGGCCAAATTATATGAGCTCTCTAGGACTCAAGGCTGTTATCTGTGCAATGAGAGGCTTGGCCCAGACAATCTCGAAAGTCTTTTTGAAGTCATGATCCCATACTGCTCCTGTTGAGCTTACTGATCTTAAATACCATGAGACCCCAATGAGAGATCCTCTTCTTCATAAGCTACTTTTTTATTTTTTTTCTTACCCTATAATAAATGTCTTCAAGGAAAAGATTTCTGCCTCTCTTCTCCTGCTCCTCCCTCCCACCTTCCTGAAGGGGGCAGTAGCTAGGTGGTATGGGTGTTGCTCAATTTTGCCTCTTAATTAGGTACTTAATTAGCTTCATTTACTTGAGATTTCCACTTGATTGGCATGCTTATTAAATTAGCAAATACTGCCTTTAGTGACATTGCTTTTTTAATGGATACAGATGATTTCTATTAAAAACATATGCCCACTAGAAAACTCTATCTACCATAGATGTCATTTCTATTTTATCCCAAAGTGCAGTCCATATCCACTCTTGCTTAGGCTTCCATGTGAGCAGGTCAAAAACTTTGGCACTATCCAAGAAAGTCAATATCACTGGAGACTTGAAGCTGGCCCCAGAAGGCACTTACCATATACTTTCAAAGACCTTGCCCACTATAGACTTTTAATAGGTTTATGAAATTGGATTGGATTGTCCTAAATTCCCAGACTTCAGGACCTGCTATTTCATTACAAGATTCAATTCTAGACAAATTGAGAAAACAAATACACAAAATTCGCCCCCCCCCACACCTCCTTACCCTGGCCCCTCTGGATTTTAGAGCACCAAAGGCCAAGACAGCTTTATAAAATCATGAATAAAATATTCAGCTTGGTCAATAAATTATTTCTTAACTAATCCTGCTTTAAATTGTTAACACTTCTTATTTATGAATTGCAATTAGGGCTTGAAATTCCTATGAGATGGTATTGAATGAGTCCTGTAGTTTATAGAATTGTAAACTTTCTAATGACCTCTGAAAAGTTGCTTCCAGCTGCCCAAAGGGGGCCTTTATTTATAACTTTCTATTCTAGACCATATAAATTAGATGTTCTGCAATAACAATTTACCACCACCACCCCTTTTAAAAATATGTAATTGTTTGACTTCAGTCAGTCGGTCTCCATAATGCAGATTGAGCAATTCCCCAGGACAGCAGAATTTCTAAAGATCTCAGGTTACTTGTTCCTATTCAAAAAAAGCAAAAAAAAAAACCCAGCTCCATGCAGGTTACCAGGCAATGCCCAATTATACCCTAGGAAACCCTGCTAACCACCACTACTGATTTCTAGTCATTGATCTCATTTTATTGCTGAATTCAATTTAATGCAGCAAGACTCTCTTTAATTTGAAGAGACTAAGATTCTCATTTGGAGGAACAAGAATATAGAAACATTTGCATTTCTAAAACCACTTCTTTACAGTTTTCACTATCAAGGCATTATTTAATATTGCATCAAGTCTCAGATGTGAAAATGGATGGAAAAAGGGTAATAAAAATGTCAACAGTGAAATGTTCATTTCCAGGCAAGTAATGAAATTTAATCAATATACATTAACCTATGTTTTATAAAAAATGAAAAAAAAAAGAAAAAAATTGTATACACATACACACACACATTAACTCTTCATATTGTTACTGAAGTTTCAAATAATTAAAGGGGAATTGTCAGCCTATACTGAGATGATCCAGCAGGGAGGTCCATAGCCAAAGAAAGGCTATTTTAAGCCTTCATTATGTCCCTCAGAGTTCCTATAGTATTACTCAAACTAAGCCATATTAATCTTCCTAACAGCTGTATAGTTATCAATGTTATTCTTCTGCTTGAAAATTAACAGTAAAAATGATAGCAATAGCAGTTAGTATTTACTTATCACTTTACATGTTATGTAATGTACTTTACATGTTATACTATCTTCACAACAAACCCACAAGGTAGACACTATAAGTAGTCCTTTCTTACAGACGAATTAACTGAGATTGAGAATCTGAACAGAGATGCTATAAGAGAACTCCAGGTCTTACAGAATTACCTGGAGGCTCACAACTGTCTGCTGGCCAATTCCCATTACCAGCAGGGCTTAGTCTACTGTTATAAACAGCCAGTATGGTGAGAAGCTATGCCTCAGTTCATCAGATCAAAGGACATCATTGAGAAGAGGTTGACCTTGGAGAATAAAAGGATAAAGGTAGGTAAAGTATTTTCTACTGAAGATGAGAAAGAAATTCAAGAGTCCAAAGAATGTCTCCCAGAAATGAAAGAAAAAACAAAACACACTGGTTTACACAGCTATCAAATGTTTGTGGAAGGACTTGATCTCGGGTCTTCCTCAGTCCAAGAATAGCACTGTATCCACTGTACGCATCTAGCTAACTAGAGGTCCCTTCTTCTATATGACTATAGGGCCTTGATACATTGTTTTAGCTCTATAAATGCACTCTCCATTCTAGTATGTATCTTTAATATAACAAAATGGATATTTGAAAATTTTTAATATTAGTTCCAACCTTTTTTTCTCTTGACTCAATGGATTTAAACTAAAACATTCAGACAAAAGCAATGTAAGTTAATGTTTTGAATACTCCATATAAAATTTAGTGTTTTATACGCTTAAGAGATTATGCAGCTTATGTCAGAGGCATGGATGAGGGTATATGTGTAATTTCTGGCAGTCAGGCAGGTGTGTAGTCTTTTGGGAGAAGTGGAAGCCAGGAACAAATGCTTACTGTCTCATCTCAGCAAGATCTTCCTCTTGCTTCTTGCTTTTAATGCAGTTTCCCCCTTTCTCTTTTCATCCTAAGAAATCCCAGTTTGAGAACTTACCCTTCCCATTTAGTGCCCCAATATCTCAAACCCTTATATGGACTGCTGGGGAAACATAATATGATTATATCCCAATAGCCATATATCAAGGATTCATTGGATAACTTTGCTTGCTGCCCACCATACTTTCTTAGTAGCACATAACATATTAAACTTCTGAAAATAAATACAAGAGACACCTATAAAAAGCCAACTGGATTGTTATTTTTGGGTTCAAGCCAATTTTGGATCATTGGATTCAGAGATGGAAGGGACTTTTGAGATGGATTATCTACAGATGAGAAAATGGAGGCTCAGAGAGATTATGTCCCATAGTCATGTAGTACAATTGTCTTAGTGTTGAAAAAACTTGTGTGTTATCCCTATCCCGGAAACATCTACCCCATCATCTACTTTCCAATTTCCCTTTAGATGTATCTTTCTATTTTAGAATACAAGCTACTTGAGAGCATGGCAGGTCTTGCTGGCTCATATTGAGTATCATCAGTGTTCACCATATAACAAGAACTTAATAAAAGTTCTATGTATCTATTTATCTATCTATCTCTCCCAGAAAGGGAGTTGGTTATCTAATCTCTCTGTATGGACAATTCCATTTATGAGAAACTCATTGTATCTCAAGACAGTCCACTCCTGTCAAGTAAAAACTTCTACTATCCAGAGACAAGCAAAATAGGGTTCTTGTCTCTTCCCCATGATATTCTGTCAGATATTTAGAGTCAGGGACTAGATTTTTTCAGGACACTTGGAAACCTATAATTTTATTTCCCTCCAAAGAGGATGAAAACTGCAATAGTGATGAAAATGGAGACACTCCTAATATCACTCAATCTCCTAACTTAGGAACCAATCCCCTAACCCCAGAAACAGAACACAGATACTCAGCTGAGTCTGAGTAACCCTGAGCCAAATAGAATAAAAGACCTAGCCTACATCATTGAACTATTCACCATCTCCAAGCAGTCCTTGGCATCAAAGACCCTCCTGAAAGTCTGCTCTGCTAGTCTATCAAGAGCTAGCTTCTGTTTAGTCCTTGGACCCAAACAAACTATATCCCAGAGAATTGAAAGAGGTTGTTGTGGAAATATGATCGGTGAATTTTGAAGAAAAGATATGGATAAAACAAGAAAAAATATCTCCAATACCCCAATCTGAGAAAGATATATCAAGCAAGCTACAGACAAGTTGCCAAAAGGTACATGTGTGAGTGAGTGTGTGAGTGAGTGAGTGAGTGTGTGTGTGTGTGTGTGTGTGTGTATGTGTGTATTTGAGCCCATGGGGGAGGGGAAAAGTGGAGAGGAGTAGAATAGGCATGAAAGTCCCTAATACAGAAGGATATAAAAGTGAATTCTATCAGACTCTTAAAGAGCAGTTCATACCTAAGTTAAAATAAGATTCTCGAAAATACTTTACCAAATTACTTTTATGAGACAATTAATCTACTCAGTAATTTGATCACTGTAAGTGGAGTTCCTAGCATATTTTTTTCTCAACGTTCATTGATTCTGACGCTAATATCCTCCTCATGGTGTGCAGTTGTCCCTGAGTCATGTGAGACTATGCCAGTGAAGACTTAAAAGACCTAATTTGGAAAATTTTGAGTATGGGCCCATCAACATCTGATCTAAAAGTAGATTCTATGTGGGCTTGCTATACATACGTGTTTTTATCAGGGTGAATGTGGATATGTTTCAAATTCACAAAATGGATAGTCTTCGACATGGTTATTGGCTATGCTCATCATGGAGCATCTGAAGGCAGCTAAACTCTTCCATGTGCTCTTTCCACCCTCTTTGGATGCGTTTGTTGTTTGTACTTCATTCTCGAAGAGGACCATGACATCAGGGAGATGATGCCATTTGGGACATTTTAGTTAGAAAGTTGTTATTCTAAGAGTTGCAGTTACCTCGCAGGCCCCTAGATGGTGCTCATGCCAGAGATACAGAGTGGTCCCTAGGGACTGAGCAGATGTCAATGACTGGGGGAATTAAAGGTGATGAAAGGCATATGTCACATGCCACATGTCACATGGCCATAGAATTAGAACATTAGAGAACATCTAATCTAATGCCCACATTGTGCAGATAAGGAAACTGAAGCCCAAAGAAATAAATGCCTTGTTCAAATTTTACTCATATAATAAACAGTAAGACATGAAACTATTTTTTTTTACCTCTGGCAAATCTAGTGTTCTTTCTATTCTTGGCTATCCCAAACTATATAATGCAAAGTGTATAAAAGGGGCAGAGGGTAGTGAAACAAAAAACAGGACTTGCCTGAACTTTCAGTCAATACTGCCATGATTTTAAATATATTTTCTCTCCCAGTCCATTTCAAAACTGTATTCTGCTTGAAGTTGAACCCCATAAAAGCCTATCATGAGATATGGTGTTGAGTACCTGTCTCAAAAGTAAGTTCGTTAGATAAGCAAGTCTGAGGAATGGGCCAATGTCTTCTACTCCTAAACCCGTTAGCTGTTTACCCTTGCACAGAGAAGCCTAAGAGTCAACTTGGAGCCACTAGCAAATTTCACTTATGGTGTGCACCAAACCTTGTCTCTGATTGATAAATGTAATAAGAGTAATAAGCAAAAGTTAAAATAAAATAAGTAAAATACATAGTAAAACATGGTAGCTTCTCTATAATTTATTAGTGCTCTTATTAATGTTAGTTTTACAGGATTTCCTGCTCCAAAGAAAACTTCAACTCATGTTTTGTTCTGGGGCTCTTAGTGCTTTCACAGCTGAATACCATTGCTACCTATGCTGTCTGATCCAAGTTTGGCAGGAAGCCTGCCTCTTAGGCATCCAAAGCTGCTAAGCCTTGACCTTGGGATATTCCATATCTTGTATCATTGACTTGTATGTAGATATGGATATCATTCTTGTCAGATTTGTAGATGGCACAAAGCTGAGAGGAATAACCATTATGTTGAATGACAGGGCTGAAAAAAAATTTCAGCCAGCTAGAATATTGGGATGAATATGTGATGTAATTCAATGGCAATGAATGAAAAATCCTTGACTTGGATCTAAAAAACATCAACTCCATATGTACATGATGTGAAGACATGACAGCAACAGTTTATATGAAAAAACTGAGGGTTTCATTAATTCTATAGTTTGCAAGGTGGGGATGTCACTACTTTGACAGGGTTGCTCAAAATGCTAAGGTTGCCTTAAGGCTGGGTTAATAGCACTGGAGTGTCCAGAACAAGGAAAGTGACAGTTCCTATGCTCTCTCTGCTCTGGTCAGAAAATAGCTACAGGATAGCATTCATTTCTGGTTACCACATTTTAAGAAGCGTATCAACAAACTGGAGTGACAAACATGAGAAGGATGACAAACATGGAGAAAGGCCTGCATTCCATGCCATGCAAAAGTTACCAGAAAGGAAAAGAATGGTTCTTAACCTGGAGAGAAAAGACTAATGAAAGGTATAATATTTATCTTCAGATATATGAAGGTTTGTTCAAAAGAAAAAAGATTAGATTTATTCTGTTTATCTATGGAGAGCAGAATTATAAGCAAAGTAGAAGTTTCACAGGCATATTTAACCTTGATGTAAGCAGAGGAAAAAACGCAACAAACTTATTAATACTTACAAATGTCCAAGATTGAAAGAGGCTATCTCAGGGAGCAGTCATATCTTGTTCGGTGGAGGTCTTCAGGTACAGATTGGGTCAGTATTTGCTGTGGATGCTTTTAAGGTTAGTTCCAGTTCTGAGTTTCTGGGTGGTTGTGATTTTGTAAGTCCACAACCCCAGATTACTTTTATGTAGTTTTATGTAGGGCCTGTCTCCCAGATTTTGCTCTCTGCCACGTTCCTAGGCTTTCCTTTACATACCAAGACAATTTCTTTCTGTCCTTTGCCTCTATATGAACCAAATCCCCAGGATCATATATTTAGGGCAGGAAGAGGCTCAGAAATTATCTAGTCCAATCCACTCATTTTACAGAATAGGAAACTGAGGCTAAGAGAAGTTAAGTGACTTTTTATTAAGGCAGTAATAGAACTTGGATTGATCTCTCTAAAGAAGAGAATTCTGTCACATATTTCTACCCCAATCTCTTCTGACATCCTTGGCAACCCACTGCACACTGAAACCATGCTTCCTAATCATCTTAAATCTTTAATATATGCCCCCTTATCTGAGAAATCCTCATTACACATAACTCATAACTGTGATCTGAGCTTTGAGAACATTGTCCATTCCCTCTGTTATGTTTTGTGTACCCACAGAATTCCCTGATAGAAATGACTGCCCAACTGTGTTGTTTGTTGCTAAGACCCATTATCAATATAGTTACATGGCACACTCTATAAGAGAGAGTCTTTATCATTCATGGGCAGCTTGGTGGTTCAGCGGATAGAATGCTGGGCCTGAAGTCAGGAAGACTCATCTTCCTGAGTAAAAATCCAGCCTTAGACACTTACTAGCTATGAATCCTGGGCAAGTCATTCAACCCTATTTACCACAGTTCCTCATCTGTAAAATGAACTGGAAAAGGAAATGGCAAACCCTTGTGGTATTTTTGCCAAGAAAACCCAAATGGGGTCATGAAGAGTTGGACAAAACTGAAGTGATTGTACAGCAACATATCATGTATTCCTCTCTAAAGTCCCATGCCCAGGGCTTTGGATTGAGGGTCCAAACAGTATATTCTTAAAACAGAACTATGATAAGACTTTCAAGAGAAAATTATAATAGGCTGAAGGGGAAGGGAATAAGCATTTGTAACGTTTCTCCTTTGTACCAAGCACAAGTCACATGCTTTAGAAATTCTCATTTGTTCTCAATAAAAACCCTGAAAGGTAGGTGCTGTTATTATCCATATTTTACAGTTAAGGAAACTGAGGCAGACAGAAATTAAGCAACTTTCTTGGAATCAGATAACTAATCAGTGTTTGAGGGCAGATATAAACTCAGAACTTTCTGATTTCTGACTCAGCACACTATCCACTGTGATAAGTATCTATATCGATATCTGTATTGATATCAATATATACCCATACATACACACACATATATGTGCATGTATATGTATATATGTATTCATAAAATTTTAAAAGTCTTCTAAGACAATAGAGTTATTCAGAATGCCCTCCAATCAACTGTGAAAATGTAAGAGCACTTTCTTTGTCTAGGATACTTCTCTTAAAGCTGCTGTGGTATAACTAGACTATCATTCCAGCTGGCAGATATAGGTATCTCCTCCTTAGCTAAAAAAATCTTAAGTACAGAAGTTTAAGTTTTGGAACCACTTTCAAATTATTAAAATGTTATGAAATGGAGTTCATAGAAATTCCCCAGCAAAACAACCTCTCACTGAACTTTTTTTTTTTTAAGCAGGATGTATCATCTGTTATCAGTTTCTCCTCCAAAATAATTAATTTGTTCCTGATGCCCAGGAATATCTATATAACATTGGCCACTAGTTGGAGCAGTTCATGGAATGGTGAGACTGAAATCAGGAAAATCTGAATTCAAACATTTACTAGCTTTGTGACCCTGGGCAAGTCATTTAACCTTTCTTTGCCTCAGTTTCTTCAACTGTAAAGTGAATATAATAAAACCTCCCAGGGTTGTTTTGAAGATAGATGAGATAATATTTATAAAGCATTTAGCACAGTGCCTGGTATGTAGTATATACCTTATAAATGCTTCTTCCCTTTCCCTTCCTTTCCCTCCATGACAGACTTTCAAATATAGGAAAAGATGATGCTCTCTACAGTTTGATATTCCCATCAGTCATTCAGGGTTTTATAGAACTAAGGAGTTATAGTCTGAGAGCAAAGGAAGGGGAAGACACAAGAAATGTTGTGAAGGCAGCATAGGCAACATTGGCCAACTCTTGGATTTGGTAGAGTCCTTGAACATTTGGTTTATATTTTGACAGGTTAATTTTTTTCCATTTTTTTTAAATTGTGTGTAGCCTTCCTTTAGTTTTTATGCTTGTATTCCCTTTAGAATAATCTAATTTAATTGAATCAAAGGCCAAATTATTTTTATTATTATTAATTTTTAACTCAATCACCGCATCTATCATCATCATATTTATCATCATCTATCATCATATATATCATCATATTTAGATCATGTATGATCTAAATATGCATAAGAGGGGAGTGGAGCCAACATGGTGGAGTAGAAGCAGAGACCTATAAGAGATCTCCCCCCAAATCCTTCAAAAAACCTATAAAAAAAATGACTCTATAGAATTTTGTATTCTCCACACCTTTCTAATAACTCTGCAATAATTTAAAAAAGGATCTGATTTGGATTATCACTTATGAAAACCAGTCCTTTGGCACCTGCCCCTCCTTCAGACATCTTGAGGATTAATCAACACCCTCAATGTCATTTTACCTCTGACACAGAGGTCTTCTGTTTTGTACACTTGTTCTGGTTTTGTTCTTTATTTTCTGTAGTGTACTTCTTTATGCATCACATTAATTCTGGGATGTTAACACCTGAATCTGGTAGTTTAAATGACATTGATAGAAAGAATGACTTGCTATAGAAATTTTGCTCAATTAGTTTTTCTACTTTTTTAAGTTGTATGCTGTCTTCCTTTAAGTTTTATGCTTATATTTTCCTTAAAGTCATCGAATTTGATTCTTTGGAAAGGTTTTCCATAAACTATTTTTTTCTTCCAAAGCTTCTTCTTTTTAGAGAATCTACAAAAACTGTTTTGCATTTTCTTCTATTTTTCTTTGTATATTTTTTTTCAAATTTAATTTAGTATGAGTATTTCAATATGGCATGATTTGCTTTTGTTTTTTGTTTTCCAGCAACATGACAACTACTTGGTCATTGGACAAGGAATTCACATTTAGAGTACCAGTCTTAAAGTCATTATTTATAAGCATTTTTTAAAAATTGTGTAGTTATTATCACCCTTTATGTTCTTTTCTACCATTCTATCAACATTACTGAAGAAGTAGAAGAGGGTTATCTAGAAAATCATGAAATTTTGTAGTTTTTAATATTTAATGGCACCACCATGGACAAATAATTCATCACCAAATGACAAGAATACTGGAAATGAATATCTTTGTGCTTCACTAGGCTGATCCTCAGACAGAAGAAATAGTCTTTCACCAGTATTGCACACAAAGTCTTTTCAGCATGGAAGAATTGTCATACTTTGTACTTTCCTGGCATAGGCTTGTAGAACCCTGGGTCACCTTCAAACCAATATTAATCACTAGAAGAGTCTTTTGCATAGTCAACATCAACATTAACTTCCCCCAAATCAAATTACATTGTGATTACGTTGGCCCCAGTAAGTCTAGGGTTGCTTTCAAACTATATCTTATTTGAAGACAGGGGATTTTTTTCCTTCTTGTCCCAACTATTCTTCTTATATGCTTTTTGACCATTCAACTTTTAGATTGAATTTGCTATTGGCAGTGTGGTTTCAAGTCTTTTGCTGACTCCTTCCCTTAACCCAGAAAAAATGGTTAGAAGGTGACCATGCTCATTTAGCTAGGATTTTAAAAAAAAAACCACAATAGACCATTAGGTTCTCTGAATAGAAGTTACTACTTGGCATAAAACATCAATGTCAGATTTAAAATGAGAATTATACACCCACATTAGGTATATTTTAGCATAATATGTCCTTAGAGATATGTAAATGTATTAGTGCCAATGCATCATGGGAAGAATATTGACTTTAGACTCAGAAGAACTCAATCAATCAATATTTATAAACATATTCTAGGCACTGTGCTAAGTACTGGGGATATAAAAGTAAGCAAAAGACAAAATTCCTTCAACGAACTTATTATAACCTAATGGGAAAGATAACATGCAAACAGATATATACAAAACAAGCTATATAACCAGAACACTATAAAAATCAAAATTTGATTTGTATCTTTAATTTTTGTGTCTCCTACATTTTCCTCTGCCTTGCAGATAATTATCCTCCATAATAATTTTTTTTAAAAAATAAATAAATGGAAAATCAACCAGCACATTCAAGTATGGTATTCTATACCCATATTCTCCCACTCCCATCTTAGCAAAGAAGGGAGGGAGGTGCAGTTTAATTTCACTTCTTTGAGGAGAAGCCTGGCGACTATATTTTCAACAGCGTTCACTTCCAATTGTTTTCCATATTTATTTTTGTGCTCTTTGTTTATGCTAGTTTCCTGGTTCCCTTTATTTCACTTCATACAAGTCTTCCCACACTTCTTAGTATCAATTACAATTTTCAAAATTTCTTCTAGAACAACATACCATTACATTCATATACAATAATAATAATCACTTGGCACTTTTATGAAACACTTTACATATGTTAATTAGTTTAACCCTTACAAAGCCCTGTGAGATAAGTACTATTATTATCTTCATTTTACAGATAAGAAAACTGAAGGTAAGGGAAATTAAATGACTTGCCCAGAGTCACATAGCATTAAGTGTCTGAGACAGGATTTCAACTAAGGTCTTCCTAATTCAAAACTTAACTCTACCCAGTTTGTCATATCACTTTCTATCACAACTTATTAAGCCCATTTCTCAATTAATGGACATGCCATTTGCTTCCAGTTTTTTTTCAATTACTATAGAATATCTAGGTAGGAAACTTATCAGCAGATATTAAACTGCTACCATGTTTATGGGACTATATTATAAATGAAATAGTTCTTGGCCTCAAGGTGCTTACATCTTATTTATACTCTACTGTAAAGCACCTTGCTAAATAAATTTGATAAAAAGCACATTAATAAGTAAAATGTTATATTTAGAAAGAGGGGAGGAGAATGCTTTAATACTTTCAAGAGATCAAGAAAAAGTTCATATAAGAGGAAGCACTTGACCTGAACCTGGAAGAAAATTAAGAATTCTGAGAGGAAGAGGGAAGGTGGCAGTTGTTTCTAGACTCAAGCAATAAATCACTTTAGTGAAGACAGGGAGATAGAACAGGGAAAGTCAAGTTCACAGAACAAAAAGTTCTCTATCTGGGTTAGAATGTGGATTCCAGAGAATAATGTGAAATAAGTATAGAAATTTGGGTTGGAGTCAGATTGTGGATGACTTTAAATGCCAAGCTAAGAAGATGGTGTTTTATCCTAAAAAGCAATAGGGGTCCACTGAACATTTCTGAGCTGAGGCATGAAGCTATATGAACTGGGGCAAGTCCTTTTCTCTGGATACTCTCAGTTTCCTCCTCTATAAAGTGAAAGCTCTGACCTAAATGATATCTCAGATATCTTCCAATTCTAAATCCTCTTACCCTACACAATACTTTCTAGATAGAACACAATTGGTCAAACTGATCCTTGCATCTATACATTGAGTCAAGGATTGAAAGAGAAAGGAGTAGCATATGACCATGACTTAGAAAGAAGATTTATGTTTACCATAACTAAAATCATCTGGAACTAACCAGCAATTATACAATGTTTATCGAAGGTTGTAGAAGACTTGCCTATCCTTGCCCTTAGCTGTGGCAGAGGTCAAGAGATCTGGTTCAAATCTATGCTATTAGATTTTCCCATCAGTGTGACCCCTCATTAAGCATTAATAAGCCTTAAGTTTTCTCCTGGATAAAAGACAAATAGCAATATCTGCCCTGTCTGCCTAACTTACTGGGCCTTTATAAGGATTAAATGAGATAATGTATGCAAAGCTCTTTATAAACTCTAAAGCTTATGTAAATATGGAAAGTAGCATTAAGGATGGATGAATGATACAAGGAAAAAATGTCAATCCAGTGCATACATAATCAATAAATAACTTTTTAACAATTGAATTTTTTTTAAAATCTGGCTAATTCAAAAGTTAGTGAGCTCCTTATCCTTAGAAGTATTTAAGAAGCAGCTATGTGACCACTCTCCAGAATGCTTTAACAGGAATTCCTTCTCTGGGTGGAACGTTAAGAGCAGAAAGTCTCTGAAATCAGTTCTAGATACGCAGAATGTAGAGATTTCTTATAAACATGAACTTTTATACAAATGAGATACAAATGATTATTAGGAACTGGACATAGAAAAATTATTCTTTTATTCTAGAGAAATAATAATGGGGAAAAAACGTAAGCCTTGCCACAGTGGGGAGGGGACTTTCTGGGACCAGGAATATTGGGCACTGGATCTGGGCACTGTTGAATGGAGAGGTTCCCTAAAGTGGGGATCCCTAAAGATAGATTCTACCTACTCCACAGAGCTGACCCTAACCCAAAGGATTCACTCCAGCCACCTCAGAAGAAGCACTATTTCCTTCCTTGCTATTTTCCCTTCTATAACTTTCCCCTTCTCTCTCTGGTTACTCTAGACACAGGAGCTATCCCTGGGGTAGATTCCATGGACAAGTTTCTGGTCTGTTTCTTACAAGGAAATCTATTGTCCAGTTTTCACTACTACCACGACTTCAAATGTTTTTGTCAGTTGGTTTGGTTTTAAAACTGGAAAATGCAAATCCCCTGCTATTCAAGATTAGCCAGTCCTGCAGAAAGAGGCATCTCTACGAAACAGAAGCTTTGCTAGGTCCCCAGAATACACATAATCCAATCAACAGAAACTGCTCATGTTGGGTATTGGGTTGCTTCTTTGAGAAATACCTCCACTACAGACACCATTATGTTGGAGAGTGATCCAAAATTCTGGAATCAGTAGAAAATAAATGATCTGAGGCAGACTTTAAGCTTGTTTCTCATGCTTTTTTGTATTCTGGGGACTCTTGTCATCAGTGTCCTCCTCTACCTCACCTATCAACTATGTTGTCAATGAGAATGTTAGTATGAGGAGAGGAGTATCTCAAAGTCAACTCTAACTGAGCGGACAGAGCCTTCCTTGGAGGAACATCCTTCATGGCCATCCTTAGAAGCTGGGCAAGAACACTTGTCAGAATTAAAAGCATGATTTCAATTTTTTCAGGCAATGAGAACACTGGGACTGAATAATGAATTATGGGACATCAGAGTTTTGAAACCTGGCAATGAAAAGCAGATATTTCCTTAGAAAGGATGTGTTAGCCAAAAGTAAATCCTCATTTCTTCTAGTAGGTATAGTATCAGCTACCATGATCCTTTTATCGGAAGACTTATGTGTTCTTTAATTTCTCTTCAGAGAGGGTAACAAAACTTCATAACATTTTTCAAGATTTAATTCATATTTCCTCATAAAACATGGTAGATTGAAATTAAAAATGCCTGGCACATGGCAGAAACTTTATAAATGCTTGTTGATTGGAACTAAATGCTGCTTATGTGCTGTATTCCACCTACTAGCTATCACAGTCAGGGCTTGCCCAGCCATCATTAGTTTTAGGGTGAAAAAGGCTGAAAGAGACAAAGTACTCCAGGGAGAAAACATTCAAGAATTCAAAATCAAAGGGGGACAGCCAAGTTCAGGACCCAAAATTAGCTACCAGGAAGACAATAGAAAGAGGCATAATGTTGATTCCACATAAACGTTTCATGATAAGATCAAACATAGGGATTTTCATCTCTTCAATCATTCAAAAATTAATTGAAAACCTAATAATTTCAGGTAAATTTACTTGATGATCTGGTAAGATTCAAAAATGAATTAGAAATGGTACTTGTCCTAGGGATGCTTTTAAAATAGTGAGGTGTAGGTTTCCTTATAAATAATTAAACAGTAAAGTAGAACACGATAAAAAAAAAAAAGGTTCAAATCAAGGGCTTTGAATAGCCAGAGGAGGATAGAGGGTGGGGGATAGGTAGGAAATAGAGTCTAAGTCCCACCAAGGAGCTGTGTGACTTTCTGTGTCTTTGAGTCTCAGTTTTCTGATCTAGAAAATGGAGGATAAAAATAACTCTCTGTCTTCTCATAAGTGTCATAATGAGAACGAACAGCACATGGCAAATCTTAAGGTTCTATATAAATAAGAGTATTAATATCATAAAATGCCCTTTGGAACATATAACTCATATATGAAAGAAAGTTTGATCATTTTTAAAGTTTCTGTTTATTTATGAAAATAATTATTAAGACAGTCAACATATACATATATATATATATATATATATCACTTCAAGTTATATATAGCACTGCTGTATATATAGCACTTCAGGTTTGTACTAGGCACTGCATTCTAGCACATATATCATGTACCAGGTACAAAAGGATAGATTTTGCTCCCAGGTTCTTTTCCAACCTCTGCACGCTATCTGAATGTCAACTACTATCATCATCCTTACCCTATTATTGGTGTCTTTAGCATACTCACCATACCAACTATCCTCCTCTAAATCAAGTTTGTTAATGTGCTTTCTAGAATAGGGTCCCCAGAACTGAATACAGTACTCTGGATATGATCTGTTCAGGGCAAAATACAAAAGGGTCATTCCCTTCTTCATGTTAACAGGCTCAAATTTATATAGTATTTTAAGGTTTGCAAAGCATTTTGCAAAAATTACCTTATAGCTCAATACTATGCCTCTCCATGCAGCCTAAAACCATGTTAGTATTTATGTCAACCACATACCAGTTCTAAGTTCTTTCGTTACTTCAATATTCAAATATTTCTTGTATACTTTCTCTTTTATTCTTTCATTCTTTCTTTAGTTCCTTTTTTTTACTCTTCCTTTCTATTCTATCCCCTTTCTTTCCTTTCCCTTCTCTGTTTTTCATTCCTTTTTCATCTCTTTCTTTTCCCTTCCCTTTTCTTTCTTTCCCTTCCTTCCTTTGTTCCTTGGAGTTCCTTCCTTCTTTCTTTCTTTCCTTCCTTTCTCTTTCTTCCTTCCTTCTTTCCTCCCCTCTTTCCCCTCTCACTCTTTTCCTCTCCCTTCTTTCTCTCTCTGTCTCTCTCTATCTCTCTCCCTCTCTTCTTCCTCTTTTTCCACTCTCTATCTCTCTCTCTCTGTCTGCCTCTCTTCTCTTTCCTTCTTCCTTCCTTCCTTATTGCATCAGCACAGAGCACTCCTGGAGAGAAACTACAGAAATACAGATGAGTACCTGCCCAACAACTTCTACTCTTAGTTGCTTGTGGCTGCAAGAGATTAAGTAACTTCACTTTATTAAATCACATTAAATAATCAGGGACATATATATCCCTGCATGAGACAGAGGTGAAATTTTAACTCAGGTCTTCTTCATTCCAAGACTAGCTCTTTATCGAACATGACACTCTGTCTCCCCAACAAATATTTCTTAAATGATCCTTGTTTTGGAGTCACCGGGTAGGGAGTCCACAGCCTATTTGTCTGGCAAAAAAAAAAAAAATAGAAGATAAAGATCCAATGAGTTTCTCAACTCTCAGTCCTTTCCTTTTAGTCAGGGACATTCTCAAGGTCTCCTTTAGGTCACTTGCTGTTACAGAAAGCTAGAAGTCAATAATGAAGGCAGGGTAGTCTCTGACAGGGTAAATGTTCTGAGACCCATAATGTCACAAGGTTATTTCTGCAAGATGTTCTAAAGATCTCCCTTTCCTGAGAGTGACTTATCGCTCAGTCTTTACTTAGCACACAGAATAAGAACACTCCATGAAACTTTCCTTTAAAAAACTATACGTCACGTAATCACCGCTGTTGGTATAGCTTCGCTATTATCCTCATTTAAGACTTCATTTGTGGGAGTTCCATTTTTGCTTTCCCAAATGCTCTTAAATGTTTTATGTCTCTTAATGGCATATTTCCTATAAGACTATAGATTACTGTTTTATACCTTATATGACAGTGTTCCTGGAGAGATGAAAATCTATGGGCCAGCATTGTTAATCTTCGATTTTTTTTTCCTTTTTTCATCGTAGGCCTTTCCTTTGCAAAGAAATGTTGACAGTTTGGATTTGTGGCAATCCTTCCATAAGAAATCTTCAGGTTTTTATGATGCTAAATAATGCATCATTAGCCAAATAGAGGATAATGGGGGCATTTGCTGCTGCTTGCTTATTTTTGTGGTTTCTAGAAATAAACATTAACTCATATAAACTTAGCCTATGGATCATCCAGTGAGTTTACATGCTAGAGTTAGGTGCTTCGACTATTCCTGTGTAAATTATTCATGTTTCTAATTTCCCTGACCATTTTCTTCTCTTAAAATATTTGATTTATTCTCATTTATATGACAGGACTATATTAGCATCGAGGAGACAAGGCTAATCCAAAAAGGTTGAACATATAGCAACACTAAAAAGAAATTAAACTATTCCCAGTATTTTACTAAGTGGAAGAAACATTGGATTTGAAGTCTGAAGTTTTGGGATTGAATCCCACCTTGCCCACGCTAAATTCTCTAGTTCTTGGATTCTTTATTTTTAAAATGAAGGGGTTGGACTAGATAACTTCTGGGCTCTTGCAAATTTAAATCTATGATTCTATAATTTAATAACATATTGAAAATACAGCCCAATAGAGTAAATAGGGTTCTCTCTTCAAAGCCACGAAATCCTGCATTCCAGTCCCACCTCTGTCACAAAGTAGCCGTGTGATCCTGGACAAGTCACTTAAGCTCTCAGTGTTAGGCAATTCTCTAAGATTTTAAGAAAATGGTAAATTATACTGGTAAGGGGAGTTTACTTATCCAGAAATTCCATGTACTTAATGAAATTGCAAAAATAATCCCAATGCCCATATCTCTGATTATTGAGTGTATCTGGCTAAAAACATCACCCATTTTTTTTTTTGTTTTTGGTCTGCACAGATAGACTTACCCAGTAGTCTGAACTGTTGACTCCCCTCATATGACTGAGAAACTATAGTCATTTAATAAGTGTTTGTTGACTGAATGTTTACTGTTGATGATACATAATGATGGATTTTCAGAGACAAAGTAAGGTCTCAAAATAAAGAGAGGTAGAGCTTCTGAGGATTCCATGAACAGATAAATAGTAATAAAATAATAAATATTTAAAATATTAAAACAATACAAGAATATAATCTTTTAAAGTAACAAATGATAAAAGTTCATATAAGAAAATATTTTTTATATTCCAGACTTCAAACTATAAAAATATCCCAACTGCAGCATCCATCGATATTTAGCAAGTTGACTTATGTCATTTAATTTCTCCCCTTCAGTAAATACTTAATAAGTACCAATTATATGTAGAACACTTTCCCACATGGACTCCAGTCCCAATCCCTCAAGGTAGCAGAAATCAGGGCTTTATTACTTTATAACCCCACAGCACTGGGAAGAACTTTGAAATATAGGACACTAGAGCCAAAACGGACCTTGAAAATCATTCTGGTCCAGTGCTGTCATTGTGAAGATAAAAAGACAGAAGGTCAGAGGGATGAATGAATTGGCCATGGCTCAAGGCACCCTACTTTTTCCATAAGACCATGCTGTTTCTAGAATGCCAGGAGATTAACTTGCAGAGTCAATGGAGTATTTTCTTTTAGCAGAAGGGAAAAGCATGGGGCAATACTACAGTGCTGCACAAGAGAAGGAATCTTAGCAGCATTACTCTGGTTACAAGACTTTGGTGTTTGCTATTGCCCTGTTGTTTCAATTGCGTTGGACCCTTTGTGACCCCATTTTCTTGGCAAAGATATTGGAGTAGCTTACCATTTCCTTCTCCAGCTCATTTTACAGATAAGGAAACTGAAACAAATAGTTAAGTGGCTTGCCCAGAATCACATAGCTAGTAAGTGTCTAGGGCCAGATTTGAACTCAAGAAGATGAGTCTTCTTGACTCTGGGCCAGGAGCTCAATCCACTTTGCCACCTCTCTATGATATAGACCAGGAATACTCAATGCCTCAGACTAATAAGAGAAAGAGAAAGAGGGGACAACCTAATGGTATAGGGGGATGGGCTCCAAACTGTAAGAGGTTAAGTGTTGTGTCCAACATCACAGAACTAGTCAGTGTCTGGGGAACTATACGAACTTAGGTGTCTCAGCTCCAAGTCCAAAACACTACTATGTTATCACTTTGTAAATTGAAAGTCAATTTTCCATTAATGTAAGAACTGAAGGAGAGTATAAAGTATCTATTGATATCCCTCAATGTCACAATAGAATCTGAGTCAGACCACAAGAGAGCCCGATTAAGGTGCAACAGAGGCTGATGGAACCCTAAGTCCTCACAAAGACTAGGTAAGCTGGCTGGTTTCTGCCATTTTTCTTGGCATTTAGCACATTGCCTGGCATGTAGTAGGCACTTAATAAATGTTTATTGACAATTGTAGTTAACTTGTATACCACAGGATCTAGATATACAGCTTCAAACTATTGAAGCTTAAAACTAAACTAAGATTTTTGGAATACCCGAATTTTATATGTATAAAATCTGTTCAAAGCAAACAGGTGTGAAACGGTTGCTGTTCTCAGCAGCCAACTTTTAAGGCCGCATGAGTTCAGGCTGCAGCGGGTGACAAACAATTCACATGGTGTATAAAATGGACCTGCTGCAGAGAAGCAGAGAGGCTGAACCTTCTCCTATCATGAATTAAGGAAGCCTTGAAGTAAGGCTAGTAAGAGATCAAATGGTGTTATTTTTACTAAGGACTAGGGATGACAAAAGGCTCTCGCTACACAATCTTCTGCAAGGTATTTAATCATCGTCATCATCATCATCATAGTTTTACAATGATTATTTCAAATCAACTCTTGGAAGTAGTTGCTATTATTATCCTCACTTTACAGATGAGGAAACTGAGGCAAACAGAGACTAAGTGACTTACCCAGGGTGAAAAAACTATTACATGTCTGAGGCTGTATTTGAACTCAAGTATTCCATACTCCAGGTTAGGTATTTTATCCATTGCATCATCTAGCTTCCTCTCAAGTGAAAGTATCATTTCCATCTTACAGGTAAGTAAACTGACAGAGAGGTTAAGTGATTTGCTTAGTATTACACATTAATCAATCTCAGAGCTTGGACTCAAGTCCTGGTCTGATTCTAAATCCAGCCGGATTGGAATATAAAGAAAGAAGTATGAATCATCAAGTACATTAAAGTTCCATGTATATTTGAAATAGACAACAAAGGGAAGATGTTTTCCCCTATGCTCCTGATTAAACTTCATGTCCAGTTTCTTGTGCCTAGTAGGAACTCCAGCCCTTTCTCTGTTCTTCTTTTGGATGGCAGTAATTGAATGAGCTAAGTCATGCTTTATCAGCACTAGTAAGATTAATTAGAGCTTGAAACTAGCTTAAGGGCAGAAATTCATTGACAAAACGATACCCAAGTTAATTTACGTTGACCTTTGAAGCTCCTTACTCTAAGTCAAGTTGAAAGAACCAACTTCTTGCATGCCAGGGAAGTTAGCCTAATGAACCTGACAAAGCAAGTTGAGACTACATTAAGTTAGTAATTCATGGGTCTTATATGTTGCTCCCCTGCTCAAAAGCATTCTCTGGCTCCCCATTACCTATAGAATAATATATAAACTCCTTAGGAAGCCATTCAAGTACATCTATGCCATCCCATCATGAGTTCTTTGAATATTGTTTAATTTTTATTTTCACATCTTCAGCACTTGACATATGGTAGGTATTTAATAAATGCATATTGTTCAACTTTTTCCACTATGAAGATTCAATCTATATTTTCATCCTTATTTCTCTTTTTAATCTTTTAAGCATTCTATTGCCAAACTGGAAGAATAATTTTTCCCCTAAACTCAATGTGCTCCTGCCAGCTTCTAATTTCAGAAATTCCCACTCCCAGAATGCACTCTTATCTCTGATTTTGAAAATTCATGATAATTTGGAATGGAAGGGCCAGGATTTCCACTTCAGAGAACGCAGATATTCTATGAATGTAGCTGTCTGTTTACAATATGGTGAAGAGAATTCTTTGGGCTGACTGCTGAGCAAAAACTGTGTATATAAAAGAAACCAATGGGAAAAGTCATTCTCTTCGCCTCCTGCTGTCCAGCAGTTGTAAAAATTATTCTCTGAGCTCCAGAGGAGGGATGCCTTCCCTGTCTATTAGGCCAGCTTGTGGCCTCCTAGACAAGCTTATGCCTGGGATGATCTCCTGCTCATTCTTTCCTTTAGTAAAGGACTTTGACAAACTTCAAAAACCACAAGAGAAGCTGCCAAAGTTACATAACTTGGAGTCCATAACCATTTATTGGAAACTAAGATACTAGGTCCTGTAAGAAAGGTAGTGATTCATCATCATCTATTGGCCACTATATGCCCAGAAGTAAAGTTGGTGAAAAGAAGAATGTAGCTACCACTTTTAGGTTTGAGTCCACTCCCTTTGGGGATCAAATTTGAGGGAGACTATGCCCAGATTCTGGGAGATAGGGTTTTTTAAGAGTTTTGTTCTTGTTACAGCTTTTTTACTGAATACATCTTTATAAAGGTAAATGATGTCAATTGTTTAGACAATATTGTTCTTCAATCTTTTTTTTTCAGTAATGTCTGACTCCTTTGTGACCCAAATAGGATTTTCTTCACAAATACATTGGAGTAGTTTGCCATTTCCTTTTCCAGTTGATCTTACAAATGAGCAAACTGAGGCAAACAGGGCTAAGTGACTTGCCCAGAATCACATACCTACTAAGTGTCTGAGGCCAGATTTGAACTCAGGAAGATGAATCTTCATGACTTCAGGCCCAGCACTGTTTCACTGCACAACCTAGCTTCCCTAGATGATATTACAGTACTAATTATAGTGATGATTTCATTGGAGGACACATACTAGGACAAGGCTTGAACCAATAGCATTGGAGCAAATTCCTTTGGGTTACTCTGAGAACTTTAATGGGGTTTAAATTCAAATTCTGGGGACCCAACTTGTCAGTATGAATGGTTTTAAGAGAATAAGTCCAGAATCTCTATGGGCTACAGTGAGATCATAAATTTAGAAGGGATATTAGAGACTATTTAATCTAAGTGCCTGTTCTACAGATGAGAAAACTGAAGCCAAGAGAAGTTAAGGATCATATTCTTACTAAATATTTGAGGTGGCATTTGAATCTAGACTTTTGTGACTCTACATCTTTGGCTTTATCATATCATGAATCTTACAATCTTGAAATCAGTTTTCTTTCTCATATAACAGACCTTGTCATCTCCCTCCCTCAAGTAAACATTCTGTTGACCCAGATCAGTAAATGTCATTGCTAGTCTTGACATCTCCTGCCCTAACCTATCTTCCTGCCCTGATTTCTATCCTGCTGGTCCCAAAGAAATACCTGAAAGGAACTTTGGAATAGACTTTCTAAGCTCTGAAGTGTATTTTCTCCCCAACCCTTGATATTCATAGTTGTTTATGAATGTATTAGGCTAAGAAAAAGAAAGGCAGGAATAATTCTGGAGAGGAATTTCTGCAGAGAATGTGCATGGACTAGACTTTGTAGACTGATGGAAAGGAAGAGAGACTATAAGCAGGAGAAACTTGTCCCCAAGGTGCTGGACAGATTTAGCCTTACTCTCCCAAGGGTAATGGGCAAAGTAAAAGAGGGAAAACCAAATCACCACTCATAAATATTCAGGAGGAAACTAGATAGGGACTTCAGCAAAGTGATAGTGGTTGTGGATTGGTTTTGAAGGAACCTGGCCTGGTTTTAGAAACTGGGTTTACACTGAATAGACTCTCCCAGGGTCTCAGATCTGGGAGGCAGAGAAATGTTAGGAAATCAGGCCTTTGGTGGTTAAGAAGGAGAGGAGGAATCTCTAGATTCTTTATGCACTAACATCGCAGTCTTCTTTAGAAGTACTGTTTCTTCAGATAAAGACATCACTGTGTGCTATTGGCCACCATCTAATAAAGACTAAAGACATTACACATGAGTAAAGAGGATTTAATCACAATGCCCTGATCAAATATAAATACATTTGCTTACCCAGCATTCCCCCAGTATCCACTCAGATCTTTGAAATTCTTATTTGTAACCACTAGAGAACCAGCCCTCTGGTATTGTGTTCAGGGTAACTTTGAGCTTGGCTCTTACCATATATCCTAAAGCACTTGGATGATCTAAGATTGTGTAAACAAGTACATAGTGCCTTGATAATCTGCTTGGACAGCACCAGACATCCTGAATAGAAATCTAAAAGAGAAATACTTCTAATTGAATTTCTAATAAACACACAGAAGGGACTTTCTACAGTCAAAGATTTAAAAAAAAAGAACTAGACAGGAAGAGACTTTGTTCATCAATAACAGAATGACTGGGGGAAAAAAATGGCATATACATATTTGCCATAAGACATAAAGAGGGGCATAGGAAAATATATAACAACTGCTGCAGAATGACCAAAATAACTATTTTTTTTAAAAAGACACCCCTGAAAACAGAAGATCTGAGGTTAGATGGAAATTACCAGTCTTGGTAATTTTGAAAAGATGTATTATAAAACACACTTCCCTACTTTTACTTAATCAGTCAACGAGCATTTTTAAAGTGCCACCTATATGCCCGGCATCCTGCTAAATGCTAGGAATACAAAGAAAGGTGGGTATTTAGAGGTGTATAATGTTGTATCCCTAAACATATGTAATTATTGTATTGGTTTGGCTTTTTTCCCCCTTTATTGCAAAGAAGGGCTGCCTCAGAGTGGGAGGACATATAAAGACATGACTGTGTTTTACTGGTGTAAAAAAGAAAAGGCATCAATATATATTTTAAATAGAGACTTTGAGTTATCCAGACCATCCTGGCAACCAGTCCCAGTGCTGAATTAAACATCTCACATTTCAATAGAAACTTGTCTTCAGGAAACAGTTTGTATAGCATTGAGAACAGGAGGAGGGTTTGTTATCTACTTAAAGTGAATGAACAGAACATGTCTTTTTATCACTATTTTAACTGTATCGGGAGTAAGAAGTCATAATCATAACATTTTAGCTATGCACCAAAATTGAAGTAATTTTGAGGCTCAATTTCCAAGCTGTACAGTAATTTGCAAGCTCAATCTGAATAACACATAGACAGATACTCATTTTCCTTGATAGTAACAGGAGAGGTCTTGTACCTTAGGTGATGGCATTTTATAGTGTTTTAAATTACCAAGCCAGCTAAATCAGTACAGTTTGAGGATTCCCAGCTTTATCTCATAACTCCTTTACTACAAAACTCATAGAGATTTAGAGCTTAGATGATAGACCTTAGACAATTGTGATTACAGTTGCTTCATTTTACAAGTGAGGAAACTGAGGTCCAGAAGAGGAAGTACTTTATTCAAGGCAACAAGGAAAGAAAATAGAACTGAATTGAATTGAATTGAACCCAGAGTTTCTAAAGTCAAACTGTGAATCTGTGACTGACAAGACACAATTCCTCACTTAGGCCCTGGTCAATGTCATTAAACAAATCAAGTGATTCCAGGTCAGTCAGAGTATCAGACCCTGACCTAAGCTATCTGATTTACCCTAAAGACAATTTTTTTTTAAAAATGGAAACATATAATGACTTTTCCAATTATTATAGTCACTTCAATAATGCAATAATCAATAAACCCACTGTTTGGCAATACAATGATTGCCTGATGACTGGAAATAATAAATGGTGACAATCAAAAGAAAAGATTACATATAGGTTGATCAATAATCATGAGACTGGAGCTATATTCTCTGGGTATTAATGATTCTAAATAGCAGAATTATAACCAGCAATTTTTGTGCCCAAGGCAAATCACATGAAATATTCTCTCAATTCACTTTGGAGTTGTAGATGCCCCAGGATACCTTGAAGATGCTTCTAGGAACAAATGGGTATAGAGCATGTTAATCTGATATAAGGCTGCTGGGTGGAAGAAGCAATTATTGAGGAGCTTTCTATTTTGACTATATGTCATGCTAAGTAGGTACCAAGTTCAGATGTTTCTATTCTGCTAAAGAACTAAAAAAGTTGTCCGTGACCTTGCAATTTTCATTGCCCTGAATCAGACCTCATCTGGTTGCTTCATCCTATTTGCTGTTCAAATGAACAGTGATTCTTCTGACTTGAAAATATTCACAAGACTGCATGAAATAATAAAAGTGGGGAAAAATGAATCATCTGTGACCTGATTTTTGACCACTTGGCTAAATATTATTCTTCAATTCCATACTGAAAGAACAGAAGGAGAATTTGCCTACTGTTGATAAGCAAGCCAACCCAAGGATCCTGCAAGGTTGGAACTTAATATCAAGAAAAGCACAGGCAGCATGACTAAAAACATCAGATTTAAAATTCGTCATCTTCCTGCATTTTTAAGCTGATTATATACATTAGTCTATCTGTAGGAGCTATCATTCATACCTGCTCTTGGGCAGCTACTAGATAAATTTATAATTTTGATTTTATTTTGAACAGAAACTAAGAGAAAAATACCTTTAGTGAGAACGGTTTTGATTGAGAAGTGCCATGACATACAAGATCATAATTCCTGCCCTACCTGCACCAGAGTTTTTATCATCTACATTATACTTGCTTTGTCTGGTTTTTTTTGTCCTTCTCAAGTTAACTTTCATAGATTCATAGAATCACAGAATAATAAATTTAAAGGCAGAAATAACTTATACACCATTGAGTTCAACACTCTCTTTTTACAGATAAAGAAACTGAGTCACAGAGAAGTAACTTGTCCAGGCTCAAACAACTAGTAAGTGCATGAGACAGGATTCAAACTCGGATCTTCCTGACTCCAAGTCTAATACTCTTTCTAGGACTCCACCTTGCAACCTCCATTCATCTCATTCCACTAAATTAAAGGAAAGAGATTTTGAAGAGTTACCCAGGACTTTAGATAAAGAATCCTAGAGATGAGCATGCACAAAGGACAGAGGGTGATGAGTCTAAGACCTTGGGATTTTTGCAGTCATCAAGGACCATGAGACAGATCATTTGTTTTGTTGTGGGAGAGTACAAGAGTAAATAAATATTGTGGATGACCTCATGATGACAGAATGCTTCTTATAAGAAGAGAGTATTTCTACTTCTAGTATCGATAAACTGTAAATGCACACCTTATAAGATTAAATTGGGCATGCTGTTCAAGTTCAGCCATTTGTCTTCTCCTGCAAATGCAAATTATCTGGGAATTCATTTAACAAATTTATAATTTATGCTTTTAAGTTATAAAAATAAGTTATCAAATTATATTGTCCAGTATTGGACTTGAAGAGTCAGCTGCAAGAAATATTGTTGGGGTGCCAAAAGGTAGATACCATCAGAAAGAAGCATAGGATGAAAGAATATTGGAAGACCTTCCTACTTCTAATATTCTACTCAATTTAGATCAATTCAACAGTCATTTTATAGAAGGGTATTTATGTGTGAGGTACTATGGTAGGCACTGGGAATGCAAAGCCAAAAAAGAAACAGTCCTTGCCCAGAAAAACAAAACAAAACATATTCTACAAGGAAAAAACAAAGTAAACACTAACAATATATAGTAATGTAACATCCTTCTCTGCCTGTACTTCCCATTTGCATTCATAGTCACAGGTCCCAAAGGATGTTTTCTCTCTTGGATTCCAGAGATAACACTGTGGGTGACCACTTCTATTATTTTAACCCATGAGTCCACATTAGTGTGCTTCTTTTTAATAATCACATAGATGATTTGAATAGCTACTGTAAAAAGCATTGCTAAGAATAGTAAGATAAGGGAGGTGGAGCCAAGATGGTGGAGTAGAAAGACACACATATGCTAGCTCTCCCCCCACAGCCCATAAAATACCTGTAAAGAAAGAGTCTCAACAAATTCTAGAGCAGCCGAAGCCACAGAACAAAAGAGTGGAGAAGATTTCCAGTCCAGGGTGACCTGAAAGGCTGATGGAAACGTCTGTCACCTTGGCTACATGGTGTGGCTTGGGTCTGGGAGGAGGACATGAGCAGGCCTTGGGGGCAGAATCTCCATCTCAGCAGCAGCTGTTCACAGATCCCAAAACCCACAGGAACCAAAGGTCAGTGACAGGGTTTTATCAGCTGGCTGAGAAGGAAGAAGAGCTTTTCTATAGCTCCAGCCTCAGGCAGAGGCCTCAGAGGCCACATTGGGCAGGTGGCAGCAGTTCCCACAGCAGCCCCTACAGCAGCCCACATCCATTGTTGGATCGTAAAACTCCTGGGGACCCTGAGCAGCTGATTCTTATCTTAGCTCTGTGCAGAGACCCTGCAGCCACTGATCTTTATCTCACACTGAATGCAAGGCCCTGCCCCTGCAGCTTATCGGAATCTCAGCCTCCAGTGCTGGCTTGACAGAACTGGAGGGAAGGTGGTTGTGAAGAGGGAACTCTGCTAAGATTCTGGGCACAAAACTCTCCCTGCTCCCAGAACAGTGTACATGCTTGATTGTGCCACCTTGGAGGAACTGAGATCTTACAGATCCCCAGAGTATACCATATTCTTGACAAAGGACCTAAAAGTCAAGTAACTCTATGGGAAAATGCCCAAAAAATGGAAAAAAAATAAGATTATAGAAGGTTACTTTCTTGGTGAACAGATATCTTCTCCCATCCTTTCTGATAAGGAAGACCAATGCATACCATCAGGGAAATATATAAAAATCAAGGCTTCTGTACCCCAAACATTCAAAACATATATTCAATGGTCTCAGGCCACGGAAGACCTCAAAAAGGATTTTGAAAACCAAGTAAGTGAGGTGGAGGAAAAACTAGGAAGAGAAATGAGAGAGATGCAAGAAAAGAAAAGCATGAAAAGCAGGTCAACACCTTGCTAAAGGAGGCCCAAAAAAATGCTGAAGAAAATAACACCTTGAAAAATAGGCTAACTCAATTGGCAAAAGAGGTTCAAAAAGCCAATGAAGAGAAAAATGCTTTGAAAAGCAGAATTAACCAAATGGAAAAAGAGGCTCAAAAGCTCACTGAAGAAAATAGTTCTTTCAAAATTAGAATGGAACAGATGGAAGCTAATGACTTTATGAGAAACCAAGAAATCACAAAACAAAACCAAAAGAATGAAAAAAATGGAAGATAATGTGAAATATCTTATTGGAAAAACAACTGACCTGAAAACAGATCCAGGAGAGATAATTTAAAAATTATGGGACTACTAGAAAGCCATGATCAAAAAAAGAGCCTAGACATCATCTTTCATGAAATTATCAAGGAAATCTGCCCCAATATTCTAGAACAAGGGGACAAAATAAATATTGAAAGAATCCACTGATCACCTCCTAAAAGAGATCCAAAAAAAAGAAACTCCTGAGAACATTGTAGCCAAATTCCAGAGTTCCCAAGTCAAGGAGAAAATATTGCAAGCAGCTAGAAAGAAATAATTCCAGTATTGTGGAAATACAATCAGGATAACACAAGATCTAGCAGCTTCTACATTAAGGGATCGAAGGGTGTGGAATAGGATATTCCAGAAGTCAAAGGAACTAGGACTAAAACCAAGAATCACCTACCCAGCAAAACTGAGGATAATACTTCAGGGGAAAATATGGTCTTTCAATGAAAAAGAGGACTTTCAAGCATTCTTGATGAAAAGACCAGAGCTGAAAAGAAAATTTGACTTTCAAACACAGGAATGAGAAGAAGCATGAAAAAGTAAACAGCAAAGAGAAGTCATAAGGGACTTACCAAAGGTGAACTGTTTACGTTCCTACATGGAAAGACAATATTTGTAACTCTTAAAATGTTTCAGTATCTGGGTAGTTGGTGGGACCACACACAGACGTATACACACACACACACGCACACACACATGTATATGTGTGCACGCACACACACATACACACATGCACGCACACACAGAGACAGAGAGCACAGAGTGAATTGAATAGGATGGGACCATATCTTAAAAGAAATTAAGGTAAACGGTGAGAGAGAAATGTAGTGGGAGGAGAGAGGGTGAAATGGAATGGGGTAAATTATCTCTCATTCAAGAGGCAAGCAGGAGACTTTTTAGTGGAGGGAAAAAGAGGAGAGCTGAGAAAAAAAACAAGAAGTTTACCCTCATCACATTCGACTAAAGGAAGAAGTAAAATGCACTCATTTTGGTATGAAAACCTATCTTACAGTACAGGAAAGTGGGGGAGAAGGAGATAAGCAGGGAGGGAGGGATGGTGGAAGGGAGGGCAATGGGAGAAGGGGAGCAATTTGAAGTCAACACTCTTGGGGAGGGACAGGATCAAAAGACAGAATAGAAACAATGGGGGGCAGGATAGGATGGAGGGATATACAGTTAGTCTTACACAACACAACTATTATGGAAGTCATTTGCAGAACTACACAGATATGGCCTATGTTGAATTGCCTGCCTTCCCAAAGGGAATGGATGGGGAGGGAGGGATGGGAAGAATTGGGAACTCAAAGTTTTAGGAACAACTGTTGAGTATTGTTGTTGCTACTAGGAAATAAGGAAATACAGTTAATGGGGAATAGAAAGTCATCTGGCCCTACAGGGACAAAAGAGAAGATGAGGACAAAGAGAAGGGAGGGATGATAGAAGAGAGGGTAGATTGGTGATAGGGAAAATTAGATTGCTCCATGTATTGGGGTGGAGGGAGGGGATAAATGGGGAGAAAATTTGGAACCCAAAATTTTGTGAAAATGAATGTAAAAAGTTAAGTAAGTAAATTTATATTAAAAAAAAAAGAAATGGGGGATGGGAGAGGGTGGATGAAAATATAGTTAGTCTTACACAACAGGACTATTATCGAAGTCATTTGCAAAACTACACAGATATGGCCTATATTGAATTGCCTGCCTTCCCAAAGGGAATGGGATGGGGGAGGGGAGGGATGGGGAGAATTTGGAAACTCAAAGTTTTAGGAACAACTGTTGAGTATTGTTCTTGCATACAAGTAGGAAATGAGAAAATACAGGTAATGGGGTATAGAAATTTTTTTTGCCCTACAGGACCAAAAAGAAGGTGAGGATAAGGGAAGAGAGGGATGTTAGAAGGGAGGGCATATTGGTAATAGGGGTAATTAGAATGCTTGGCGTTTTGGGGTGGGGGGAGGGGAGAGATGGGGAGAAAATTTGCTGTTAAAAATTTTGTGGAAATGAAAATTTAAATAAATAAATAAATTTTAAAAAAAGAATAGTAAGTAAAATTCATATAAAACATTCTCTACCCCCTCTTAAAAAACCCTGGAGTACACGTCCCACAAATACACATAAAGAATGTGGGAAAGAAATCTATGATGGTAGTGAGACATCTATTTTCACTTCTGCAGTCTCTAGATCTCAAGCACATGTGGCCAAACAACTCACAAGTACCTAACTGAAGGAGCTAGAAGTCTTTTCTCTCTTTGCAGAATCCTAAAACAACTAGACTAAAGTGTAACCTGCTATGTTTGATTGACCTGTGAGGTGTATGTACATAGTAATCTTGGAGAGGGGGACTAAGAATTGGGCTGGTCAGAAAAGTTTTCTTGTAGGAAGGAGCATCTGAGCTATTCCTTGGAAGAATCTATAAATTCCAGGAGGGATTTTTGTTATTGATTTGTTTTCAGCTGGGTCCAACCCTTCACAACCTCATCTGGGGTTATCTTGTTGAGGACACTGGAATGGTTTGCCATTTCCTTCTTCAGCTCAATTTACAGATGACGAAACTAAGACAAACAGGATTAAATGGCTTGCCTAGGGTCACATAGCTAGTAAGTATCTGAGGCCAGACTTGAACTCAGGAAGGTGAGTCTCACTCCAACTACCAAGTTCCCTAAACCTTAACTTTTGTATTGTAGGAAGGGAAGCTAGCAGTAGCTACCTAAGTAGGCCTAAAGGCAGGCAGATTTGAGTTCAAATCTGGTCTCATGAACTTACTAGCTCTGTGACTCTGAGAAAGTCACTTAATCTCCCTTTGCCTCTGTTTCCTCATTGGTAAAATGGGGATAATAATAGCACTTACCTCCCAGGGTTGTTGTAAAGTCTAAATGAGATAATAATTGTAAAGTGCTTAGCACAGCACCAGGCACATAGGATACTTTATATAAATATTAACTATATCATTATTAATAGTAATAATGAGTATTAATTATTCTCAGTGTTTAGCACAATGCTGGGCACATAGCAAGCCTAATACATAATTTTTCGTTTTTGGATAGGTTGACTGGCCTCTGTCTCACCCCACCCAGTGAACATTCAGGTGTTCAAGTTGTTACACTAAATGCAGTACTTCTTCATTCTCTAGAATTGACATCAAAACAAATTCACACACTCCAACCAACATTTTTCATCTCCCAACTAGCCATAGTCTAGACCTTTGATAGGTGACAGCATTGCTGATTCTAATCTGAGATGATGAAAATGAAGTTTCTTCACTTGGAAAATTAAAATAAATCTTTTTGTATCTGGCTTGAGAATTAGGTCAGCAAACACCATTCAAGACTGAGTAACATGTATCGTTCATGCATAAAAAATGACAATTTCAATATTTTCCAGATATACTTTTGAAGCTATATTTTGAGAGTGAGAGAATCCCACTATTTAGGTACAGAAAATCATCAGCTACTGAGCAGAAATATCTCTGATAGGTATGCAGAGCTGGTCATCTAAATAAGATCAAGCAATCCTTCTATCCTTAACTTTCTTTTTTTTTAAGTAAAAGTACCCCTCCTTCTTTCAGGAGATACAAAACCTTTCAGAGCACACTTCTACCCTTTAAACCCTCTAACAACAATCCCTTCCTCTCTTGTAAATGGATTAGAGATTAAACAGTTTCTCTCCAGCCTGAGATCTAAGGTTATCTTACATAGAGACTGCCAGTTTGTGCATTAGTAGCTACTATTAGAAATGTAGAAATATCCTGAGAGTTTGTCATTAAATCCTTGACAAGAGGATTTCACAGATTCAGGCCAAGTCCTTTCAAGTGGTAGCTGGGATTACTTGTGCTAGGTAAGTATAATAGCTACTTATCTATTCATTAAGGGAAGTCTTATGCTTTGGTACAGCAAGCTAAACCACACTTTAGCATTGAGGTGTGTTAGCTACAGAAAGAAAATTTCAAATGTGAATGTTTTAATCTTTCTATTTCCCTGGCTTCCATGATACCATATTATGCTGTCTTGTCCCAAACTCCCCTGATCACTTCTTTCTGGTCACTCTTTAGGTTCATCTTATTCCTTCTGTGCTACAACTATGTGCCTTCCCTATGCCAACCCCTCTTTTTCTTTCTCTCTCAACCACATGTCCACTCTCATGGTTTCTACTACCTCCTTTATTGGGAAATGTTCAGTTTTCTATCTCTATCTCTAGCCTTGACTTATATACTCTGATTCTATATTTCCAGTTGCCTATAGGACCACTCCAATTGGATGTTCAATCATCACCACTAACTCAACATGTCCAAAACAGAATAACTTGTCTTTACTTAACTTGGGTTCACTTATCAACTCTTCCATTTGCCACAGTGACACCACCATCCATGCAGTTAGACACCCTGGAACCAACTTTGAGCCTTCATATCTTATATCTAAGCTTTCAAAATATTTGTCAGATTTGTCTTCTCTTCTCCATTCCTACCACCTCCACACAATCTAGATTTTCTACACCTCCTACCTAAGCTTTTCAACTTAATTTTCCAAGCTCCAGTTTCTCTTCACTCTAAAATATTTTGCATGCTATTTCAGTCAGTTAGCTCTCATTTATTATGCACCTACTACTTGCCAGGAACAGTGCTAAACTCTGGGGACTGAAAAAAAGGCAAAAAACAGCCCTGGCATCAAAAATCGTACAGCCTAAGGAGAGAACATGCAAACGTATTATGCACAAACCCAATATATACCAGATAAAATGGAGAGTGAAGCCAATTGCATTAAAGGGGTTCAAAAGAGGCTTCTTCACAAAGTTAAGACTTCAGTTGAAACTTGAAAGAAGACAAGGAAGCAAGGATGAAGAGATGAGGTTATAACTACAAAATCAGATGACGACCGCTACCACAACTCTCCAATAGACAATTGTTCCTTTTTACCTACTACATAATCTCAGAGGCAGTTGTGGATTTTTAAGTTCTCTATAGTTTAGCCCCACACTATCTATCCAATGTGATTTCTTGTCATTGTCCAAGTATGAGGAAGGGAAGGGAAGGGAAGGGAAGGGGAGGGGAGGGGAGGGGAGGGGAGGGGAGGGAAGGGAAGGGAAGGGAAGGGAAGGGAAGGGAAGGGAAGGGAAGGGAAGGGAAGGGAAGGGAAGGGAAGGGAAGGGAAGGGAAGGGAAGGGAGGGAAGGGAAGGGAAGGGAAGGGAGGAGCGAAGAACAACAGTTGATTCTATGATTTTCTACTTGTCCCATGTCTCTTCCCTAGTCTGTGAACCCCTTGAGGGAAAAAGTATCTTATACTTCTTTATCTCACCCAGAGTTCTTCATTGTGGGGGTTCAGTAAATATTAATGACTTATTGATTGCCATATTGATACATCAAGTGGGTCTTACCCAAGATTCATCACAACAGCAGAGGGTGTGTTGGCATCATTTTAGTTAGGTTTGTTTCAGATACATTCCAGGGGTTTCTGAAAGGATTATTTTCATATATCACAAAATGACTGAAGGCAGATCTCCAGTCAGCTTGAGGATGGCCAAGTGAATATTGAGGCAGCCTCTGTTGCACTTTGAAAGAAGCAAACAATAACTGTAGCACTCACCCAACAATATGCTCAACAGCTGGTAAAGGAGAGACCATGTGAGCATTAAAGAGTTTAGCCTCAAGGAAAGACTCAGGAGACAGAAGACTCTGCAGGGATCCTTTGGATTTCTCTGGGCTCCTTCAGAATACATTCATCCCTTTGTCTTACAGTCTTTACAGCCAGAGGGTGCCTCTAATGTCTAACCTAAATCTCTCTTGCCATAATTTAAGGCATTTGTTCACTGTCCGTAGCAGAAAGGATAAATCATCAGAAGTTATTACATATGTTAACCCTTGAAATCTTTGTCAAACCTCCTGAATCGTACTTCTTTTCTCTCATGAAGAAATTAGCCAGGTTGTTTGCATTTGATTTTTGTTTCTTTGATTGCTTTTCCGTCTCTCTGCATCTTCTCTATGCTGTATCTGAGCTGCAGAATCCCAAATGGAGAACATGACATAATAGCCCCATTCAGGACAAAAGAAGAATTGTCTTGTGCTAATTATACACTCCTCCTTTTTGTGCTGAATAAGAATATAGTTAGAACTAGATGTGAGTGGATTAGGGCTGGACTTGACCCTTGGATGCCAAATTGCAGAGGATGCTATCTGGGTACTTGTCCTAAGCTTAGCAAGACTTGTTAAAATAAGAAGCTATCAAATGTGTCCCTTCTTCCCCTCCCTCTACTCTTTTAGGAAGGCACAACTCAGGTAAGCCCTTCCCTGGGTCAGTTCCCTTTATATTTTCTCTCCCTGAGATGGATTCCCCAGCAGTATTCTTAGGGTACCCAAGGATCTCTGCACATTGAACCAGTGTCCCACAGTTATTACCCTTCCTTAAGCAGTGATCCAGGGTAGCACCTTCCATCCACCCCTTTTGAGACTATTGTCCTGGACTTTCTACTCCAACTGAATTTGTCTTCAAAAATTGATTTAAAGGATCATTTCTTATTGCTTGTTCCTGGCACCAGATTTGTTACCTATGCTTCCAAAGCTTAGAATTTCAGTTGGAAAAGACCTTCAGAGGTTGACAATCCACTTTGTACCTGACCAAGTTTATGCATTTTTCACTTGAAAATCCACCATAATTGGGCCTCCACAGAGGCCCAATCTCACTTCTTGATAACCCTAATAAGTTTTTGCCCCTTATACTGAGGTGAAATCTATCTCTTTGCAGCTTTCAGAGGCAGCTGAGTGGTGCTATGGAGAGAGCGTTGGGCCTGAACTCAGTGTGACCTTAATTCAAAGGTGATCTCAGACACTTCATAGTTGTGTGATGATAGGCAAGTCATTTAATCTGTTTGCTCCAGTTTCCTCTACCATAAAATAGGGGTTATAATAAAGCTTAACTTCTAGGGTTGTTATGAGATATCTGTAAAGTGCTTAACACAGTATGGAGTTGGTGTTTAATAAATGCATGCTTTCTTCCTTCTGTCTACTGCTTGTTCTTCTACCCTCTTGAGTCAAGCAGAACAAATCAGATCTCTCTTTCATATTATAA
Source organism: Bettongia penicillata ogilbyi (assembly GCA_023548195.1). Lineage (NCBI taxonomy): Eukaryota > Metazoa > Chordata > Mammalia > Diprotodontia > Potoroidae > Bettongia > Bettongia penicillata. The sequence continues at coordinate 6,167,660 of JAJHZJ010000126.1, read as the reverse complement.
CTCTTCAAAGTCATGAAAGCAATTCTCATGTTTCTCTCCTTGTCCCTTTTCCTCTCAACTTTTTCATTTTATTTTATTTTTTTTTTAGCATAAATATTCCCGTCAACAGATATTCAAGGACATGGCATAGTCTCCAGGTCCCTTGCCATTCTGATCACTTTCTTCTGAATCCCCTCAATGTAACTTCTAAACTGGCAACCAGGACTGATTACAACATTCCTGAAATGGTCTGAACAGGGCACAGTATAGAAGGATTATCACGTCCCTAATTTTGGACCTTACATGTCTTCATACAATCTAGGAGAGCATCTGAGTTTTTGCCTGCTTTGTCTATCTTGAGCCTAACTGAACTCCCCAGGAATCAGTCCCCATGCAGCCTGTTAGATCCGCTAGATGCTTCTCTGTCTTTGCTTATGCAAAGGGAGGCTCCTTTCACTATCCCTTGGTGCTGTTTTACTTCCTGAGGACGTCACCCTTTCATTCCTGTTTTGCATTTCTATCTCCTGACTCCCCTGATGATTAGGGTTACTTTGACCCAAATCTGAAAAAATGTGAATAACTCTACTGAATTTAGAATCAAAATTATCCTTCTTGAATTTTCTAAGACTACCATCTTCACTTCTCTCCTTAGGCAGATGCCTGGTACAGTGGGTAGAGTGCTGGGTCTGGATGCAGGAAGACCTGAGTTGTAAACAAGTCTCAGATCAGCATTAGCTGTGTAAACTTAGGCATCACTTAACCTGTTTGCCTCATTTAGCTCAAATATAAAGTGGGGATAATAGAACCTACCTTGTAGGGTCTTGTCAGGATCAAAAAACATAATACTTGTAAAGCTTGGTGCCTGGCACATAGTGGATGCTATCTATATAAGCTACTTTTGTTATGGTGGTGGTTTTTGCTATTATTATAGGTTTATCCTGAGAAAAGTACTTTGTTAACTTTAGGTACAATATTGAAAGACAGAGTGCTTGACTTGGAATCAGAAAAACCTGACTTCAAATTGCATCTCTGATGTTTGTTATCAGTATGACCCTGGGAATGTCAGTTTCCACCTTAGAAAAATAGGAGAAATAACCCTATCTCATTATCATAGTCTCATTATCCTGGGGCAAACATACCTCAGAGAGAAGTAAAGAAATTCTGGCATCATCACATTATTCAATGAGACTATCCCCTTGATTTCGAACAATTGGCTCTGAATTTGGTACTGAAATAAGGTTCAGATACCATTGAGTTAAATTCTTCTTTTTGTAAATGAGGAAACTGAGGCTTAGAGACATCCAATGATTTCCCAAAATTTACACAAATAATAAGATTTAGAGTCAGGATTTGAATCCAAGTATATCTGACAATAAATGCAATATTTAGTTTGCTAAAATACTTTGCCTTTTATTAAAATATTTGCTTGTTTAATATATTCATTATTTGGTTGCAGCTCTTTGGGGTATAACTTAATTGAGCCACAGTTTTGGCAGGTCCTTGAGGTACTACTTAGCACCATGAGATGGTTTTTGCTGCTGTTGGTAGTAGTGGTTGTGGTTTTTTTCCTGAACGGCCCTCAGTGTCGTATTGTTTTTTTGCTTGTTTGCTTTTCTCCCAAGGTCACTTTTTCAACAGATTGCAATATTAAGATCACAAGTAGAGGATCTGACAGATCCCAAATGTAACTGACTCCTTAAAGTTGATCAGATAGTAAGCCAACTTTCCTAAATGATCCAGTTCAGGCCTGTTAGATATGGCAGTGACCTCCTAATCCCACCCCTGCAACCTGAAGCTTTACCAGTTGCTACTTCTGGGTCCCAAACCATGGCCACCACAACGAACAAAGAGCACACATTACCTATAGGATAATGATATGTCATTTAACCAATGTCAGTTTGCAGCTATTTACAAATCATTGGCAGTGGAAACAACAATCATTCACAGTCACTATATAAAGTACAATATTAGTAAAAAGGACATCATCTGTAGTGGTGCGAACCCAAGGGCCAGCTATTTTTGTTCCTGAGAGTACCTACAGACTTTTAAAACTGAAACAAACTCATGGGGCCAGCCACCTTTATCACTGCAGGAATCAAGGTCCTTCTTCCTTCATCACTGCCTTCCTGAAAATATGTTGTGTTAGTGGTTTAGCTTTTGAATCACAGCTATGGTCACTGGAGATAGGAAAGACAGCTTAGTATTGTGAAAAGAGCACTGAATTTGGAGTCTAAATCCCCCTTATGAGAGGCTGGAAAAGATTCTAGCCTGAACAATACAAAAGGAACTTCCATGGTACTGAAAGAGTTTAAGATTTTGTAGCTAGAGGAAGGTAAGGATGTAGAAAAGGTTATAGGAGGAAAAAGAAAAGCAGTTCCAATTCAGTTATTCTTCCCTGACTTTCTCCCCTTTTCTCAGAGATAAAGAGAAGATGCCATTCAACTTTTCAGTTTGAGTATAAGTTATCTGACTAAGCAGAATATGTTCTGAAACCTGTGGATCAGAACACATTTTTTAGTGAATAAAAATCATGTGAGTATGTGAGGGACACAGAATATGTCTTGTTCATTTCTCAAGTTTTTTGACTCAATAGGAGCCATACCTAGAAAGATAAGTATGTGAAAAATGAACACCACAGCCTAGTGTCTTTTCCTAGCTCCAAGAAACTCTTTCATAAAAAAACTCTCTGCCCAAAGAAGGGAGCTGTTTCATGTTACACAAGACCCAGCGAGGTGCCATGAGTAATTTCATCCCCAACCTCTTTTACCTTTAAGGAGCCATGGCTATCCTGGCCACCAACAATCACAACTTCTGCCATGTCTTCTGCATTAGATGACCGCCCGTGGATAAATAAAGCCGGGCCAACAGCAGATATGTTTTTCAGTGCAACTAAGGCCCCATTAGGCTTCACCTTGAAGAAGGGATTGGAGACATCAAATCTCAGCTTCTCATTTCCTTTACAGTCATTGAATGTCACTGAAAAGAAGAACATAGGAGAAAACATATTAGCAAGGCTCCCCACTTTGGAATCTTTAGGTACTCCTGCTTAGGGCTATACCCAAAGGAGGTACCACACCCAAACTGTATTGAGAACCTTCCTGCAACTCTACTTACATCAGAATCTCCACTCACAGTGATCTTGCATTTATCAAAAGTCCACCAGAATAGAAATGGTTATTTTCCCATGCAATAAGTAACCATGGAACCTGCCTTTTGAATCTTTTCTTTTTCTTTCTTTCTTTGTTTCTTTCTTTCTCTGTTTCTTTGTTTTTTTTCTTTTCCTTCCTTATTTCTTTTTTTCTTTGTTTTCTTTTTTCTTTTAAATAATCTGATAAACTAAAGAGAAGCCACAACATAGAATGAATTTCCTTCAAGGCCATCAAGCAGTCCTCACTCAAATGCCTACCTACATTCACGTGCCCAAATACCCTTGGATAGCACCCAAAGTAATGTCTAAAACACAATGTGTCCAGCCACTTGGCATCGGCATCAGGATGCTAAACCTTGGATTGGCTTAGTTTTATTCTTAATGTATTTTTATTCCAATGTAGCCATCAGTTCCTAAGGACTTCACATTTCTGAGAGACTTTCTCCTTTCTTCTATTTCATTGTGGTTGTTGAGATTAATGGAGACATGTCCACTAGCATTTCCTGAAAGTGAATTCTAAAGGAGAGGAAACAGCATTGTTTTCATCATGACCATCAATTCGCATTCATCAGACAAAGTTAAACTGCTTAAATTAAACAGCCTGCTAGGAATCTGACTCATCCAATTGCCTTTGTGAAGGTTTTATCCCTTAGAGAGATGAGTCCCCAGGGATAGAAAAGAAAACATCAGCGTCAGTGAGAGGCAGACATTCTCACTGGCCCTACCAGTGTTCACCAAGGGCTCTGGCAGGTTGAATCTAGTACAAGGGAAATGCATTTCACTCTAGTTATTTTCTGTCATCCCTTAATCCTCCCTTCAGGACAGGGATCATTTTTGTTGTTACTGTGATTGTCTACCCAGTGTTATAATCTCTCTTAACCTCCTTCCCTATGCTCACTTGTTTCCCTATTGAGATTGATATATTTTCTTCACCAAACTGTGTGTGTATTAAAACTCCATTGTCTATTTCAGGTCAGAGTGAAGTCAATCTGATGCTTACTCAACTAGGTGGCACATCGGATAGAATGCTAGGGCTGGAGTCAAGAAAAACGAGCCCAAATCTGACCTCAGACACACAGAGTAACCCTGGACAAATCACTTCACCTTTGTTTGCCTCAATTTCCTCAAAAGAAGGATAATAATAGCTTCTCCAGAGTTGTTGAGAGTATTATATGAGACCCTATTTTTAAAGTACTTTGCATAGTGACTGGCATATAGTAGGCACTGAATGAATCTTTTTCCCTCCTTCTTTCTCTCCCTTCCTTCCCCTGCTTTATTTTTACCCTGTCTGCCCCTTTCCTCTCTTTTTCCTTCCTCCATTCCTTCATCTCTCCCTCCCTCCCCCTTCTTTCCTTCCTCCCTTTTTCTTCCTTCTTTCCTCTTATTTCTCTAGCTCTTCCTTCCTCCATTCCTTCCTCCCTACCTCCTCCTTCCTCCTTTCCTTTCTTTCCTTCTTAATTCCTTTACAAAATTAAGAAGATGTACTGGAAGTTTCTTAAGTTTCCTGAGAAGTCTTACATACTATAACACGAAGACTCCAGTTCCCATCCCTTGACCCTTCAGAACTGCTAAAGAATCAATAGTTTGTCACTAAAGACAGTAAGCTCATGTCATTCTAAGCTTTGATTTTGGGACAGAGATTTTGGAAAAATGCATGAATTGCTAACAGCTTTCCTTTGGCAGGCAGTTCAGTGAGATGACCATTGGTCAGTTAAGGTGTAGGTCACATTCCTGCCTGTGGGAGGAGATTTAGGTGGTAAGGGTTTATCAGCAAAATCCAGAGCAGGGATTCTGGATAGATAGCAGGTCTTTAAACAGAAGTATATGCAAAGTAAGAAGGAATGGTTCTGTTCCTTGTATGTCTACCCCCAGTGCCTAGTGCACAGTAGGTACTCAATAAATGCTTAGTAATTAATTGATATTCATTATTGCTGACCCCTTCCACTCAGTGCTCTATGAATCAGAACTCCTCCTCCTCCCCCCAAACCCTTATTATTCCTATGTAAAATGAATTGTCTAAACCTTCTGAGGTGAAGAACAGGATCTGATGAAGCAGCTAGCCTTAACCACCTTACGGAAGGGCAGATCCCACAGTTTTAAGTCTTTTCAGAATGTCAGATTATAGCCTCTTAGTCAAAAGTCTGAACTAGACACTTGCATTGGGATCACATTGTTTATCAATGGAATCAAATTTGTAATTGCTGGATTGAGATTAAGGAGGCTGGTTGCAGTGTCAGCTCAGCTATGTACTTTCCAGCTATGTGACCTGGAACAAGTTGCTTCTCTCTGAGCTTGGGTTGATTTGTCTATAAAATGGGCATTTATTTTATACACTTCATAGACTCATTGTGAGGAAAGCACATTTGCTACCTTAAAGGAAAGCATGATATAAAAATTATGTGAGCTACTAATATTGTAAGTGTAGAGGGGACCCGTCTGGTTGGAGCTCCGGAGAAGCAGGGCAGTGTTTGGCAGAGCCAGTGCTGCTAAAGCGTTTTCTTACACATGTGGAAATTCTAAGTACTTTAAATGCCTCTGGTGCTAACAGACAAAGGCATGATGGGAGCTGAAAGGAATTTATTCTCCTCAGTCTAAATATCAAGTGAGCTTTGGGGAGTTCCTTTGGGGAAGCAAAGTTGTCAAAGAGTCAGACTTTCACCTGAGAGATTTCTTTTTTTTTTTTCCTTTTAGGCCAAACAAAAGTGCTGAAAATGTGCTTACGGTAAGTAGGAGAGGCCTGTTTTAGACCAAGGCAGCCTTACAATTCCCACTGTCAGTATGCTGTGGTGGTAGTAATTACTGTTGTTCTTTATATCATTATTTGAGCCTTAAATAGCACTTACAGGGCTTTCCACACAGTCCCATGAGGTACTAAGATAAGACAAGACTTAAAAAGGAGAAAATAGTTCCATGGAGATAAAGTTTCTAGTCCAGAGTTGAACAATGAGTTAGTGCCTCTAGTGTGCAAATATCAACACTAACCATTACATCCCTCTGGAGGCACAATTTTACCTTCCTCTGTTTCTGTGGCCTTTACCTAATAGTATCCCCCTGTCACTATCCCTGACATTTACAGCCTCCCTGGTCCTTGCTTGGTATGGCACTAGAAACGGCTGTTCTACAGAGGCCATTCATGGGAGAAATGAAAAATTTGCTCTAAACTCTTTTGCTTCTTCTACCTCAAAGCTGGTGTGCTGATAAATGGAATTCTCAGATTTGAAAAAGATCAGAGGTAGGGTGGTATTGTGGGAAAAGCACTAGACTTATCTTCAAAAAAATGTAGATTCAAGTCCAAACTCATTCAGTTACTAGCTGCGTGATCTGGTCAAGTCATTTAACTCCTCTTACCCTCATGCTTCCCATCTGCAAAATAGGTTTGAACTGAGTGGTGGTCCTTTTCAGCTCTAAATCTATGATAATATGACCTTGGGGTCAGCTAGTCTAATACCTGAACATGAACCCCCTTCTAAATTATTGGTGGCCAAGTAATCCTCCAGCTTCTGCTTAAAGAGGTGCAGTGGGGCGAAATTACCTGCTAAGGCTGCCAATTCCAAATAGAAATAATTCTAAAAAGTGTTTCCCCTCACCCTGATATCAATGTAAAAATGTTATAGTTCATTTTTTAACTATTTAAAAGGTGTTATATTACTTTAAGGTATCCTTTTTTTCTTCTACCTTGTCTCAACAAATACCCAGTGGTTCAGCAGCAGCAGCAGATATCCTCAGATCCCCTTTTCTTCCTTCCCTCCACCCCCAGCAGCATTTGTCAGGCAACTCTGAAGTCTAAATCCAAGGGCTCAGACTGGCTGTGATCTAGGCCAGGCAGAGAGCAAGGGGAAGAGCTGGGCAGAAATCATTGCTTAAAGCAGCTCTTCCCTAAATAAATATATCAGGCTTGTAATTCAGAATCAAACTTTTCTAAAATGGATCAGTCTTCACAGTGGAGCAAAAGTCTACTTGAGTAATATCTAAAATGTGGATCTGATACATCTAAAGTGTTCTTACACCCAGCAGAGAGATTTTATCCTTTTTCTTCAGGAGAAATGGGGTCTTCTCCCATGCTGATTCCTATCTTGTTTCATGTTCTCCATAACAGATGCATTTTGATGCTATCATGCTTAGATCACTTTCCAATATTATTAACTTTATTGATGCTGCCAAAATGATGTCAGTATTTTTCCAACTCTCAAATAGAGATCGAGCCCATATGTTTTAAGGCTACGAAGTGCAGGGAATACACCAAAGATGAAATTGAGAATTTTATGCCCAATGACTTAAAAAAACATAACTATTTCCTTGGAATCAACAATTTCATAAAGGCACAAATGCCTCCTGAGATGACTTAGGAGGAGAAAGTGATGTTGGTTGCCTTGCACAGCCCTTCCTCCCTCCAAACAAAGTTAAGTGCAAGTCATGTCATCATTTCCTGATGTCATGGTCTTCTTCAAAAATGAAGGAGGAATATAACTTGTGAGTGGATGGAGCTGCCTGAGTAAGGACCCAGCTAGTTGGGTAAACCAGCACATACTCTTCCTTCTGTCACCCCCTCTGCTTTCTTTGGAGTTTACTGGCTAAATGTCTTTCCCTCCTTCCTTCCTTCTTCCTTCCTTCCTTCCTTCCTTCCTTCCTTCCTCCCTTCCTTGTCATTCCCCAAATCTTAAATCCAGTGCACTCTGAAGCCCATAGACTGGACATCAATAGGTCCCTGTCCAAGCGCCACTTAATGGTTGGCTTAGAGTGATTATCAATAGTAACAGTTTCTGTTTTCCTCCCAGCTTGATTTAGTTATTTTTCTTTTGTTCGTTAAAAGGGCCATTCGCTGGCTACTTCTTAAAGAGGCCTATATACTCAATTGACATTACCTCTCTCTAAGTGAGTTCCTGAAAAGGCCAGCCTAGAAAAGCCAAGGACTCTCATTGCATTCTGGGCCATCTCCAGTCATCCTGATGAATATCTGGTCACTGGATCCAGATGGCTCAGGAGGAGAAAGTGAGGTTGGTGACCTTGCACAACTCTCCCTCACTCAATACAAAGTCAAGTGCAAGTCATATCATCATTTCTCTTATGTTATGGTCTTCTTCAAAAATGAAGGATGAGCACAACAACCAACAAATGCCCCACCCCTCTCCTTTTTAAGCTAGACATGATTTCATATGTATAGAAACTACTTCAAGAGGAAACTTCTTCTACCAATGCAGATCCTCACTTTCTTTGCAACCTATCAGCTCAGAAAGCTGCTGGGAACCATAAGAGATAAAGTGACTTGTCTAGAGTCATTTAGCTCCTAAGTATCTGAAGTCAGATTAAATCCTAGATCTTCCAGAATCCAAGGCCAACTCTTTATCTGCTTTGTCCTGTTGTTTCCTAACACCCCTACAATCTGTTCAGCAAAAATTAATCAAGTGTTTCTGATATGCTGTACCCAGTCTGTACTTGATTCTCTTCAGATAGATGGGGAAGACCCAGGTCCTGGCCTAAGAGATCTAACAGGAGAGTGCCAGACAAGTACAGAGACCTTTAATGTTAAGGTAGAAGTGCTGAGTCCCATTAGAAAGGTGCAAAGTCCAAGTACAGCTCAGAGGAGAGAAGGTTCATTTCTAATTGGAGGGAATTAAAGGAAGGTGTCACAGATTCCATCAGTCAACAAATATTTATTAAGTTCTTAATATGTGCCAGACATTATAGGTACAAAGAAAAGCTAAAGACAGTCCTTGCTTTCAAGGAGTTCACAGAGGTAGCATTTGAACTGGGGCATGAATGACCAGTGAAATTTTTTAATAAATGAAGATTGAACTGCATGGGTAGAAGGGTGGGGAAAGGGGAAAGAAATGACTTAGGGGGACTAATATTGCTCCTTTCAAATATTTAATAGATTGTCATCAGAAAGAGGGATTTTACTGGTGCTAAAAAGCCAAAGATCAGAAGGAGTACCAATGAGAGGAAATTAGAGCAAGGCAGACTGTTTCATTAAAGGGAAAATCTTCCTAACAAGTAGAGGTGTCCAAAAGTACATCCACTGTGTCAAGTGGTTGTAAGGTTCATTATCATGGAAGTTTATCAAGTGGATGCTTGATGAGCTTATGCCAAAGACTTTGTGTGGGGTGGGGGGAGAAAAAAACTCGGAATATGGTTAATTCATGTGCTGAAATCAGATGCCTTCAGATATTACATAAATTCCAGATTGAGAGAATAACATTAGCAGAGATACCAAGATGGTGGAAAGAAGTTTTTGTCTGGGTCAATGTTTGCTTGAAGCTAGTGTCTGTGGAAGAAACTAGTGAAAGACTCTGAAATGGCAGATTAGGGACAGAGCATGAAGCCTCAAATGCTAAGCTAAGGACTTTGCATTTTGTCAGCCAGTTAAGCTACTACAGATTTTAGAGCAAGGGAATGACCAGAATTCCATTTCAAAAATATGAATCTGGCAGTGCACATGAAAGATGAATTACAGAGAGGGTGAATTTGGAGATAGCAAGTTGGTTATGAGATGATTATGGCAACCTAGGTGAAAAACGAGATGGAGGACAAGACTTGGGGCTGGCTATATCAGATACTGAATGGAAGGGAAGGTTCAGCAAGTTGATATTGTTTTGTATTAACATTGAGGCGTCAGAGGGATAAAGAAGGATTCAGTGGAAAAGTCAGAAACGATTGGGGTTCAGTGGAGCACTCAGAGGTAATTACATAGTTTTAAAACTGGAAAAGACAATATATCTCAACATCAGTTTGATAAGCAAACTGAGCCCCAGAGAGATTAAGCTGTTTGTCCAAAGTCATCCAGGCAATTATTATTGATGCCCTATTTGGAGAGGAATTTCAGTAGAGTGGTAGCAGTATAAACCAGACTACAAGGAGTTGACATAAGAGCTAATTTTTTTTAAATTTTGTGATCTCTTTCCTGAGGTGATTGGGACTTTCTTTCAATGTCTTTTTCCCTCTGGTTTCAGTATATCAGGACCATTTTCCTTCAAAATTTCTTGAAAGATACTGTCCAAGTATTCCTTTTGCTTATGACTTTCAGGTAGTCCAATGATTGTGACATTGTCTGTCCTAGATCTATTTTCCAGGTCAGTTGTTTTTCTTATTGTCTTCCATTTTTCACTCTTTTAAATTTGTTGGATTGATTTTTTATGTCTCATAGATTCATTAGCTTCCACTTGCCCAATTCTAACTTTTAAGGAAAGTTTTCCTCACTTAGCTTTTGTACTTTCTTTTCTATTTGGCCAGTTGTACTTTTAAAGGAGTTGTTTTCTTCAGTGGATTTTTGTATCCACTTTTCCATTTGGACAATTCTACTTTTTAAGAAGTTGTTTTCTTTTTCCAATCCATTAACTCTATTTTTTATAATTCTCTTGCATCACTATGATTTTTTCCCCAAATTTTTCTTTTCCCTCTCTTATGTGATTTTAAGTCCCTTGTTCAGCTCTCATGAGTTCTTTCTGGGCTTGAGACTACTTTCCTTTTTCTTTGGGGATTTGCTCATAGCTATTTTGACATAATTTACTTCTTCTGAGTTTGTGCCTTGATCTTTGCTGTCACCATAATAATTTTCTATGGTCAGATTCTTTTATTTGTTCATCATTTTTTTTTTAGCATTTTTCCTTTCTTTTAAATTTGATCTCTGCTCCTGCGGGGGAGACAGGGCACTGTCTCAGGCTTCTTGGGTCAGGGGCTGCAAATATTTACCTGGTGCTGCACTGATATTGCTCTGAAGTCCATGAGAGACCCTCATGCCTGGTGCTAAATTGAGGGGGTGGGGGATGACCTGCACTGCTGGAGGTTGTAGAGGTCTGGCAGCTTACCTGGGGCTGAGTCAGGGTTCTTGGGCTAGTGTCTGGCATGTGCTTAAGTTGATGATGTGTTTCTGCATTTTTTCTAGGGCTACACTGAAGGACAAGGAAGTTTGGCTGTTTGCCTGGGGCTATGCTAAAGCACATGAAGGTTCTCAGAGTTGGAGTCTGCCCATTCCCCTGACTTTCCTGAGGCATGGGGGGGGGGGGGAAGGGGGTAGAGGGAGAGGGTTCTGGTATGAGTGTATGCCTGCTCCACCACACTAGGGCTCAGGATCCTCCAGTGGTTTGCTAAGATAGGGCTTGCTGGGACATTTTATGTCCTGGATTGCATTCCTCTTTTACCCAAGTGAGACAGACCTTTCTTGCTGATCTTCCAAGTTTCTTAGGCTCAAAGATCATTTCACCCCATCTTTTTGCTTGCTCTGCTGTTCCAAGATTTGTTTTGGGCTGCTATTTTATGGTTGTTTGGAGGTAAATATGAGAGAGTCACAGCAATTTACTGCTTACTCTGCCATCTTGGCTCTTAAAATGGCTTTTAAAAAGATTCAATAAACTGTAGATTGGAATTTATTGGAATCAGTGGCTCAGCATCGCCCTTCTAGGCCATTGCTCAGAGCCTCAGCAGGACAGGGAGGAAGAAAATGCTCAGGAGATGGGAAGGCACAAGCAGACTGGAGCAACAGACCCTCTCTGTGTTTCAATTATGTTTTCACCAGTTTTTCACTCTCAGTGTCCTCTGGGTTTAATCCAAACATTATAACAATAGGAACTTTATTTGGGAGAGAAAACTAAAATTGAAACAGGAAGTTTTGCACATGTATTTGAAGAATTTAATCTTCCTGACCTTGATTTGTGGCACTTTGATACAATTCTTTTTGAATTTGCTCCTCATAAATGGAAATTCAAGAAGGGCAGAATTAGAAAACATGGAAATGAGTGAGACAACAGCTTATTAAAGCATGTTACAAGAAATACATGAAGATGTGATGTGTTTAAATATATCTGCAAAACATCAGCTGTACCTTCTGCTATACACTAATATAATTCAGGACTTCTGTGAACTTGGTGTTCTCCTATGGGTAGGTTTGTGTAAACCAGATGTTCTGGACTATACACTCCCTTTTAGGCAGATGTAAATCAGCCACTCTTATCCATGTGCCCTCTTTTAGGCACTCTATCAAACAGTGAACCAAAAGATTTAGGCAGAGTCCTATTTTATCAAAATGCTTGGAAATTGACATTATTAGATTGATTATGCTTTAGGGTAGGTACTGAAACTATAAATCTAAAGCACAAGAGCCTCAAGGTAGTGCAAGCACTTTTAAGGGGACCCAAATCTTTGAACATGGGTCAATATGGTATGAACTGTCCTTGAAAGAATCAGCAGGGCTTTGGTGAGAGATGCTTTTTTAAAAAGAAGAAGAAGAAGAAGAAGAAGAAGAAGAAGAAGAAGAAGAAGAAGAAGAAGAAGAAGGAGGAGGAGGAGGAGGAGGAGGAGGAGGAGGAGGAGGAGGAGGAGAAGGAAGAAGAAGAAGAAGAAGAAGAAGAAGAAGAAGAAGAAGAAGAAGAAGAAGGAGGAGGAGGAGGAGGAGGAGAAGGAAGAAGAAGAAGAAGAAGAAGAAGAAGAAGAAGAAGAAGGAGAAGAAGGAGAAGAAGGAGGAGAAGAAGAAGAAGAAGGAGAAGAAGGAGAAGAAGAAGGAGAAGAAGAAGAAGAAGGAGAAGGAGAAGAAGAAGAAGAAGGAAGTTTTCCCCATATTTCTTAGTGATAAAGAGACATTAGAACAAGATATATACAAGCATCCTGTTTAATATGGAAATAATTGGCATATAAAAACACTTGCTGTGTTCTCTCTTCTCCAATTATTTTGCCTTTACATATAAGTATATTTGCCATAACCAATCCTGAACCATGCTATCCCTCTCTTAGGAGAACGCTAAGAATTTGAGGTCATTTTCCCACCCTCTCACCCAGCAACTCTCTATCCCTTCTTTGGTCTATGTATGTCAAGTCCCTAATATGATACCTTACATATCTAGTGGGCATTTAAGAAATGCTTGTTGAATCTAATTGAACAATCTCATTAGATCTGATGCTTAGTGGAGACACAAACACAATGTCATGAAGGTTTTGAGGAGTAAGAGGTCTCATGTACAACTGAGGATGGACAGGGGAAATTGGGAAAGTCTTAGTGAAAGAAAAGAATGGATAAAATACTATAGTTTTTTTTTTCTTTCTGAGAATGCTAAAGATTATCCAGTTTGTAGTTTTATAATTAACATGGCATTTTAAAAGTACAAAGTAACATCTACAAGCACTATCCTGAATAAATTTATTCATTGTAAAGCACATTTCCATGTATTACAACTTGTTTTTCTTATTGAATACTATTATAAAAATGGAAATATTTTTCCAGAGAAAAATATTTTTGTATATCACTTGGGGGTCATAATAAAATCATATTCAAGAATACAGAAAATGTCTTAGAGCCAATATATCCAAAGGATAATAAAATTTCCTTTAAAATGGCATTAATAACATTATTCAAAATGAGGAACAAAATATACATACAAAATAGCTAAAGCTATTTTTTTATATTTAGTACAATGGCTTAAAGATCTAATGGAATGATGATAGCAACCATTCAATTCAACAAACATTTATTAAGTACCTACTAAGTTCAAGGCCCTGCGGGTACAAATGTTAAGTGAACAGAAAGAACATTCTGGACTATAAAAAGCTCTCAGCCTTGAGTAAATTCCCTTCTGCAGTTGCCAGAGTGTTGTAGAAAAAAATACAAGCTGCAGTTCACTTTGACTGCTGTAGTCTGTACACGGGCCAGTGCTGTTTGAAAAAGCTGTGAAGTTTTAGGAACAAGACATAGGACAGGGGTATCAGAGGCCATCTCATTCAACCCCTTACTAATTACAATTTACAAAATACTTTACAAATGACGTAATTGAGATCCAGGGAAGTAAAGTGACTTGTCTAAACTCACCATGGATAATAATCATGGAAACTGAGATTTGAATTCAGTGATTGAATGGTCTTAGTCGGAGTAGAAGTCATTTTACTTTATCAGTAAGCACGGTCATAGACAGGACCTATCTTTTTTACGATAGCACTGGGGAATGTAGGGTATTATAAAAACTACGGAATACACAGTTCCTTCTTTTAAGGGTGCCAAGATGAAACCAAAATAACCACAGCCATCTACAGGAATAGCTACTGATTATACATAACAAGTTCCTAACATTGCAAGTCATTCAGAGATTAAAATTCCCTATAAATAAGTTCAGGGTTCAGCCTGTCACTCAATGAACATGGATAAGAGGGTGGACTACAGGATGGAACAGGCAGTGCAATGAAAACAAAACCTTTTTCATATGCAACACAATGGAATATATTTAAATAAGTAAAATCATGAAGAGCAATCTGAATCAATGATTTTGATGTGTCAGGACAACAAAGAAGATTGTTTGCTGTTTGTTTGTGGGGGGGATTATTCATTTGTTTAGGGAAAGGGGTCTTTCAAACCATTTCTTCCATTTCTATTTTCTTTCCTTTTTAAAATAATCAAAGATCTCTTGAGTTTTGGCTTATATTCAATGTATGTATATATGTTTGTTACATATGCTATTACATGTATGTAATATTTATATGTGTGTATATGTATGTGTATCTATATATATGTGTATATAAACATATACGTATATGTATGTATAATATATATGGTGTATATGAGTTTAGGAAAAAAAATTAGAATTGGTGAAAAGATAACTCTCTGTGCTGTACATGACTTTGCCTAAAGCTTCCTGAATCATCTCCTTCAGTCTCAAGCCCACATACATATTGAACTTAAATAGAGACCCTTCTATGCCCCAAACCCAATGATGAAGAGACAAAACTCTGGGGAAGTGGTACATAGATAAATTCCATTTTCAAAGATTTTTTTAAAATTTATTTTAATTTATGAAATAAAATAAGCATCTCTATAACAGTATAACTTTAAAAGATTGCACATGAAACAACAAATGTATTATGTGCCCCTTGTTATTCCTTTAAATTATATAATACAGTTATCATTTATATTTCTTTTTCTTTTCTTTTTTTTTTTTGAAATGCAAAAAGTTTCTTTCCATGGAAAAAGTACAATGCCACTACTCAGATGTTCTTTCACTTCTTTCTTCACTATCTCAAACTCTAGGTCTTATAAGCTGCTCATCCTCTTCACAGTTTTACCTTCCCAACTCTCATTCATGCTTGTGTTCCAAATCTGAAACTAATATCCTCTCCTGGCCTTGTGCTGGAGGACAGAAAGCATTAGGATATAAGGTCCTGTCTTATTAGCCTGAAACTGGCTTCACTTCGATAAAATGAGCACAAAGTCTGACCTGGCAGGTTAGCTCCTCCCCACCTCCCATAATGGGCTCTTTTCAGACTGAAGAGTTGAACTTGCCCTGCCTGCCCTCAGAGCTGCTAAGATCAAAGAGGGGAGCTGACCACTCTGACAAAAATAAGGCTGAGCAGGTTTGCTTAGGAGGTCTGTCTCTGAAGAATGATCCTGCCTGTACTACCCAGGAAGTAGGATCGTTAGAGGTCAAGCTGACACAAACCAAGAGAGGAAATTTTGATACACGTGAACCTTTTCACAGAATGTCTGTTCTTACATCTGCCTCTGTCAGTGTGGAGACATTTAGTTATTCACCTCCGCTCTAATTGCAGGCAGATGAGATCATCTACCAGCTGTGATTACAAATTGGTTCTGTCGGGTTGACAAAAGCTTATCAGAAAATTAGAATACAATGATCTAGCTTACATTACATGGAGCAGAAATAATTCCTTTATGCATGTACCATTTTTTTTCTGATGTAAGCAAGAAAATGATCAGCCCTGGTAGATCATGCCTATTCACCCCCTGTTTCCAGTAAAACATCTTTATTGGATCAAATACTGTGCCATGTGGTTGAATTATGACTGCAAAGTTGGGAATACAGATTGGGAGCAATGCTAAACCTTCTCAGCCCTTTCTGGAAGGAATTTGATTGTCCTATATATTATTATTTTAGGCACCTGGAATAGCCTTTCATTGTTTCCTTAGGAAATGAAATTCAAATAACAAAAGAAGAGTTTGGGAGAGATTTCTCAGGGTGTTTTTCTGGTTCCTTTTAGACAGATAGTCTGTGACTTGGGGAGGAATCATAGCCTTCCATCAAAGAAGCCAGTAGCCTCTGTACCTGACATATCATCTCACATGATCACTAGTGTACAGTATTAGTATAACAATGTTAACCCTCCAGTTATCTGTGGAAAATCTGAGGTTTATGGTGCTTTTCTTACATTCAATCTGAAACATATGGTCTCACACAACTGTGGTATTTATGAAAATGAAGCACAGATTTTTTTTATTGATGTGATCTTCAGATATTTAAGGTAATAATGTGGGAATCCAGCAGAAATTAAGATTATTCTTTAAACTGTTGATTTTCAGGTGCCCTGGCTATAAATGAGACGGCTCTTCATACTAGGGTAAGTACAAGAAGTCTCTAGCAATGAGGTAGAGAAATAGTGGTAGAGCTACGAATAGACATGTCTGTTCCATCCTTATAACACTGCCGCTGGTGGCTGAGCTGTCAATTACCCTAACAACAAGTTAAAACAGTTTGAATTGTTATAGTTACCGATCTGGTACTGACTGAGATCTGCCAGCCTGTGCAGGGTGTAAAGTGGTTCTTTTTGGTCTTCCTCCTCCCTTGCCTCCTGACTTTCCTCCTCCTATTCCTTCTTCTCCTCCCTCTCCTTAGGTTTAGCACAGTTTATTCAGTCAGTCAAAAAACATTAATTAAGCATCTTTTATGTGCCAGACACAGTTAAGCCAATCCCCTAGGAATCTTTGCCTTGGATATCCTGTCTGTTGGTTACTCAAATTCAAAAACAAATCTGTGAGAGCATCAATTTGGATGCACACTCTAATGATACAGGTGAAACTCCATCCAAGCCTCTGCAATTTGGGTGATTCTTTTCTCCTGTTCTCTCCTAAAATCTCACTCCAAAGAGGGTGTCATCCAAAATGCTAGGTCCCTTCATTGCTTTCTTTTGACATTGCAAGGGTACAAGTAGAGTATTTAAGACTATTCTAATATTACTCCTTACCTTGCCATGTGATCAGCCAATTGTCATTTCTCAAATTTATATTTTTCTTATGACATCCTCGATTCCTGCTATTCTTATTTGTTCCTTATTTGTTATATGTTGCAATCTCCTCACACCCACCAGGCATCTTCATTGTCCTCTGTGTGATATTCATTTTCAATTATCTGGTGACTCATATTTTATGTCTAACAACCATATACCAGCAAGTCTATTGTTTACTTCATGAAAAAAAACAAAGCAAAACAAAAAACTTTGACTATCTGGATACTGTTTTCTTACAGACTGGCATACAACTCAGTTGTTTTTCTGTTTCTTTTATCCCAGTAAGCAGCCATTGATGGGTTGCATGCCATTATAGACATAAAGCCTAACCATAAAGAGTGGAATAAGGCTCTTCTACACAATCTCTAAATGTCCTCTCAACCTAAATATTGCTTTTAATTTACTAACATCTAACCATCCTGATGATATTTGCCATTTAAGACCAGAGTCTTAAGTGTTTTTGCCTTGCAAACAGGCTATCCATTATCTATAATCATTAACTCTATAGCCAATCACCACTTCAGCAGATGAATATGCCCTAACTGGTAGAGGGAAATTCTATGAATCTATATTGTTTTTCTAGATCCAAAATTGTAATTTAATTTTTAAAAAGAGAATTATCTTGGACCATTGCTCAAGTTCATAAATAAAACTGTTTTCAAAGTTTGCTTTTCATATTTCATGTAATCTATCTTTAAATGTGATCTATCTTTAATGTATGGTGCTTTTCTTATAAACATTTCTGCCATGATTTTAGAAGTGACTGAGATCTCTAATTTCCTGTGATCTTTCCATGAGGTCTCTTGAAAATGGATTGCTGGACATTGGAGTAGGAACTATCCAGCTCAAATGTAGAATGGAAAAAAGATTCTGCCTGTTATGTGCCTGGTTCTAAAAAGGGTAAAATGAAAATGGAAAGAGGGTAAATTGCTTAAAAATTGATTGTGAGACAATTTGGATGATGTTAGTGCTAGATTCGATATTAAAAGCATTCAAATTTTATCACTGTACTGTAGATGTTGACAATAAAATGAAACAAAAAAAGCATAGAAATCCCTCTATTTTAACAACCTCTACTGTGGATACATTTAGAAGACTTTTTGACTATACTTGCTAGATTTTAACTTCATATAATGAAAAACTTTCTAAAAATTAGCACAATCCAAAAGTTGAATGAGCTGCCTTAAAAGGCAACAGCATTCCCATCTCTACAAGTCTTCAAGCAAAAGTAGATAGCTACTTCTGAGATGTGGTAGAGGGGATTTATGTTCAGGTATAGGCTAGACTTGAAACCATATGAAATTTCTTTTCCTTGTCACTGACCTCAATTCACAAAACCTCAATGTGAGGACATGTGAAGTATCTATAATTTTGTCAGTATGGGAAATTTAAAGTATGGAAATTCCACCAACACCAGAAACAACTGATTTATGACTAAATCTCATGATGTAATCTAGTCTATCTAGAAGTTAATTGGCCAACAAGTATTTGTTTTAAATGCCTATTATGTGTCAGATATTGAGATAGGCGTGGGAGACACAAATAACACATGTGCTCAATTTGGGGGTGGAACCACCACATTTGAGTCAGGGCTTCCTGACTCAAGCCCAGGACTCTATGTATTATATCAAGGTGCCGCTACACATCTGTAATTTAAGTTTTGTTTTTAATTCTGTAGAAGTCTGGGTAAAACCAACTGCAAACTTTATCAGTCTTCAAATTCACAATTCACAAATGAGATAAAAGACATGAAAACATATACATATATTAAGTTTTTTTGGAGGAGAGGGGAAAGAGAGTTAACTGGATTTCATTGATATCAGTGGAATTTACAGGGAGGTAAATTTTCTCTTGACTTAAGAAGTAACTCCCTAAGACGGCTATCCCAAAGTGGAAGGATGCCTTTTTTTTTCAAAAAAGGTCATCAAGCAGTAGCAGATGTAACAACGAAAACTTTGATGAATTACTGTGAATAATAATCAAGGCATAAGAAAAGAAGCCATGCTCATCTCAGATGTTTAACAGTATCAAAGTCCAAATAGAAAATAGAGTCTCCAAGAGGATGTTTCCCAGATGTTTCTACTGACAAATGGCTACATTTATTTTATTAATCTCCAAACCCTTATTAAAAGTATTTTTGATATGTTTGCTTTTGCAATAGAAACTTCCCTTCCCAAAAGATACCTAATGATTTCAAGGATGTTAACCTTCCTAAGCCTCAGTTTCCTTATTTGTAAAATGAGAGGGTTTGATTATTTGGCCTATAATGTCAATTCTAACTCAAGCACAATATAATTAAAAGAATGCTGTTTGGTGCTAGGAAGACGAAGATATTTATTAACTTTTCCACCTTGGGCAAACCACTTAAAAAATGTTATTCTTCTCATCGGCAAAATGGGTCCATTAATATCTATAATATTTACTTCATAAAACTTTGGGAAAACTCAAAAGGGATAATATATTTTAAAAGTTCTTCATAAATGCCCAATGTTATCAGATCATAGATTTAGAAATAGAAATTACTTTAAAGGTGATCTAGTCCAATACCCTCATATTGTAGAGAAGGAAATTGGAGCCACAGGAAGTTAAATGATTTTCCCTGGGTTACACAGGTAGTATATGGTAGGACCAGTAGTTGAACTGAGATCTTTAGACTTCCTAATCCATACCTTCTGTGCCTGTACACATCTTTTGAGAGGCAGCATGTTATAGCAGCTATAGTGCTGGACCCAGGAAGTCTTGAGAGTTCCAATCCTACCTCAGAAAGTCACTTGTGTAAACTGAGCCTCAGTTTCATTATCTGTAAAGTGCTAACAATAACATCATCTACCTGACAAGGTTGTTATGAGAATCAATGGAGCTAAAGCCCCTTGAAGTCATTAAAATGTCATATAAATATTAACTGTTTCTTTTTCACCTCCATGTTTCAGAAGTCTTAGTTTCCTACAAGGCTCAGCTCAAGTACCACTTTCTACAAGAAACCTTTCCTGACATCCCCTCTGTTAGAACTGTCCCCCTCAAAAAAGGAGAGATTATAGATTTAGAGTGGGAAGAGATCTCAAAATCTATCTAACCTCCTCAAATCACAAATGAGGAAACTGAGAGAGGAGATAAATAATCTACCTAGGATCACCCATACATCTGAGATGGATTTGCATCCAGGTCTTCCTAAATTCCAGACCAGTATCCAATCCACTAACTATATTTTGCTTTCTCTCAGAAAATATATTATATATTAGAAAGAATACTTAATCTGGATTCTGAGGAGCTGGGTTCAAAGTATGGTCTGGCCATTTACTCTCTGTATGACTTTGGTAAAATCACTTCCCCTTTTTGTACCTATAACCTTGTACTTATTTTGTATGAGCTTATATTATACATGCTGCATCTATGTGCCATTCACTGTCTAGACTGTAAGCTCCTTGAGGTTAAGAAATACTTCTTTTTTTCAGTTTGTATTCCCAGCAGCTAGTAGAGTGCCTGGCACATGTAATTATTATTTACAGCTACTATTATTATAATCCTATGATCCCTTGTGTATGTTGGAGAAGGGATTCTTGCTCAGCGATGGGTTGACCAGATGGTCTCTGAGGGACTCTTCCAACTCTGAGATTCTGTGTTTCTGTGAAATTTCATGTCACTTAAATGACCAGTATTTGTTTTGGAGACAAGGGATGGTAGCTTCCATGTTCCAGATAGCTATGAATACCATTAAAAGATCATTTCATTTTCTTCTTCTAAAAGAATTTTTGTCCAAATGGTGAAAATCTCTTAAGAGAAAAACATTGTTTTCTGGAGGAAATGGATGCACTGCTCCTACAAGTTACTTCATGATGGGAATTGGAAAAAAAATGTTGCAATGGATTCACCCAAATATCAATTTGATTCCATTCAACATGTAACCCTTAAGAAACTTGCATTCTACACTGAGAACAGACTAAGTACACAGAAAAAGAACCACAACATTTTGCTGGAGAAGATGTGGGAGAGTTGGAACACTAATTCATTATTGGTGAAGCTGTGAGCTGATCTAAATATTCTGGAGAGTAATTTGGAACTATGCCGAAAGGGTTACAAAAATATACGTACCCTTTGACCCAGAAATATCACTTCTAGGACTGTATCCCCAAGAGATCATAAAACTGGGAAAGGGTCCCACATGTACAAAAATATTTATAGCAACTCTCTTTGTGGTGGCCAAGAACTGGAAATTGAGGGGATGCCCATCAATTGGGGAATGACTGAACACATTGTGGTATATGAATGTAATGGAATACTATAGTGCCTGATGAACAGGAAGACTTCAGAGAGGCCTGGAAAGACTTATATGAACTGATACTGAGTGAAAGGAGCAGAACCAGGAGAACTTTGTACACAGCCACAACTACAGTGTGTGAGGAATTTTTCTGGTAGACTTAGTCCTTCATAGCAATGCAAGGACCTAAAAAATTCCCAATGGACTCAAGGGAAAATACATTCCATATCCAGAGAAAGAGCTATGTAATTGGATCTCAGAATGGCAGACTATTTATTCTTTTTCATGGTTTCTCCCATTCATTTTAATTCTTCTATGCAACATGACTAAGGTGAAAATGCATTTAATAAGAATGTATTGTAGAACCTATACAAGATTCCACACTGTCTCAGGGAGGGAGCGGGGAGAGAAGGGGGGAGATGGGGGAGGGAGGGGAAAAAAATCTAAGATATATGGAAGTGATTGTAAAAAACTGAAAATAAATAAATCCCTTATTTTAGAAAAAAAAGAACCCCAACATTTTAAAGGAGCCAAGTTAGAGGGAGTAAAAAGGATGTCTTCTGCTCCTCTCTAGACTTAGCAGGTTTTGTGCTAACTTTCCAGTTCCCCTGCTTAGACCCTATCAGAGTCACAGTAATGGTTACAAAACTGAATAACCTTTGTTTGCATATGGACTCTGACGCTCATCAGACAAGGCATCCTACGGGGCACAATCACAGCAGAGCTGTACCATGTAATCTGGCTCTAAACAGGCATTCCCTGAACATTCTTCTTGTACTTCAAACACAGCCTTTGATATTTCACAGGAAGACAGACTTTGGCATCTGCTACAAAGGAACTGCCTTAGGGGTGAGGAAGTTGTGTCAGTCAAGACCATTTATAAGAAATTGGAAATGTGTTTTCATATGCAACAGAGAGAAGGCCTGTCAGATCAATGCAGTATTTTCTCTTTGTTAATGAAAGGATATAAAGATGGGTCTAAAAAATATACCTGACATGGTAATAAAGCACTTCATGTTAATTAACTATTGGTGGGGGCAGGTTCACACTAAAAAGTGTGATAGAGACTTGAAAGTAAGAATGGAGCTTGCTAAACAGAGAAATCACTGTTCAGGTTCCAGTTGAAGGATACATGAGTTTTGCATGTCACAGATGTTATAGCACCAATTTTAAACTAGTTATTTGCTTCAGAAGCAATATTTAATATATCAGAAGAGCTTCAAACTAAACACCAAAGACTTTTGGTATAGAATCACAAACATATTACAGATCATGACATCACAGAATAATAATACTGCAGAATACAGGTGAGGAAGCCTGTTCTCTACTCTTAGGAAAGGGGTAGGGAGCCACAAGTTCCAAATGCTGTACACATTGTCAGATACTTATTTACCTGTTTTTTCCCTTTGATTTAAGGAAGGGTTCTATTTGAGGTAGGGAATAATATTGGGCATTAATGGTGATATAAAAACAAAAGGCATACATAAATCAATGACTGATGATGATGATGATGATGATGATTATGTTGGAGGGAACATGAATATAATCTCAACTAACCTTTCATCAGCAGAATGGGAATGATAAAACAAATATTTCCCAAATTTCCTTCTAATATTAGCAATAATAAAAAACAAGAAAACCTCTTTTCTGTTCTTAGATTGTGGAAACAAAAAATTACTCAATTTCTAGCACTCAAAGATGCAGGAGGTTTTAATCCATTTTTTTTCTCAACATAATAGGGCTTCTAAACTGTCACTGGGTTCCCTGGGTCTTCATGCTTCATTCATTCAACAAGCTTTTGTTGAGTGTCTACTATAGGCAAAGCATTGTGAATAGGACCTGGGAAAGATATATAAATTTTTGATAAGACATGGTGACTGCTCTTGAAAAGTTTACATTTTAATAAGTAGTATCACAGACACACCACAGACATACACATACACACACACATATCTAATATGGCATGAAAATTTAGTTGGAAGATCTCACTATATAAGTCTCTTCTACTTTGTATTACATTTTGTTGGCTAGGGTCATGGGGAAAACCTCAAGTTCTTAGAATCTTAGTAAAGGCCAACACCACTTATTCCACTCATAATGGAAGAATTCCTCCTAAAGAACTGAGCTGAAACCCAGGGACTATATGAACAAAATTATCAAACATTTTTCCCACAAAAAAGTCAGATCTAAATAATTGAAAAAACATTAGTTGCTCATGGGTAAGCTGAGTTAATATAATAAAAATGGCAATTCTACTTACATTAATTTACTTATTATTGCCATACCAATCAAACTATCAGAAAATTACTTTCTAGAGCTATAAAAAATATTAAAATTCATCTGAAAGAACAAAAGGTCCCAGAATATCAAGAGAATTAATGAAAAAAAATGCTAGTGAAGATGGCCTAATCATACTAGATCTCAACTACTTGCTTCTGACTAAGAAATAGAAAGGAGGATCAGTGGAACAGGTTAGGTACAGAAGACACAATAGTCAATGATTATAGCAGTCTGTTGTTTGACAAACCCAAGGACTCTGGCTTATGGAATAAGAATTCACAGTTTTACAAAATGTACAGGGAAAACTGTGAAATAGTATGGCATAAACTGTGTATAGACTAAAGCCTGACACCATATACCAGAATAAAGTTCAAATGGGTGCACAATCTAGGTTTACAAATCTGATACTATAAATGAATTAGGGGAGCAAGGAATAGTTCATTTCTCAGATTTATGAAGAATGGAGAAATTTATGACCAAATAAGAGGTAGAGAGCATGACGAAATGCAAAATAGATAATTTTGTTTACATTAAATTGAAAATCTTTTGCACAATCAAAGCCAATGCAACCAAGATTAACAGGGAAGCAGACAACTGGAAAAGAATCTTTACAATTAGTGTCTGTGATAAAGGTTTCATTGCTAAAATAGTTTGAGAAATGAGTCAAATTTATAAGAATACAAGTCATTTCCCAGTTGATAAATGGTCAAAGGACATGAACAGGCAGTTTTCTGAGGAAGAAATTAAAGCTATCTGTAGTCATATAAAAAAATGTTCCAAATCACTATTGATTAGAGAGATGCAAATCAAAACAACTCTGAGGTACCATATCACATCTATCAGATTGGCTAACATGACAGACCAGGAAAATGGTACACTTTGGAGAAGAAGTGGGAGAGTTAGAACACTAATTTATTGTTGAAGGAGTTGTGAACTGATCTAACTGTTCTGGAGAGAAATTTGGAACCTTGCCCAAAGAGCTATAAAAATGTACATACACTTTGACCCAGTAATACAAAGAGGACATAAAATGGAGACAGGACTCGCATGTTCAAAAATATTTATAGCAACTTTTTGTAGTGGCCAAAATCTGGAAATTGAGGGAATGCCCACCAATTGAAGAATGGCTGAAAAATTTGTGGTATATGAATGCAATGGAATACTATTGTGCTATAAAAAATGATGAACAAGAGAACTTCAGAGAAACCTGGAAAGACTGACATGAACATGAGTATAATGAGCAGAACCCGGAGAACATTATAAGAGAACACTGTAAGAATTACGCATGTGAGGGATGTTTCTGATAAATTTAGTCCTTCATTGCAATTCAATTACCTAAACCATTTCCAAAGGATTCATAACGCAAAATGCCATCGACATCCAGGGAAAGAACTATATAGAGTCAGAACACAAAGTGAAGCACGCTATTTGCTCTTTTGTTATGTTTTGTTTTCTTTTGGTTTTTCTCAGGGTTTCTCCCATTTGTTTTAATTCTTCTATGCAACATGACTAATGTGAAAATGTGTTTAATAAGAATGTATGTGTAGAACTCATATAAGATTGCATGTTGTCTTAGGGAGAGGACGGGGAAGAGAGGGAGAAAATTTAAAACTTATGGAAGTGATTGTTGAAAACTGAAAACAAATAAATTATTATTTATAATTATAAATTATAATATATAATAATAAATGATAATCTAATCAATAAATTAATTAAAAAAAGATTTAAAAAGAAGGAAAAAAGTGCTGAGATGATTTATAAAGGGATACAATTGGAAGAATCATTTGACATGTTTTATCTCATAGAGTTATTAGATAGTTCTTGGATCCAGAACTAAACTAGGACCTACTGACAAAAGTTGCAAAAACAGATAAAATTAAGTTTGAAATAAGTCTCTTAAAATGTTTCAAAGTTAGAGCTATTTAAAAGTGAAATAGGCTATGTTGGTAGAAACTGAAGATTAAAGAGAGTGTGGTTAATAATGAAAGCAATCTTCTGGAGAAGAGTGGAGAGAATGAGATGGATGATATGTGTATCTCATTAGAGACTGTAGCTAAAAAGAAGATAGTAGGACATGATGCCAAAGGGATATAAGATGAAAAGGGAAGAAAATGGTACTCTGGGAAGATGAGCCCAATTTTTTTCAGTGAATTATGGGATAAGGTCCTCAGGACTTCAGGAAAGCTGTAAAGAGACATGGAGCTTCGATGAGCAAAGAGAAAGTTTCAACAGGAGCTGTGGTTAGAGGAATAGTGAAGTGATTAAGGAGTAGAATAAATTTCTAGTGGATCAATTAGTTAAGAAAAGAGAAGAAGAAACTAATCACTTCCCTAGATGCTGAAAATAAGACTAACAATTCCAGAAAAGAGGGTCAAAGAAAGGCTTTTGTAGGATTAGGGAGCGTAAGAATATTTGTAGATATAAAAGAAGGGCCCATTTGAAAAGGGGAGATTGAAGAAATAGGAGAAGCTTATAGATTAGGTTCTAGTTTATATAGGAGGGAATGAGTTAATGCATATAAGCAAAGGGATTGGCCTTCAAAAGGAGTAGGGATATTTATTCTTTTATGAACAAAGGGTATTAAATGTGTTAACTAATTTAATAGGATTAAAAGGAGATTGTTAGATGAGATCAACAAAGGCGATTGGGAGGATAGTCTAAACAGATTACCTCTGAAGCAAAAAGTCATTGAGCAACAATAATAGAGGAACAGCCCAGAAATAGAAATGAAAGAAGCAAAAAAAATATGCCCACCTATTCTTCTGGCCCTGTGATTTTGGAGGTTGAAATGAGCCTGGGAGGGAAGGGAGCAAGCAGGAAGAAACAGAGGTAACAAATACATTGGATGTGTTGTCATCATTGATGACCTGTGTGTCATTTACAGAAAGGAAATTGAAGAAAACTTGACTGAAAATTTGAGTATGAAGTGATGTTGATAAAGTCAAAAGAGTACAGATTACGGATTGAAAGGAATTGGGTTCATATCTCATCTCTGACAACTAGACCTCTACTTGTCAAGAGGTTTGGCCTCAAATCCTTTCCATCTCTATAGCTTTGCCTCTAATTGAGCAAAATCTATAAAAGGCAAAGTATAGTAGACGAGGAATTTTACTGACCAGATTGGAATAAGTCAAATACAGAATATGGTTGATTGAAGTTGTTGAGGGTTTGGGACAAAGCAAAGGGGCGAATGTCTCTTCCAACAATAGGTTCCATCCATGGTTTCCTGAACCTCTGCCTACTTCTAGCCTTTCCTAACTTTCACCTTTCTTCCTCCCTTCTATCTCCCTTTCCTTCTCTCTGTCTTTCTGTTTTCTGTTTTAACAAGAGTATGAGTTTGTCTTTGTGCTCTGGGAACACATTCCATAGAGAATTTATGACTACCAAGAGTACTGGTATGTAAATAAAACAATTACTTTGAAACCAAATTCATTAAATTGAAAATATTTAATTTGCCCTGCAAAGTATGAATCTACTGCAGGTGTACTCATTTTAAAATTATTTTATTAACTTACTCCAATCTTCTATTATGTGCTATATCAATAGGGTAAGAATGCATAATACCTACCTGAAGCAAATACACTAATAATCTTCCCACAGTTTCAGTTTTATAAAATGATAATAATAATAGGTAACTTTGCATAACACTTTAAGATTTTCAAAGCATTTTACATATATTACCTAATTTTATTCTCACAACAATCCTGGGAGGTCTTACTATTATCCTCATCTTACAGATGAAAAAATTGAGACACACCGAGGTTTAAGTGACTTGCCCGGGGTCACATATCTAATAAATATTTAAGTCGAGGTATCAGAAACTAGAAATGAGTTCAGGTTTCACGAGTCCAATAAATCAATCATAAACATTTATTGAGCTCCTAGAGTGACAGGCATCATGCTAAGCATTGGGGATATAAAAAGAGGCAAAAAACAAACAAAAAAAAAACCAGCCCCTGCCATCAAGTAGTTTACAATCTGATGGGAGAGACACAAAGTAAGCAATATACGAGATAAACATGAAACGATTAACAGAGGGAAGGCATCGGAATTAAGAGAGGTTGGGGAAGGCATGTTGTAAAATGTGAGATTTTAATTGGGCCATAAAGGAAGCCAGGGAGATCAGCAGCCAGTAGTGGAAGAAGATCATCTCCTAGTAGTCCTAGTTGCCCCCACCAAAGGAAAATAGACTAGAAAAGAAAAGAGTACACTGGATAATTTTTTTGGATGTTGCATTCTGGATAGCTATTTTTTAATTGATCTTTAATGATTCCCAGCAAAACTCTACTCCAAATGAAACCTACCAAGAACGTAAGCATTCTTTAGACTTCAATTCTATGGTCAGTGCATTAATTGACTATGGCTTCCTTCTTCTCTGACATACGCCAGAACTAGACACACAGTTATCACTGCTAGCTTGATTATACCATCATTTGGGTTATTTTTGTCTGTATAAGAAATAAGGTATTTCTTCTATTAATTTCTCCATTTATATTAGTAGCACAAATTAAAAATGTGACTATCCTCACTTTACATTTATCCACTAAGCATTCCATTAGCCCCTTTGTCCCTTCTTATGTTTCTAGGCCTTTGAGATATTAAAGATGGAAATTCTTTAGAAATTTATTGAAAGGCAACATAGTATGGGGATAAGGATTTTGAAGTTCAAAGATATGGGTTTAATCCCAAATGCTTTGTTTGTTACCTGTGTTGATTCTGGGCAAATCCTTTTACCCTTCCAAGTCTCAGTTTCCTCCTCGGTAAAATACTAGTATGACCTTCTTCATGGAGTTGTGAAAAAGGTGTTTAAATTGTAAAGTAGAAATTTGAGCTATAATGGTTACTATTATTAAAGAGATGTAATAGCTACCATTGGATAGCATGATTACTCTTTTTTTTTTACTTTGAAGATTTTTTTAAATTAATTTAATTATTTTTAGTTTTCAGCAATCACTTCCATAAGTCTTAAATTTTCTCCCCCTCCCTACCTGAGACAGCATACAATTTACTATGGGTTCTATGCATACATTCTTACTAAGCACATTTTCACATTGGTCATGTTACATAGAAGAATTAAAATGAATGGGAGAAACCATGAGGAAAACCAAACCAAACAAAATGTAACACAAAAGAAAATAGTCTGCTTCATTCTGTGTTCTGATTCCATAGTTCTTTCTCTGGATATGGATAGCATTTTGCCTTTGGGAATGTTTTAGGTCCTTGCCTTGCTGTGAAGGACTAAATCTATCAGAAACAGTCCTCGCACACTATGGTTGTTACTGCGCAAAATGTTCTGGTTCTGCTCATTTCACTCAGCATCAGTTCATATAAGTCTATTCAGGTATTTCTGAAGTTCTCCTGCTCATCATTTCTTATAACATAATAGAATTCCATTACATTCATATACCATTCTTGTTCAGCCATTCCCCAATTCATGGGCATCCCCTCGATTTCCAGTTCTTGGTCATCACAAAAAGAGTTGCTATAAATATTTTTGTACATGTGGGACCCTTACCTATTTTTATGATCTCTTTGAGATACATTCCTGGAAGCAATACTCTTGGGTCAAAGAGTGTGCACATTTTTGTAGCCCTTTTGGCATAGTTCCCAACTGCTCATCATGATTATTCTTGAGAAACAGTAGATCACAGGGGATAGAGGCCTAGTCTTGGAAGCTGGAGAACCGGGCAGTTTGGGCATTGTTCCATTGCTGTATAAAATTTGAGTATGAGAATGACATAGCAAAATTTCACAAAGTTTTAACCTCCTCCTCTGACACACACTAGTTAATGACTCCGTACAAGTCATGAAATCTTAGTGCTTCAGACATCTGCCCAAATCTATTAATTATGGAGTTGCTGATTTATATGAGAAGAGGGAAGATCCTTGTGCTGATAAAATCATAGATTTGGACAGAAAAAAGTTCCTGTTATTGGACAGATAGAAGCAGCATGGCCCTATCCACAGTAAATAAAATGCTAGACTCAAAAGTCAAGAAGACGCAGATTCAGATTTTGGCTCTGCTACCTACTAGCTGTTTTATTCTGATCAGGTTTCATATTGCAGGGAACTCTCACCCTAAATACCACTGCAAAATATGGTGCTTGTGTACAACAGGCTGAAGAAGGCATGGGCCAAAGTGCAAAAGCTTACAATAAATGGCTCTCAAACTGGCCATTTCTACCTACAAATAAAATGACTCAAATTATAAGGATCTGGACCTAATATTTCATCAGAACTCTTTTACATGTGACAATTTGGTTGGTGGAGAGAATTCCAATACCAGCAAGCTTTGAAGTCATGGAGCTATTCTGTATTAATGTATAGAAGAGAAAAGCCAGTGTTTAATGTGATACTACCTATGGTCATGAAACTTCTACAACTTCTGGATGACATGAGTTAATCCAAAAGGTAATTTCTGTCCCATGACCCCTTGCCAAGCTGCAGTCTCCTACTGCATCAAAGGGGATATCTTTTCAGAGCAAGTTGGCCTGCTACCTGCTCCTTGCTGGATGTTCATCCAAATATTGGACACAACTTCAGACCCACAACTTCCTGACCACCTTCAAACTATCTACTTGTCACTTAGAATTAGCCATCCTTGTCTAGCTAGACAATTAGAATTGATACCACTGGCTTGAGTCAAACTGTGAGTGTGGATGAATATATATATGTATGTGTGTACACTGTACTGTCCAGTCACTTAAAATAACATAACCTTTCACTATATTTTGAATGGTATTGATGTGAACTTCTAGAGAAGTTTATAATTATAAATGAGAACTTGAGTCCCCTCCATCTCCCCAAATACACACACACACACACACACACACACACACACCAGTTTAATGATATTTGCTGACAGAGAGGCACCCAATGAAGCTAATAAGACAATAACACAGAAATGGTGTTGGTATAAGATGTTTTTAAAGCAGGTTAGTCTTTCTCAATAATAAAGCAGCAGTGCTCTCTGGGCTGACATTTCTATCTTTATAAATCCAAGAGTTGTTCCAATTAGAGAAGAAGATGAATGACTTCTGCAACTAAAGGAGGAGAGAGGCCCTCAGATTCCTCACCTCCCCTCAATTTTGGTTACCCCATGGATGTTTATAGATATTCAGCAGGAAAATAATATAATGATCTCCCATTCACTGCCTCCCCGTGGAAAATTCTCAAGTAACAAATTGGTTTTTTACTAAAATGGAAAACAATTTGCTCCTCTCTCCAAAGGCTTACTTTCTACTTTACAAAGTTTTGATATGTTATCCTCACACTGAAATTTAATACAACAATGGTACAATGCAAAAATTGGACAGAAAAGAGAACTGTGCAAATCTCCCCCACTCCACCAGTTTCTCCAATTCTTAGTCCTTTCCAGGAATGCTGACTGCATAGAAGGAAGCAGTTTCTCTGACCTGTTTTGATCCACAATGATGCAATTCCAAGTATGTGCCACTTCAAGTCAAAAGTGGTTTTTCACTTTTGACTTCAAGTGCACGCCCAACACTGGGTACCCTTGTCACTATGTCACCCTCCATGTATGATTCCATTTCTCAGTATGTGAAAGGGAGAGAGTAATTCTTTCACCAGCTGTCTCAAAGAAGTGCTATAGAAATGTGCTATATATGTACCTATGTGAACATATGTACAAATACACACACATATACATGAACACATGTATACAAGTGTGCATATGTGTATGGATGTATATATTCAAAGTGATTTGTCTTTACAATATTATTTTTTATAATTTTTTTCTCCTGGTTCGGCTCATTTCTGTCTCTATAAGTTATTAAAATTTCTCAATACTGTTTATGATACTGATGTTATAGTATAAATTGTTCTGGGTCTGCTCACTTTACTCTTGTGTCATTCATACAAGTTTTTCAGTGTCTCTTTGAAATCATCTTTTTTCTCATTTCTGGCAGCCCCATAGTATTTTACCTTCAAATTAGCGCCTCTGACACTTAAGTAGATCTGTTACCCTGGACAAATCACCTAAACTTTCTGGGGCTGTTTCTTTATCTGTCAAACAGGACTAATCCACAGAATATATCTTAAACGGTTGTTGTAAGGCTCAAAAGAGATAAAAGCACACAATCCGGTTTACAAACCATAAATTCCGTGTAAATGAAATAAAATCAGTCTATTTGCCTTTATAAAAGCACAGTCCTGATTTCTTTAGAGGTCCCAAAACTTTAGGTCATTCAGGCCAGGATGAAGATTAAGCCATGGTGTAGAATACTTGAGACTTAAGAGGATCAAACTCCCTTTG
Organism: Bettongia penicillata ogilbyi; assembly: GCA_023548195.1. Taxonomy (NCBI): domain Eukaryota; kingdom Metazoa; phylum Chordata; class Mammalia; order Diprotodontia; family Potoroidae; genus Bettongia; species Bettongia penicillata. The sequence continues at coordinate 6,135,737 of JAJHZJ010000126.1, read as the reverse complement.
ATAGAAGACCACTCTCTTTAAGCAGGATACAAATGGCTCTGGCCACAGAGGAAATGCGATACAGCCACTTGCATAATTATGATCCCAGAGGATTCTTATAGGATACCAGCTAGCAAGGGCAAAGCCAGATTTATACCGGTCAGAACTTTGACCATTTCTAGTTCATGACTTCACATGCAACTCCTGGGATCAACAGCCTTTCAATAGAGATGAGATATCTGGGCATCATTCCTAGACTGAAGCTTTGGGGAAATGATTATTATATATGTCATTGTTAGAAAATATTTATTGCCACTTCTGCAATACTTCAGTGAATATATGACCTTCATGATGTAGGGACTCCCTCCAACATGGCATATTATCTATGACTTCTCATCTCATGATTCTAGTCCATGTATTTCCATAAATCCTTTATGGTTCTATCCAAAATGTGCAATGTCTTTCTGTAGGACTTTTAACATTCCATGTATCCCACTAAAATCTATCCACTTAGTAATTCTCTCTGTTGCTACATGATCAAATTATCTCTGTTGCCAGTCACACATTTTCTCAATTTTATTTTTCAAACCCCCTCATTATTTTGTAAATAAATAGTCGCTGATAATTTGCTACAAGCTAATACACCCAAAACGTAGCTTTCCATTGAAGAATACTGGCTTTTAAAATGATGGGTTTTGTATCAGGAGATTATTAAAAATGCTGCACATTTTCCCAAACCTAACCTAGCCTGTTGTTACCTATTAATTTGGGTATTTGTGTGTGTGTGTATGTGTGTACAAATTAATTTAATGAGAGAGACGGAAAGAGGGAGACAGAGAGAGAGAGAGAGAGAGAGAGAGAGAGAGAGAGAGAGAAAAGATAGAAGTAGAAGTAGACTGATTTAATTGACTGCCCATCCAATCAAATGTGAGCAGTAGCAATTTTTGAGTGAATGAATAAAGCATTTGTCTGGCATTTACTATGTGTAAAGAATTTTACTTAGCACTAAGGATAAAATTTTATAAAATGACAATACCTCCTCTCCAGGGGCACACATTCTCATAGGAGAGCAACATGCATGGAAGATTTCAGAGGCAAGGCAGATGGGCATGATCTTTAGAGGCAAAGCAGACATTGTCGTCTATTTTTTGGTGTCATTTCCCCTTACAAAATCATATCAGTTTCTGAAGCTGAATCATTTGACAGTGCAAAGAACTCTTGGTAGCAAGAACTTTCTTTTCTGGGCTTTCAATAGATGAGACCATAGTAACTGCAAGAGCAAATGCCAAGTTGCATTTACACAGGAGTGACTTTCCAGGCTAGCGACTATGGGCATTGGACTGGAAGCATTGTTGTTCCCATGACTCTTGGATTCAGGCCCCTGGGATGTTTCCCCTGGGTCTGAGGGGAATTGGTCCATAAGGTCATGGTGATGGTTTGACTTGACTAGCACATTCTGTGTCTTGTTTCTCCCTCACTACTTTTTTAGCGGTTAACTCATTTGTTTTTGTTTGTTTTCCTGGAATTTTTCATTAGGCTGACCTCCTTTGAGTGGCTGTGGATCTCATTGGGAAGAGTTTTGTTTGGGGGTACAATACCACCTGAAATGGCAACTAGGTTGTGTAGTGGATAAAACTATGGGCCTGGAGTCAGGAAGACTCTTCTCCCTGAGTTCAAATCCTGCTGTGTGATTCTGAGCAAATCACTTAACCCTGTTTGTCTGTTTCCCCATCTTTAAAATGCCAAGAAAGCCCCAAATGGACTCGTAAATTGTTGGACATGACTGAAATCCACTGGCCAACAACAACACCTGAAATATAGAAGTTAAAGGTGTCTGAGGCAATCATCGCACCTCTCATTCTACAAATGAGGAAACTGAGTCTGAGAGGTATAATAACTCACTTAAGCTCATAGGTTTTCTGATTCAAAAGTTAAACACACTCTTTTCTTTAGACTGCATTTATATTTTTATAACTGAGCTGTGGTAAATGCCCAAATCACTTAGCTGGAAGTACCCTTCCTAGGAAGCGCCACTCTTCTTCCTCTGGGAAAAAATATTCTTTCTTCCCCTATCATATGGGTGGGAGCAGACCTGTTCACTGGCTTTGTAACTAGAACTGGCTCCACCTTAAATTTATCAGACAGAGGCTCAGTCTTTCTTTTCATCCAGTGGTATCCAAGAGCAAAGGTCTTGTTCATCTACCACATGGGATTCATGTAAACTGTTAGAAAAGGGTAACCTTCTCCATCCTCCACCCCTCCTTACTCCCTATGGGCCCCCCAAAAAACAATTGAGGGTTTTGGTCTCTTTTGTTTGTTCTTTTCAGTTCTAGCTACAGGCAAAAGAGTTTCAGACCTTGGAACCTAGGATTCTAGGTCAGATATTGCAGCCAGATTATCAGGGAAGCCCTGAGATGCTGGGACCACAAGTCTATGGGTGGGGCCTTTGGACTTGGAACTTAGTGGGACAGATTGTTTTTCAGCCAGTTTTAGTCATATCTGACTTCATGACCCCATCTGGGATTTTCTTGGCAAAGATACTAGAACAGGTTTCCATTTCCTTCCCCAGCTACAGATAAGGAATTGAGACAAATGGAGTTAAGTGACTTGTCCAGAATCACATAGCTAGTAAGTTTCTGAGGTCAAATTTGAACTCACAAAGATGAGTCTTCTTGACTCCAGGCCCAGCACTCTGTCCATTGTCCATCGAGCTCCCCAGAGGGACAGACACTATATAGGAAATGAGTAAAGCTATGAACCTAATCAATCCCTCCCTTTCCTCAGAGACTGGGGTGGTATAGGGGATAATTACACTCAAAGATGTTACCGGGAAATGTATATTTCTTCTTTGAAGTAAATATTACTTTGTAAAGGTTAATCTGTCTGTTAAGTGGTTAAATGGAACTAAGATCTATGGATTCCCCAAACTGAGAGAAAACAATTGTTGAGGCCTTTAACCAATAGTAGGGTTTAGACACCTACTGACACCATAAAGCTTCTGAAAAACACTGGAGGTGAAATGGAACATATATGTATAAATATAGATATATGCATACATATAGGTGTACATATATAGGCAGTACTATAATAATAAAAGCTTATTTGTCCTATGTCTCCTCCTAATTTCTTAACTGTTTCCTTACTTATAAATTTTGCTGTTCATATGATATTTAAATCATGATTGTCAATGTATATTCTGATAGTCTAATTTTTCTTTCCTTACTCTAATTAACTACATATAAATTTCTCCATATTTCTTTGTATCCTTCATATGTGTCATTCTTATGACATCAAAATGTTCTATTACGTTGACATAGTTTATTCAGCAGTTTCCCATTTTTTGAATGCAAAAATTGCTTTTTTTTTTGTATGTGTGTGTGCTATTACTAATGAAGTCATGAATAATTTGAGACCTGTAGGTTTTATCAGCATAATGGAGTGGAAAAGGCACTGGATATGGAACCTGAAGACGGAGAATTGAGTTCCAGTTTTGCTTCTTTTTACCTATGGGACCTTGGGAAAGTAGCCTTCCTGAAACTCTACTCCCCCCCCTTCAAAATTAAAGATTTGAGCTTGATCATCTATAAAGCTCTTTCTGCATCTAAATCTTCAGATCATAATAATATTCTTAGTATAGAATTGAATCTCATCATTTCTGGTAATTACATATAAATATATTTTAAATTTTTTATTATTTATTTATTTTAGCAAGTTTTTTTTTTAAATTTTGAGTTCCAAATTCTTTCCCTACCTCCCATATTTCCTCCACCCACTGAGAAAGCAAGTAAAATATCAATTAATTATATATGTGAAATCATGAAAAACATATGTCCATATTAGGAATATCACCCAAAAAGTGGAAGGGGGAGTAAGATAATTATACTTCAGATGTCATTCAGTTCATCAGTTCTCTTTCTGTAGTTGAATATATACATATTATATATATATATATGCATGTATGTATGCATATGTATATGTGTATAGTCATAAGTTCTTGGGAATTATTTCAGATCATTGTATTGACCAGAATAGCCAAGTCTTTTACACTTAATCATCATTACAGCATTGCTGTTATGATGTTCATTGATCTCCAGGTTCTTCTCACTTCACTTTGCATCAGTTCATATAGGTTTTGTCTTGTTTTTTGTTTGCTTTGTTTTTTTTCTGAAATCATTTCCTTTGTCCTTTTTATAGCACCATAGTATTCCAACACAATTGTTATGCCACAACATGTTCAAGCATTCCCTTATTGATGAACATTCCCTCAAATTTTCAATTCTTATTGCTTTCACTAAAAAATTTTTGCTATAAATACTTTTGTACATGTCGATCATTTTACTTTCTCTTTGATCTTTTTAGGGTACAGACCTAGTAGTGATATTTCTGAGTCAAAGGGTATGGAGAACTTTATAGACTTATGGGTATAGTTCCAAATTGTTCTCCAGAATAGTTGGACTAGTTCACAATTCAACCAGCTTAATAGTGTACACTATTTTCCCTCATCCTCTCTAGCATGTTTTTCATTTCTCATAGGTATGAAGTGGTAACTGAGAGTTATTTTAATTTTCATTTCTCTAATCAATAGTGATTTAGGGGATGTTTTCAGATGTCTATAGATATTTTCTATTTCTTCTTCTGAAAACTGCCTGTTTATGTCCTTTGACAATTTATCACAGCTAATAATTCTTATTTTTTATAATTTGATTATATAAATTTACATTTTTTTATAATTTTATAATTTGACTCAATTCCCTTTGTATTCGAAAAATAGGCTTTTATGAGAAAAAAAAGCTCCCTTTAAATGTTTTTGATATTCTTCATTGTATATGGTACCCTTTAGCAAAATGTGGTTTCCCTGGTTATCCCTTTTAAATAAGTCTATTCTTGCTTTTGCTCTGTCTGAGATAGTGATTGCTACCTCTGTCTTTTTAACTTCAATTGAAGCATAATAGATTCAGCTCCAGCCCTTCATTTTAACTCTGTGTATGTGTCTTTCTGTTTCAAGTGTTTCTCTTATAAACAATATTTCCTTGTATTCTGATTTCCAATCCATTCTAATATCTGCTTCCATTAACATTTACAAATATGGTTACTGTGTATTTCCTTACTTCTTACTTTTTTTTCCTGTTTATCCTTCTCTCTTTTTATCCTGTCCCTCTTACAAAAATTTTGGCTTCTGATCACTGCCTCTCGTAATCACCTTCCCTTTTATCATGATCCCCCTCACCCCCACCAATCCCCCTTTTTCTCCTCTTATTTCCCTAAGATAGATGTCTATACTCAACTGAGTATGTATATATTCTTCCCTCTGAACTAATTCTGATAAGAGTGAGGTTCAAGTATTACCTACCACCCTCTGTCATTCCCTATAATATTCCTGGGAATTTTCATTTTAAGGTCTCTTTTATGAGGTGATAGGTAGATTCGTTCAATGTTTGTTTTAACCCTCTGGATGGAAGATATTTGGGGGAATTTACCTTTATAATTTCTTGAAATAGGATGTCTAGACTTTATTTTTTATCATGACTTTGTAGTTCAAAAGTTCTTAAACTGTTCTCTTCTCAATATATTTTCCAGGTCAGGTGTTTTTCTGATGAGATATTTCACATGTTCTTCTCTTTTTTATTCTTTCTTTTGACTTTATTTTTAAGAAATTATTTTCTTCAATGAGCTTGTGTATCTCTTTTTCCCTTTGGTCAATTCTCCTTTTTAAGGAATTCTCTTCAGTGAAGCTGTGCATCCCTTTTACCAGTAGGTTTATTCTGGGTTTGTTTTTTTTTTAAGGTATAATTTTCTTTGGTAATTTTTTTTTTGCTTCTTTTGTCAACCTGTTAATTTTTTTTTCAAAATTTTCTTGCATCATTTTCATTTCTTTTCCAAAATTTCCTTATAAAAGCAAGCACCCAGGCATACACAGGAGGACCTTCTGTACAGATTCTTTGATCTGTTTTTCTAAAAGGAAAGCAACTTGAGGAGTCAACAATCACTTTAACCAAGCATATATGTTATTCGCTTAAAAAAAAAGTCAGCACCCTGAACTTTAGAGAAAGTACAAACAGAGAAATAAAGATCAACAGACAGAGATAGATGAAACTGTTTGACCATACATACATAGTTACCAGAGAGAGAAGCACCAAAATCTGGGTTTTCAAAACCAAGGAGGCTCCTTAGCGACTGCCTAGAGTCTGATCTGGCCAAACAAACACATCTAATGAGTAAGCCCCAAACAAAGCCTCACCTCAGAGTATTTATACACTTTTCAAAGCCAGAGGGCATCACAACCTTTGAGAACTAGTGCCTCATTAACAAATGTGAGCATTCCCACAAATCTGCCCTAATCAAACTCCCCTTAATTGTCAGGCCCATTAATGAGTGGGAAAGATCTTTAATCTCATTAGCATTATGTTCCTCTACCACTTTTATCTCTTTAATTCTTCCAGGAATTCTTATTGGGTTTTCATCCAATTAGCATTTTTATTTGAGGCTTTATTTATAGTTGTTTTCACGTTGTTGTCTTCCTGAGTTTGTGTCTTGGTCTTCTTGGTTGTAGTAGTAACTTTTTATGATCATGTTCTTCTTGTTGTTGCTGTTTGCTCATTTTTCCAACCTATTTCTTGACTTCGAATTTTATGTTAAAGTTGGACTCTGTTTACCTGAGGGTGGGGAGACACTATCCCAAAGTTCAGAGTCTTTCATGCTGCTGTTTTCAAAGCTACTTCTAGAAGGTTGTAAGTTTTGGGTACTTCCAAGGTGGCACAACTCTCCTGGTCTGCCCTTTGGTCTTTACCCAGGAAGGACCCTTGCTCCCCTGTAGTCACAATCACTAGTGTTCCTCTTGCACTTGGAACTGTGGTCAGGTCCCCTGCTCCCCTGCAGCTGCAGCATTAGCATTCCTCTCTGCCTTGGAACTACAACTAGGACTCCTGCTTCCTTCCTTCCAACTACAAGTACTCTTCTCTCCCCTGGAACTCTGACCCAGAACTGTGCTTGGAAAATTAAGTTGCCAATTAGTTCTAGTTACACACAGTACCAGCAATATAATCTCTTTCTGACCAGCTTTCTGACCCCCTTAACATCTTAGGCCAAGAGCTTTTATAACTACTGCCACTGTTACTGCCCACTGTTACGGCCACCTCGAAGGCAAGCTCTTGCTCCTGCCATGACTCTGACAGGCTTCCACTCTGGTGTCACAGACCCTTCCTACCGACTTTCTAAGTTTTCTTAAGCTCATAAAAAGTCTCACTCTGACCTTCTGTTCCTCTGCCACTTTGCAATTTTTTGAGGAATTATTTTAAAGTTGTTTGGAGGGGAACGCTGAGAGAGTTCAGCTGGGTTGCTGCCTGTATTAGACAAACTTGGCTCCACTTCCTTCTATAAAGTCACCTCAAGTACTGAACCATTGATCATAGAAAAAATACAGATATATGCTCCTACAAGACACTGATGATACCATTTACTTTTAGTGCTTTCTGGAGTGGTCTCAGGTATAGATATGTTCCTCTTCCTTTTTCTGGATGTATCATATTTTTGAGTCATTAACAATGAACTCTCAGCCAATAGTGCCATAACATGCCTGAGCAAAGCTCATCTAACACATATGTTTTCTCCATAAGGCACATTGTAGCCTTCTTTGTGCTTAGAAATAGACCTTTAGCAATACACTTAGAGGCTATTTTAAACAATAAAATCACCAATAAAAAAAGCAAAAAAAAAACCCAAAACAACTGTGAAAAGGACATTTGCTTACAGTATGAAAGAATAAATAAAAGGCAGAGAATCACCTTGTTCAGCTTCTGCTGGGTATGTACATATTGAGGGACTCAAATTTTTTCATAATTTTGCAATGAATGACTCCAAACACACTTAAGTATTGATTTTTGGCCAGTACAAATTCATTTTAACTAGTAGGCAAATTCACAAAAGTAGAATCCACTAATAAGGAGCAACTGTACTAGTTGAATTGCTGGGCCAAAGGGTATCATCAGTTTGACAAGTCATTACATATTGGCAGATGATTCATACAAATGACTCTACAAATTTGCAAACTCCAATAGCAATTTAAGTCATTCTTTTTTCTTCTCATTTCTACCAACATAGGATTTTCATTCTTTTTTTCCCTAACTTGCAAGGTATGAAGTAAGAGCTAAAGTTTCTTTTAATTCACATTTCCCAATTCTTTAGTGACATAAACATTTTTTTTCAGTAATTACTAGCAAGGATCATCATTCTAATATCTTGGTCTTGTTTATAATCATTTTAACCCTTTTTTGACCTGCCAGTTCATCAAATTCGTCAACTCCAATGGCTTCCATCTCTAATATACCCTCAACCACACAGAGGTGGCTTAAATCCTTCTCATCAGCCAAAGCTCGGCCAATCTTAAGATGTAGATTTTTAAAAAAATCACAATCTCTTTTCCTTCCATTCCATGTTATTCATGTTGTGAAAGAAGAATCAGAACAAAAGGGAAAAATCAGGAGAAATAAATAACAAAAAACAAAGAGAGTGAAAATAGTATGCTTTGATATACATTCAGACTCCATAGTTCATTCTGATTCTTTTCTTTTCAGAGCTGCTATTTACTTCCTTGTGACCTTCTGTCTCACATGGAGTTCATTGCCCTCTTTGTTCTTCCAGTTTTTTACTCAGGTTTTAGCTTCATTTTCATCTTTTCATAGGGAAACATTTCATAAGCTATTGCCTTATGTCACTTTTCCTCCATTGCTAAGTTTGTTTTTGGAAAAATATAGTTTGCCTTGATACTGTTATAAATAGGGCCCCTTCCCAAGTCCCCTCCCCATCTAGAGCAAGGCTCACCTGGGCCCACTAACAAAACTCAAGTCCAGAGTTAAAGAAGAATCTTTAATTATGGTTCTTGCAAGAAGAGGGCACGTCCCCTGCTATAAGAGAGGTGCTCACCTTAAATAAAGACTAACACTTGTGAAATCAAGAAAGCTTTCATTAAGTTTTAGGTTCATTCCCCATGAATGAATAGGTGGCTCCCAAGGAAGTCCACAGGAAGACTGTAACTTGTTCAGACCAATGCAAGTCCTTTATACTGTTTCAAGTTTGAACTTCCTGTCACACCATCCATCTATTGGCCAGGTGAAGTCTCCTGACCAAGTGACTTCATGTTCTCTCTGATAGACTTTCTGTCCAATAGCTCATCAATCCTGCGCACAAGTTTCTGACCACGACCATGAGAGGTCACATCTCTGATCAACTACTGTCACTTAAAGGTGGGAAGAGTTTGAACCCTGTAGAAACAAAATTCCTTTTTTGCTTCCCAAAAAACTCTATTTTTTTGTTATCCTTTTAAAGTCCATTTCAAGCTTCTCTCCAGAATGGTTTTCTTTTATTCTCCCTCAAAAAATTCATGTTTGAGCCTACATAATATTTTCCTTATATGATATTGTTTACCACTTCCCTTATGTGATATTCTTATATGATATTCTGTTTATCACTTCCCAACATTTGTGGTGGCTATCACCCTTGTCTAGTTATAAATGTAGCAACACATGTAGGTTCTGCTCTTGTTACACATATCAAATCTAAAACTTTGTCACTGAAACTTCTAACAGTTGCTCCTAGCTGGGACCTCTAGAGCCAAGATAATGTCTCTAAACGCTCTTCCCTCTTCAAATTTCTGACTATAACCACTACGAGTCACTGCCCTCATGTTTTCTATGCTCAAGCTAAAATACTACTCCTTCAAAAGGTTTTTTTTAAACATAATCTCAAAATGGTTCACTACTCTGGATCCCATTCTCTTAATATACTTCAGCATATGATTATATAAAAGATCTGTGATTTCATTAGTGGAGAATTCATGTACTGATGAAAATTGGAATCCAACTGTAAGTTAATAGACAAAGAGCTAGATAACAGAGTGGAGAGAGGTCTAGGTCTGGAGTCAGGAAAAATAGAATTTAAATCCTGCTTCCGACATTTCCTAGGTTTGTAACTTGCCTCTGTCTGCTCATATTCCTCAGTTGTGAAAAAAAAAAGTCAAGGTGATAAGAACACCTACTTCATAGGAGCTATTGTGAGATAACATTTGTAAAGCTCTTAGTACAGTGGCTGGCCCACAGTAAGTACTTAATAAATGCTGATTCCCTTCTCTTCAATGGTTGCCTGGAGGCACTGGGAGGTTTGGTAAGTTGGCCCAAGTCAAATAGGCAGCATTTATTAGAGGTAGGAGTCACTCAAGTTCTGACATACTATTGAACTTTTACCACCAAGTAGGGTTTATAAAAGGGTTGCAAGAATCTTCCTAATAAACCATATTTTAAAAAAACATAATATGCTGTTATTTTGTTGATAGATACCTTTACCAAAATGCAATGTCCACTAATGTTTAAAAAATAAAATAAAGAGAAATTAATATGTATGTGTGTGTGTAAAAATGTATATATGTGTACGTGTGTCTATTCATATAAGCTGAAGATAACATAGTAGATTATGGAAAAAAATTAGAGGCATTCCCATTAAAAGCTGGCATAATGCAGGACTGTCAACTGTCACCACTATTACTTGATATAATTTTAGGAGTGTTAGCTATAGCAATGGTCAAGAAACATAAAATAAAGAGATATTCATGGATTTTTGTATATGACATGATTATTTATCTAGAAAATCCAAGAGATACCAACAAAAATTAATTGGAGTAATAAATGACTTCAGCAACATGGCAGAGTAAAAGAAAAGCCCACAAAATTCTTATCTGCATTTTTATAGCACTCATAAAAATCAGAAAAAAAATTGATAGAAAGTAGCATTAAATCATGAAAAAAATGCATCAAATTTGGGACATTAGTCTACTAAGACTCATAGGAGAACTATATAAAGATGAATTCAAAATGATTCTGACAGAAGCAAAAAATAAGTGAATATTTGGAAGGATAGCTGCTATTAGGACACAGGGAGAGCCAAAATGGTAAAAATGTCAATACTTTCTAAATTAGTTTATAGATTAAATATTATACCAATGTAAATATCTATGAGATATTCTGTAGAATTAAATAAAATGATAATATTTATACAAAAAACAATTGAACATGGAAAATCAAACTAAACCATAAAAAGAGGAAAAAAGTCTAGAGGCTTAGTTTTTGGGGGAAAGGCACTTAAGATAAACCATGCAGAAAGCTAAGGATCATTTAATGTATGTAACAGAAGTGCATTATTTCACATATAATTTTAAAATCATTATGACATTGAAATGCTGATGTTTGCTAAAGAATAAATTCATAATAAAAAATTTTTAAATTTTTTAAAGATAAGGATTCTAACAATTATAGATGAGGAAAAATTATACTCCCTGCCAGGAGGGCAACCAGCATAAGTTCACAAAGATGGTAGAGAGAAAGATAAGACTGACAGAAAATTTGTAGTCTGGTCTGGCATTTGTTTATAGTATATTTGTGAACATGCAATGCAAATGCATATGTTTATATAACTCAAATATGTAAATCAGCATATATATGCATAGATATAAATATATAACTATGCATATGAGAGAAAAATAGAAAATCAGTCTAGCAACTAGGAATGTCTGGGTTCAAGTTTTGCTTTTTATACATATTAACTGTGTGACCTTGGGCAAATTACATAACCTCTAAAGTTGACAAGTACCCATATGTGGACACCACAAATTCATCAGAGTATAAAAGGTCTTTGATGGTTTGGAACAATTTACTTGTGGATCTGTCTGGTCCTACTGGTTTCCTTTTTTGGGTAAAGAAATGAATTATCTGTTGAATTTTTTTTTCTTAGAATAGCTTATTTGTTCATCTTTTCACTGCTTTGTCAGTTTGGGCATTTTCAGTTTTTTGTAGATAAATACAATACAATATATTGCAAGATAAAACTACAAGACTATACACATTTATTAAGATAGTCATCTGTTTCTTTTAAGTTCTGGAATTCATTAGCATAAAGCTGTGCATAGAAATCTGATTATTTTATTAACTTCTTTTGTATTCATTACTATCTCTCCTTTCTCATATCTAATTTTGGTTATATGAGTTTTCTCTCTCCATTAAAAAATTCTAGTTAGTTCTTTATAAATCTTATTGGTTTCTTCCAAAAAAACACTTCCTTGTTTTATTAAAACAATCATTCTTTTGTTTATATTTTATTAATTTCTGATTTGGCCTTGATAATCTCATTTTTACTGTGTTTCTTTGTAGTATTCCTTTGTTTCATTCCAAATTTCTTTAAAAGTGGACTCAAAGCAGTGATTCCTTTTTTCTTTCTTGCCACTGAAATAATTCAGCACAATAAATTTGCCTCCTTTAAATGTTGTTTTGGTTATACCCCACAGATTGTATATTTGATATTAATTGTGTTTTTCCCTTTGAAATTACTTATCCTGGTAATTTAGGGTGATTTTCCTTTAAGCCAGATAATATTTAATAACCTACTTGCTAATTTCCATGTAGAACCCCAGATTTGACATATCATCACTATTTCACTTGTAGTATTTCCACTATGTTACATAAAAACAATATTTTAAAGTTGTGTTTTCCTGAACTTGCCTAGGGATCCCAATGACCAATAATTTGATAAATTTTTATAAATGTTTCAAGTGCAAAAATGCACGTTCACTAGTTTTTTCTACTAATTATTCTCTATTATCTATTGAGATGGTCAAAATGTTCTCCTTAATTCCACTCATCCAGGGAACAGTTCATTTTCTTGAAATAATGTAGGTCTAAAGATTGTTAAATTACTTGTCTCATATGTATTTAAAATCAACATTCATATATTTTCATTATTTCTATAAGCATAATAAAATGTATGTTGTTTTTAATGGTTTGTTTTAAATTTGACTGTCAAATTCATAGAATCAGAGAATAATGGATTTAGAGATGAAAAGGATTTTAAAAAGCAATTAAATACAAACCTCTTAACTTACTAATGAAGATAAAAGAAGCACAGAAATTAAATTATTTGCCCAAGGTCACACAAATAGTAAATGTCTTCAACAGGATTTAAAAATAGGTCTTTGTAACTCCAGGTCCAGAACCCAAGCCACTATGCCACTAAGATTTTCTTCAGCCAATTGGTATATAAAAAGTTTTAGTCTTCCCCCTCTATTTAAATCTGCACATAACTTTATGATAATTGTGGTTTCTCTAGACAATATTTTTTAAGCCATTGCATAGCACAATTTCTCTTTAAAAGAGGTTTTCAATTCATTTACAATTGATATCATAATTATTAAATTTGTCTTATCTTCCACCACCGTTTGTTGCAAGAGAATTCCCATCACTCATTTTAATATGCCTATTATTAAACAACCCAAGGAAAGAACACTAAATATTATTTCTGTATTTTGCCCTGTTGACTGTGTAAGCATCTAAAAATTCATTTCCTACTTTATTAAATATAGGAGAATCACCCCGGGATCACCTCACCCCCATCCTTTACCTTCATCGACCTTATTTTTCTTTTCTCTAACTGTGACATCTTTTCCTCTGCCTTCAGCTCCTATTCTAAAGTCTCCTCCTTATGAGGTGATATCTCCAGGTTTCTAAAGCATGAGCTCTAGTGTAACTTACCAGCTCAAAAAGCTTTACGTATGTGCCCTTTGAAGGACTGTATTCTGAGAGCAGAGTTCAGAGAAACTTAGCACAAGTAATGGATATTAGCCCAAGAAACCCATGAAAATTTCCTCAAGTCAGTGCAGGCTTGCAGTCTGCATTATTGGAGATAGCCTCTACTCCAGGGGTGGGGAATCTACCACCTCAAGGCCACAACTGGCCCTCTTGGTCACCAGGTGTGATCTTTTAACTGAGTCCAAGTTTTACTGAACAAATTATTTTATTAAGGGAATTTGTTCTGTGAAGTTTGGATTCAGTCAAAGGGCCGTCCTTGAGGACCTAGAGGGCTACATGTAGCCTCAAGGCCACAGGTTCCCCACCCTGCCCTACACCAATGAAATCCCAAACCCTTAACATACTGAGGTGACTATCTTTTAATTATATGCTCACATTTCCTTTAATTCTTTTTGCCTTATTGTTCACTGTCTTCATTTTTTTCAAGCCTAGTTATATTATTCAGTAATTTATCACACATAATACTATAGTAATTGTTGGCATGAATCCAGACTCTAACATTACACTCATAGTTAATCACATTTGCTAAGTGTATATTGTTCTAACAGTCAAGTTTCTTCCTATTTTTCAGAGTTGTAAATGCTCTTTGGAACTACAAGGTTTTTGTTTTTTTTTCTTTTTCCTTTATGAATTTTTCAAGGTCTTCTTCTTATTTAACTATCCATTGTGTCTTTTGTTTAAAAATGAAGTACTTAGATTTACTGAGAAATCATTTCTAAGATTTTTTTTAAGTTCATTTATACTGTTACACATTTTTGGTCAGATCAAATTTTAAAAACTGGATGAGAATTAATGGTGTTTTGGAAAACTGGTGTCTTCATTCCGTTAGATTTATGTATATGCATATATATGTATATACAGGCAGGCACATACACAAGTATTTCCATTTATCTCCATTGTTGTTGTGAAGATTTGTCAGAATTTTCATTTGAAGAATGTTGAATTTTTCTTTGTTTTCTGTTATTGTCATCCCTGCTATACAACCTGATACATTGTACTCATCCAAATTTACTTGGCCATCTTAAAATTTTTTAAGTTCTCCATAGAACTCCCCAGTTTCCTCAGTTTCATCCTCCTCTTGTTCTCTTATCTTTTAACTTGTCCTTGCTTCTTCTATTCATCTCTCTGAATTTCAATTTTCTCCTCTACAAAATAAGAGTAATAATAGTTTCTACTTTACAATGTTTTCATGAGAATCAAATGAAATATCTAAACCAGTTTGTAAACATGAAAGCATCATATTTGGGCAGTTATCACTGTTATTTTAATTACTCCTCCTGTAAATTTTTTTTGTTAATAACATATATGGAATAAACTTGAAAATGGAGGAGCCAAGACGGCGGAGTAGAAAGACTCACTTATGCTAGCTCCGAATCCACAGCCCAGAAATTTCCTGTGAAAAGAACTCCCCACAAATTCTGGATCAGTGCAAGCCATGCAGAAACACAGTGGAAGAGATTTCCGTTCCAGAGAGCCCTGGAAAGCCATCCCCAGGGGTCTATCACGCTCTGGACAGCAGAGCCCACCCCTGCCCAGCCCTGCCCGCGTGGCCCCAGAGGAGCAGATCCAAGCAGGCTTCAGGGATGGAATCTCTGGTGGCCACAAAGGTCCCTCCACCCACAGGCATTCCAGGTCAGTGAGAGAGACTTCTGGGCTGGCCGAGAGGGAAGTGGGGTGTCTCCATAACTCAGGCCCCTTTGGAAGGCAGTGGCAGAGGGAGCGGCAGAGGCAGGAGCGGTGGCCCGGGACTCCCGGAGCAGCAGGCAGGAGCTCAGGGCCATTACCAACGATCTCTGCATAAACCCTCTGAGGGAGCTGAGCCTGGGAGACGCCCCTGCCCCCACCACCTCCATTACTGAAGGTCTCTGCATAAGGCCCCTGAGGGAACTGAGGCTGGGAGGCGGCCCTGCCCCCATGCAAGCACCAGAACTAAAGCCCTGAGTCTGGGAAGCAGCATTTGAATCTCAGACCCCAAGCACTAGCTGGGCAGATCTAGGCAGGGGTGGAGAGGAATCTCAGAAGTCAAGTAACTGGCTGTGAAAATGCCCAGAAAAAGGAAGCAAAATAAGACCATAGAGAGCTACTTTCTTGGGGAAGAGATGTTCCTTCCTCCCTTCATTTCTGATGAGGAAGTACAATGCTTGCCATCAGGGAAAGACGTGGAGTTCAGGGCCTCTCTATCCCAGACATCCGAGGTGGATGTCTGGTGGGCTCAGGCCTTAGAAGAGCTCAAAAAGGATTTTGAAAATCAAGTTAGAGAGGTGGAGGAAAAACTGGGAAGAGAAATGAGAGAGATGCAAGGAAAGCATGAAAAATGGGTCAATACCTTGGTAAAGGAGACACAAAAAAATGCTGAAGAAAATAACACCTTGAAAAATAGGCTAACTCAATTGGCAAAAGAGGTTCAAAAAGCCAATGAGGAGAAGAATGCTTTCAAAAGCAAAATTAACCAAATGGAAAAAGAGGTTCAAAAGCTCACTGAAGAAAGTAGTTCTCTCAAGATTAGAATGGAACAGATGGAGTCTAATGACTTTCTGAGAAACCAAGAAATCATAAAACAAAACCAAAAGAATGAAAAAATGGAAGAGAATGTGAAATACCTCATGGGAAAAACAACTGACCTGGAAAATAGATCCAGGAGAGACAATTTAAAAATTATGGGACTACCTGAAAGCCATGATCAAAAAAAGAGCCTAGACATCATCTTTCATGAAATTATCAAGGATGCTAGATGCTAGAACCAGAGGGAAAAATAGGTATTGAAGGAATCCATCGATCACTGCCTGAGATCCAAAAAGAGAAACTCCTAGGAACATTGTGGCCAAATTCAGGAGTTCCCATGTCAAGGAGAAAATATTGCAAGCAGCTAGAAAGAAACAATTCCAGTATTGTGGAAATACAATCAGGATAACACAAGATCTTAGCAGCTTCTACATTAAGGGATCAAAGGGCGTGGAATAGGATATTCCAGAAGTCAAAGGAACTAGGACTCAAACCAAGAATCACCTACCCAGCAAAACTGAGTATAATACTTCAGGGGAAAATATGGTCTTTCAATGAAACAGAGGACTTTCAAGCATTCTTGATGAAAAGACCAGAGCTGAAAAGAACATTTGACTTTCAAACACAAGAATGAGAAGAAGCATGAAAAAGTAAACAGCAAAGAGAAGTCATAAGGGACTTACCAAAGGTGAACTGTTTACGTTCCTACATGGAAAGACAATATTTGTAACTCTTAAAACGTTTCAGTATCTGGGTAGTTGGTGGGACCACACACAGATGTATACACACACACACGCACACACACATGTACATGCATGCACGCACACACACATACACACATGCACGCACACACAGAGACAGAGAGCACAGAGTGAATTGAATAGGATGGGACCATATCTTAAAAGAAATTAAGGTAAACGGTGAGAGAGAAATGTAGTGGGAGGAGAGAGGGTGAAATGGAATGGTGTAAATTAGATCTCATTCAAGAGGCAAGCAGGAGACTTTTTAGTGGAGGGAAAAAGAGGAGAGCTGAGAAAAAAACAAGAAGTTTACCCTCATCACATTCGACTAAAGGAAGGAGTAAAATGCACACTCATTTTGGTATGAAAACCTATCTTACAGTACAGGAAAGTGGGGGAGAAGGAGATAAGCAGGGAGAGAGGGATGATGGAAGGGAGGGCAATGGGAGAAGGGAGCAATTTGAAGTCAACACTTGGGGAGGGACAGGATCAAAAGACAGAATAGAAACAATGGGGGGCAGAATAGGATGGAGGGAAATACAGTTAGTCTTACACAACACGACTGTTACCAAAGTCATTTGCAAAACTACACAGGGCCTGTATTGAATTGCCTGCCTTCCCAAAGGGAATGGGTGGGGAGGGAGGGATGGGGAGAATTTGGAACTCAAAGTTTTAGGAACAACTGTTGAGTATTGTTGTTGCTACTAGGAAATAAGAAATACAGTTAATGGGGAATAGAAAGTCATCTGGCCCTACAGGACAAAAGAGAAGATGGGGACAAGAGAAGGGAGGGATGATAGAAGAGAAGGCAGATTGGTGATAGGGAAAATTAGAATGCTCAGTGTATTGGGGTGGGGGGAGGGGATAAATGGGGAGAAAATTTGGAACCCAAAATTTTGTGACAATGAATGTAAAAAGTTAAATATATAAATTTATGTTTAAAAAAATAACATATGCATTAAATCTCAATACGATATTTTCAATCGCATTACTCAGTTATCCATTTAAACATCATCTTTGACATTTCTAGTATTATATCTGGCACTATTTCTGATATTGTTTTGTTATGACCTGAATAGGATCGCCTCTATATGTATATATACATAAACACAGTATGGATGCTTCCATCTATATTATATTCTTAGAGCTCTTCTTTAGTGTGATAATTGTCTTTTTGGTGGATTTTTATTATCTTATAAGAATTTCTAATAATTTTGTTTATATTCAATGTTTCAATTGTTATTTTTGAGGGGGATCTTGATCCTTCAGGCTCCTTTCTTGCCATATTTTATATCAATGTTATCTGTATTTTAAACTATTTTATTTAATTTATGTAAATTAATGCAATGAAATCCTCTATTTCAGGACTATACCAATGCCTCATAATGCATTTTCTAACATTGGCCGTTGAGTATGTGTGCTAGCATTTTGATCAAATTAAGAAAAATGGTTCTAGGAACAGCCTGGCTCTACTATCAGAACCAACTTAGCTAAATAAGAAATATCACCTCCCAACAGACTGGACATTAGGTGATACTTTTTTGAAAAGCCATATTTACTTTTGAAACAGAAAAATTGACTTTCAGTTCTGGGCAAATCCATTCTACTTATTCTCCTGCATTTATGGAAAAGTACAGAGGAAAACTCAGGAGAGGGTGCTAAGAACCTCATCATATAAGAATCTTTACATATTATTCAAGAGGCAGCTAGGTGGTTCAGTAAATGGGACACTGGTCCTGGAATCAGGAAGACCTGAGTTCAAATCCAGCCTCAGACACATACTAGCTATGTGACCCTCAGTAAGTCACTTGACCTCTTTTTGCCTTGATTCACTTACTCCAGTATCTTTCCAAAGAAAACCCCTATGGGTAATATATAGTCCATGGAATCATGAAGAGTTGAATGACTGAATAGCAACAGATATTAACTTACTTCTATAAATATGAGATCTAAGCCCAATGAGTAACAAGCTGATATATTAATGGAAACAATGAACCACATCAGTGTTGACCTCAGTAAAAATTAAGCCAGAAAATATAAGAATGTTGAGGTTAAGCAGAAAGTTGACTTGCATGTTCAAGTTAGAAAGGACAATAAAGGAATTGAGAGAGTTAATGTCATCTTCTGCCCAAAGACCACAAGAAAGATTATTTCAAGAGGTACAGTGTTCCTTCTCTTTGTAGTGCTCAGGAGCATAAACAAAAATATTACCATGTTTCAATTGTTGCAGTGTAAATGAAGTAGAAATACTGTGAACAAAGCTTAACAAGTTATATGAAACAAAACAAAAAAAAAGTATAAATTTTTACTGCGTGACTACTGCAAAGGTAGGACTAGAGAGCAGGAATGTGAAAATATGTTAGGAAAGGTATTTCAGTGTAAGAAATGACAGAGTTCAAAGGCTTCTCGACTACTCAGAATCCTACTGAATATAAATCATGAATACATTGCTCAAGAAGAAAGTCTTATCATCCTAGACACGGGTGAAAACGGAGAACTGAAAAATGAAGTTGAGTATATTTTAATGGAGAAAAAAATTGACTGACTTGGGACTAGTTCTCTGTGTGCAATAAGAATGTTAACTCATTAGAGCAAAGGTCAAAACTGACAGCAAGTTAGACGATAAGATGGAGATGAGAAGATGCTAAGTAAAATTATAGCAGCTATGACCTGACTTATTCAAACAAATTATTGATGTGAGAAAATGATATCATGGGATACAGTAAGATATTGACTTGGTAATCACAATGTTGTAAAGAAGTTTGACCAAGTTATCACGATGAGGACATTAAAAAAGCCTGGAAACTACTCAAGTAAGTAAACACTGCATCTCACCAAGAAACAATGAATAGAGCCTCATTTGTAAAATATTATAGAGGAAAATGGCAGATTTTGGAGAGTGTCACAAAAAAAGAAAAACATAGGAGGAAATGAATTTGCAGGAGATTTCCACAGGACCACCAACTTACCAGATGATTCTGAGAGCATTTGGAGATGATACTTAGAGAAGAGCAAAAAGATAGAAAGTGGGACAGACTCAAGACTATAACTATTCTACAACTATTTTCATTGTCAACACTATACTCAAACTCTAAAAACTCCATCTCTGATGTACTATATTAGAAATATAATTAGAATAGAAAGGATAATTAGAAATGAAGTTAAAAAAAAAACTTTTGAAACAGACCCCAGAGAGTCAGGGAAAAAAAATCCAGGTTAGACCACATTTTTTAAAATTAATAATTTATTCTAATTTTCATCATTCATTTCCACAAGATTTTGCCTACAAAATTTTCTCCCCATCTTTCCCCTCCCCACCCCAAGATGGCATGTGTTCTGATTTCCCTCTATTATCACCTTCCCTCCATTACCCTATCCCCTTCCTATTCCCTTTCCCCTTACTTTCTTGTAGGGCAAGATAGATTTCTATACTCCATTGCTTGTTTATCTTATTTCCCAGTTACATGCAAAAACAATTTTTAACATTTGTTTTTAAAATTTTGAGCTCCCAATTCTCACCCTTCTTCCCTCCCTACCCACTTTTGTTGAGAAGGAAAGCAATTCAATAAAGGTTATAAATAAGTAGTTATGCAAAATGCTTCCATAATAGTCATGTTGTGAAAGACTAACTATATTACCCTCTGTCCTATCCCTCTCCCTATTTATTCTAGTCTTTCTTTTGACTCTGTCCTTTTTCAAAACTGATTGCTTCTGACTTCTCCCTCCTCCAGACCTGCCCTCCCTTCTGTCATCCTCCCCCTTTAATCCTTTCCCCCACCTTTCTGTAGGGTAAGATACCCAATTGAGTGTGTATGTAATTCCCTCCTTAAGCCAAGTTGGATGAAAATAAGGCTCACTCATTCTCTCTCATGTCTCTCCTCTTCCCCTCCATTAGAAAAGCTTTTACTTGCCTCTTTTATGTGAGATAATTTACCCCATTTTATCTCTCTCTCATTCTCCCAATATATTCCTCTCTCATCCCTTAATTTTATTTTTTTAGATATCATCCCTTCATATGCACCTCACCTTGTGCCCTCTAAAAACACACACACATACACACACACACACATATTTCCTCCAACTATCCAAATACTGAGAAAGGTCTCTTGAACTACAAATATCATCTTTCTCTATAGGAATGCAAACAGTTTACCTTTCATGAGTCTCTTATGATTCCTTTTTTTCTGCTTACCTTTTCATGCTTCTCTTGATTCTTCTATTTGAAATTCTAATTTTCTACTCAGCTCCTGTCTTTTCATCAAGAATGCTTGAAAATTCTCAATTTAATTGCATATCCATTTTTCCCCTGAAGTATTGTATTCAGTTTTGCTGAGTAGTTGATTTTTGGTTTTAATCCTATCTCCTTTGTCCTCTGTAATATCATATTCCAAGCCCTTGGATCCCTTAATGCAGAAGATTCTAGATCTTGTGTTATTCAGATTGTGTTTCCACCATACTTGGATTGTTTCTTTCTGGCTACTTGTAATATTTTCTCCTTGACCTGGAAACTCTGGAATTTGGCTACAATATTCCTAGGAGTTTTTCTTTTGGTATCTCTTTCAGGAAGTAATTAGTGAATTCTTTCAATTTCTATTTTCTCAGTTTTTTTGATAATTTCTTGAAAGATTTTATCTAGGATCTTTTTTTGATCACAGCTTTCAGATCAATTTTTTAAAAATTATCTCTCCTGGACCTATTTTCCAGGTCAGTGGTTTTCCCAATGAGATATTTCAGGTTGTCTTCTTTTATCTCTTTTTTCATTCTTTTGATTCTGTTTTTACAATTTCTTGATTTCTCATAAATCCATTACCTTCCATTTATTCCATTCTAATTTTTAAGGAATAATTTTCTTCAGTGAGTTTTTGGACCTCTTTTTCCATTTGGCCAATTCTGGTTTGTTTTCTGTTTTTCTTTTTAAGAAATTCTTCTTCTCACTGACTTTTTGGACCTTTTTTGCCATTTGAGTTAGGCTATTTTTAAAGTATTATTTTCTTCAGTATTTTTGGGGGGTCTACTTTAGCAAGCTGTTGACTTGGTTTTTCATGATTTTCTTGCATCACTTTCATTTCTCTTCACAATTTTTCCCCTACTTCTCTTACTTAATTGTCAAAATCCTCTTTAAGTTCTTTGATGGCTCGTGACTAATTCATATTTTTCTTGAAGGCTTTGGATGTAGAACCTTTGCCCTTGTCTGGTTTTTGTTGTATATTTTGATCTATAGTCTGAGGTTTTTTTTGTTTGTTTGTTTTACAGTTTGCTCATTTTCCCAGAAAAATACTTGACTTTCTAACTCTTAATTAAGGTAGGATTCTGTTTCCAGTATGTAGGGTATCCTGTCCCAAATTTCAAAGGTTTTGTGAAGCTGTTTTCAGAGATGCTTCTAGGGGTCTGTAAATTTTCAGTTCTTCTAAAGTGGTAAACAAAAGACGAGATGTTTGCTCCTTTCCTGGCCTATGCTCTGGTGCCACTCCAGCACTCTGCGTCACCCCAGAACCACCAGCCAAGACTGAAACCCAGATCCAAGCACAAGCAAAGCAACAGAATTCAGCCTTAGCACCAGCAAAAAGATCCCTGCAGTTTCCCTCTGATCAACCGCTGGATCCACTGTTTGTGGGCCAGGAGCTCCAGAAGCAGCCAGTGATGCTGCTGCTGCTGCCATTGCAGCCACCACCACTACTGATCTGCAGCTAGGGCTGGACCATACTGCTCTCTCACTCAATCTCAACAGAGTTTTCCCACTGACCTTCTAGGCCGTCTTTGGTGTTATTTGGCTGAAAAGTCTGGAAACAATCCCAACTGCCAGTGATTGAGGCCTTAAGGACTGCTCTGGCCCAGTCTATGCTGGCACAACACATGCTGGACTGCTTCACTCCCAGGTTGGAGCAATAGACCTTTCCTGTCAACCTCCCAGGCTGTTTTGGGCTGAAGACTTGTTTTACTCTGTCATTTTGTGGGTTCTGCATCTCTAAAATTTGTTTAGAGTCATTTTTATAGGTATTTCAAGAAATTTGGGGGAGAGCTCAAGCAAGTTCTTACTTTTACTCTACCATCTTGGCTCCACCCCTGAAGATGTTATAATTTTTAATACATTGCTTAATGTATCACTTCATAAGATAACTTGTGAGTGAGAAGAGGTTTTTGTTTTTTCCCAAAAAATAAATGGAGGAAAAAATAATCGGTAATACTATTGCCTAAATTGGTCATCAAAATAATTTCATTAGTTCTTAACTCATCTGCCTACTTTATCATCTTTATAAAACTTTATAGGGTTGATTTACATATATACTGAAAGTGACCTTAATGAAAATATGAGAAAAGAGCAGACAGGCATTCACAGATAATTTTCTACAGTACTTAGTCACAAAAAATATGACTTAACAGCATAAAGAATATGACTTCATGGTACTTATTGTTTGTTGATTTTTGAGCTAGTAAAATGTCACAATTGTGTCCTCCAACAAGGAGTTAGTCAAGCACAAGTAAAGGTCATACAAAATTCCTTGACTAAGGAAAGAGAGGAATGACTGTTTAAAAGTATCTGAATTTTGCTAATAAATGAGACAGAAAAAAAGTAAAAGGTCATTTTGCCATTGTAATAGAGGATGTACAGTGCCCAGTCCAAATAGAGGAGCATTTCCTCATAGATAGTGAGATGCTCCCAAGCCCCAGTTTAAAAAGTTTTCTATTCTAATTGTAGCAATTCCCAGAATATTACAATGAGGAGGAGGAGGAAGAGGAAAAGGAAGAAGGGGGAAAAGCAAGAGGAGAAGAGGAAGAAGAAGAGTAGAAGAAGGAGAAGGAGAAGGTAAAAAAGAGAAAGAAGACTGACTGCTGCAAAAGTCAAACAGGTAGGAAAATGACTATTATACAAGCTAAGACATATTTGAACGGGAAATCTATTATTTATCACCTAAGTAAATATATCACTCTATCAACATTTATTAAGCACCTGTTTGTGTCAGGAACTGTGCTAAGCACTGAGGATATAAAAAGAGGTAAAAGAGAGTCCTGCCTTCAAGGAACTTATCTAAGTCAGGCGCTATGAACTAAGTCAATAACTGAATGAAATGAAAAAATCAAGATGAATTCCACTTGGAACATTGCAAGGTTTTTCAAAATATTCAGGGCAGCAGTCTCTGTGGTAAAAGCTAGATACAAAATGGTATGTTTCCACTGGAAAATATCTAGAAAAAAATGGCCTATTAATGACATAGATTGTACAGTAAGAAGTTAATAATTTGAGGAATTTAGAGAAATACTGAGATATTTGTATAAACTGATTCAGAATGAAATAAACAGAACTAATAAAATAATATCTACAATGACTTACAAAATGTAAATGAAAAGATCATTAAAAGGAAGTTGAAATATACCAATTATTGCATACATTTTCAGATGTGATCAATATTTTCAATTATTTTACTTAATTTTGTTTTCTAATTGTCACAACTTAGGGTTGAAATGACTGTAATTCAAAGGAAAAGGAGCCTAAATAAAGTCATTTAAAAGATAGAAATCACACAATATGTTCAATAACCCTAAGTTCCTCCAGTCTAAAAAGTGTGTTTTTCTTTAAGTCTCATGTTTAGTATATAAAATGTATTTAAATATTTTAAGATTTTGAAGTGTTTGTGATCACATCAAAGTTGATAATCTACCCAATATGTAAACTGAGAATTACTAGAAGCGTATGGTAGTTTTCAAAGAGACAGAGGAACGACAGACCACATTACCAACATTCAATGGATTATGAAAAAAGCAAGAAAATTCCAGAAAAACAAAATTTACTTTCACTTCATTGAGTACACTAAAGTCTTTGACTGTGTGGATCACAACAAAATGTGTTATATCCTCAAAGAGATGGGAGTATCAGATCATCTTACTTCTGGCTCAAGAAACACGATAAAACAACTGATTGGTTTAAGATTGGAAAAAGAGTACAAGGCTGTATATTGTCTCCTTATTTAACTGATATGCAGAATACATTGTGAAATGCCATACTAGATGAATCAAAAGTCAGAATTAAGGATGCTGGGAGAAATATCAACAATCTCAGATATGCAGATGATACCACTCTGAGGACAGAAAGAGAAGAAGAATTAAGAAGTCTCTTGATTAGAATGAGAGAAAAGAGTGTAAAAATGTCTTGAAGCTTAACATAAAAAAACTTAAGATGTTGGCAACTCGTTCCATCACTTCCTGGCAAATAGATGGAAAAGAAATGGAAGTAATGTCAGATTTTATATTCTTGGGCTCAAAAATCACTGCAGACAGTATCTGCAGCTACTAAATTAAAAGATGCTTGTTGGAAAGAAAGCTATGGCAAATCTGGACAGCATACTAAAAAGCAGAGACATTGCTTTGCTGACAGTGGTTGGTATAGTCAAAGATATGTTTTTTTCAGTAGCAACGTATGGCTGTGAGCATTGGACCATAAGGAAAGCTGAGCCCACAGAATTGACACTTTTGAATTGTGGTGCTAAAGAAGACTTTTGAGAGTCTGTTGGACAGCAAGGAGAACAAATCAGTCAATACTTAAAGAAGTCAATTCAGACTATTCATGGGAAGATCAAATACTGAAGCTGAAGTTTAAATGCCTTAGCCACATACTGAGAAGACAGGACTCTTTGGAAAGGACTATGTTGTTGGGAAAGATTGAAGGCAAAAGGAGAAGGGAATGGCAGAGGATGAGAAAGATAGATAGTGTCATGGAAGCAACAGACATGAGCTTGGATAGACTTCGAGTGATAGTAGAGGATAGAAGAATCTGGTTTGATATAATTCACAGGGCTACAAAAAGTTGGACATGACTGAACAGCTGAGCAATAACAACACATTAGGCCCATACTTGGAGAAGGCAAATATTGGTGTGTGTGTATGTATGTATGTATGTATGTATATTTATATGTCTATATTTTATACATCTAAAATAAAATGAAAAGACAAATTAATAATAACTCATACTCTTCAAAAGTAAAATATAAAATCAATTGTGAGGCCTAAAATCTAGAAGGAATGCTCAAAAGAGTTCAGAGAACCTTCCCTCATTATCATATTAGTACAGTTGTGTTAATCAGACTAGCTAATTACAACTTTAGAAGATGGGAGTAACCTAATCCAGAAGAAAGAAATTACAAGGGTTTGGGGGAAACTTAGAGGGGAGAAAGAAGAAAGGGAACAAGAATTTGTTAAGAGCTTAGTATGTGCCAAGCACCCTACGAAGCCCTTTACAAATATTATCTCACTTAATCACTACTTTGCAGTTGAGGAAACCGACATACACAGAGGTAAATGGTTTGTTGATGGATGTACACTAGAAAGTGTGTCAATCTGGATATGAATTTAGGGAAAGGAAGGACTTAAGCATTACAGAATACCTACTATATGCCAGGCAATGTGCCTTATGTCTTTTTACAAATATCTCATGTCTTCCTCAAATGACACTGGGAGGTAGGTGCTATTATTTTCTCTAATTTGTAGTTGAGAAAATAAGACAACAAAAGATTAAGTGACTTGCCCAGGGTCTCACAACTTTAAGTATCCGAGGCACAGTGCCTGGCACATAGTAGATCCTTAATAAATATTTATTGACTTAAGGCCCGATTTGAACTTGATTCATCTGGATTCCAGTTGCAGTGCTTTAATTCACTCCATCATGTGGCAGCTCTGGGAACAGCTAGTCTATTTTTTGTACTTCATTTTGCTTTATTTGTTTTCTTTGGGGGGGGGGGGGGGCAGGAGTTGATGAGAGAAGAGAAAGGGTGACTGACAAATAAAGAAATAAAGGGAATGACTAAGAAGGGAAAATTTAAGTGGCCTCTGGGTAGGGAGGGAAAATTCTGGCTTTAGGCCTGAATGGTCTTTGCCTGCCAGTCTGGAATTACTTTGATTCCAGTACAGGCCTTTGCACGTCCGTGAGAACAATCAACAAGCATGAACACACTCATTTCTTTCCTTTGGCTCAAAGAACCTTGGCTCTAAACCATATAGTCTGAGTCAAGGGCGGGGAACTTGTGCCTCGAGGCCACATGTGGCCCTTGAGGTCCATAAGTGTGACTCTTTTACTGAATCCACAGGTGGCCCTCAGCGTCCTTAAGTGCAGCTCTTTTACTGAATCCAAATAATCAAATAGAATTTAGATCACATGTAGCCTCGAGGCCACCCCCTTGTCTAAGTCCCTAGGAAGGATTTGGAGATTGGGGGAGAAGAAGTGGAAACTACTTAAACTAACATTAACAAAAAATTACATTTTTATGTGAATACCTCCAGCTATATTTTTGGAATTGGAATCCACTCATGCTCTCCTTTAGGTACAAAGTTTTAAAAAATAATAAATTAGTAAATCAAAACTATGATTTCTTTTTTAAAAAGCAAACAAAAAAAGAGGAGATTCTTGCCTCTTCTGCCCCAAGAAGGGGATACATATATGAAGGAGAGGAAGTAAATGTTCTGAAGATGTTTGTTTTATCTTACTATGTAGAATTATATCTTCTTGAGGCAGAAAGAAAAAGCATATCAGGATCAATATAACAACAGCTAACATTTATATATATAGTGCTCACCAAAACCATGAGAGGTAGGTATTATCATTACCCCCATTTTACAGATAAGGAAGCTGAGGCAAACAGTGGCTAAATGACTTGCCCAGGGTCACACAGCCAAGAAATATCTGAGGCCAGATTTAAATTTAAATTTTCTTGACTCCAGGCCCAGAGCTCTATCTACTGTCTCATCAAGCTGCCCTGGCAAAACCAGGGAAAAGTAGTCTGTGCCTTACCGTACCGACCAGTAAAATATTAAGAATGCCTTCTTTCCCATCCACAGGGTCATTGGGATTGTACTTCTGATGGTAGCTTATTCCTATTTCTCTTTTCCCTTGCCCCACAAAAGGAGGGCATAGACCACTAAGTATTCAGGATTTCTTCAAATCAAGTCAAATTTAGTTATTTTCCTAAAAATTATTGCCCTTCTTTCATTTACATTTCACCGTACCTCAGCCTTCTGCCTCTATGCATGAGATAGATAAATAAATCTATAGATATAGCTTATACATGTATATCACATATACATTATACATACATATATACATATACACAGGGTCTCTCTAATTGTAGTTTCTTTGACATTCTACAGCATAGGGCATATGTTTATATATGTATAAATACATAATATGTATATACATGCATACACATGTATATATGTGGATATGTGTTCGTATATGTGTATACGTATATACATATGTGTATACGCATACTTGTACATACATATGTATGTAGAAACACACACATATCCTATTAGGTATGGTTAGGATTATAGGCTTCAGATTTGAAGGCGATTCACTTAGCTCAGTTCCTTCACTTTGCAGATGAGGACACTGAGTCATGGAAGAGAGAGAAAACTGGAGATAGCAAAATGGCAGAATTTAATCCAGTCCTCTTGATTCCAAATGTTGTTAGTACTCTTTCCACTCCACACCACACTGACTCCATACTGCCAGTAATAAAGTTCCAGCAAGGCTAACTTATTAGCTTCTGCAAAGGAGAATGGAATGGCTGACAGTGTTTGAGCAAATGGTTGATATTTTAAATTCAAATTAGGTAGCATACATGTTGTATAATGATGTGAAAAGAGATGAGAAGGTAAATCCCATCTGAAAAGGAACATGGACAATTACAGTGCAATGCTATATAGTAGCAGCTGATTGAATGAAATGCCTCACAAACAATGATCTACAATAAAGGTAGGGTCATTGGGCACCAATTTAAAGTAACTCCACCTGAAAAGAATCTTCTTGCGGAAACTGGTAGCATCAAAGATTTTGGAATATTCACAGTTAATTTCCTGGCAAGAGAAAGTGATCAAGGAATTGATTATTAAAGGCTCCTGAGCTCATTTTTGTTGTCATTTTGTTTTTCAGAGGGGTGAGTGTTTTATTTTATTTTATAGTTATATTGGGTGAAAGGTCACCATTGATGGTTTGGAATATGCTACACATAGAAATCATCACCAACCACACTGGGAAACCTCAAAACCTCAGAGAAGCCTTTTCTCCTCCAGCGATTTTCATTATATGGTTATTTCCTACACAGATCTAGATTAAATATGCATCTGGATTTAGCTCCCCTAAAGTTGAATAGCCATTAAATCTTATCTCCTTCCTCTCTAGTCCTTCCTCTGAAGGCTCAAATAATTTTCACATCCCCCATAAGGCCCTAGTGAAAACAGAGTCATAGATTTACATTTGAAAGGGATCTTAAAGGTCATCCAAGATCATAAACGAAATCACAGATTTAGAAATGAAAGAGACCTTTAGGATTATAAATACAGGACTACAGAGGGACCTCTGAATCCATTTAAGACAATCCCTTCACTTAGAATGTATGCCCCATGAGGGCAGGGATTTTTAGGTCTCTTTTTTATATTCCTAACACTTAATAAACGTTTATAAATTGAATTAGATTTTATAGATGAAAACACTAAAATATAGGGAGGTTAAATGACGCCTACAGTCATATAAACAGAAAATGACAAGTCAGAATTTCTCTCCAGCTCTCTATCCGTTATACCCTGCTGCTTCCCTCAGGTCTTTTCACTCTAGTTCCTCTGAAAACCTCTAACACAGGATATATACCACCTTTGTTGTTGTCACTCAGTTATTTCAACCCTGACTTTTTGTGATCCCATCTGGAGTTTTCTTGGCAAAACACTAGAGTAGTTTGTCATTTCTTTCTCCAGCTCATTTTCCCCATGAGGAAACTGGACCAAACAGAGCTAAGTGACTGGCCCACAGTCACAAGCTAGTAAATATTTGAGGTTGAATTTAAGCTCAGGTCTTCCTGACTTCAGACCTGATGATCTATCTACTATGCCACCTACTTGCCCCGTTGGATCTATACCCAAATGGGCTCCAACAATGTAAATGAAAACAAGAATAAAAGACAAATAAAAATCAAGTCAAAAACAAGGGACAATGTTGTTGCCAAGCTATTGCGAGATGAAGTATCACTGGAATAGAATCTTCAGCCTCTTAGAAACCCTGGGTTTTCTTAAAGCTGTTGAAGGACCATCTAGCCTTTCCTGATGACCTCTGCTGCTACACCCTACCCCATTCCTAGAAAACACTTATGTTATTCTGGGATTTCAACTCATGAACATGTCCTCCTGATTCCCAGCCTTGTGCTCTATCCACTGCACTACCTAGCTGCCTCCTTCCCAAAATTAGATCCACTCAAAAGGCAGGTGACCTGCTTTGAGAGGTGGTGAATTTCCCTCCTTGGAAATCTTCAAGACAAGGCTAAAATATTACTTGTTAACATTCTATAAAATTATGAAGTGGAATATGGCATATATTGCCAGGAAAAATCACTCTATTAGGCAGTTTTATTTATAACCATTTTGGAAAACATATTTTGTGTTTGTGGGGGCTGACTTGATACTTGTTGAAAATTATCTTTTGTGTCAAAATAAAATGGATCAGGAAAATAAAAAAAATACTTCTTCATTCACTGTTCACTACATTTTGCTATGTGTTTATAGAAAAACAAATTCTGAAAGTGATTTATTCAAGATTTTAAATTGTATTATTAGTCTAGGCTGTAAACATCTTGCTGGTCCATAAAATGATCAGACCATTTTTCACTTGTCAGTTTCCTAGGACTTCTAACCTGATGACAGTGAGTTAGCATTCACTGTCTAAAACAAATGTCAGTTTTCACTGAGGTTTTTAATTGTTCAGAACACCATGCTTTTCGGGGCTATTTTAATTAGCTGATTTTTTATTATCCTGAAGAGGACTGCTCACTTTGGGACTGTTGATGGCATCTTTCTCTTCCCTTCCCAGATGGAAGGCCAGACTGTACCAGGTCAGAAGACGATCAGATTCAGAGTTAAGTCTTCCCTTTCAAGGCTACATATACCTTGTAGCAGGAGGTTTGTTTGTTGTTTGTTTTTTTTTTTAATTTTTAAACTGCTTAGTATGTCTAAATATTTTTAAATGAATTTCAGATATAAACATGCATCTAACTGGCACAAAGCAGGTCGAATTAGTGGGGATGGGGTTCAGGTGGTCCTTATACTCTGTGGATCCTACACTTGACAGTGAAAAGACTCTTAGAAGAGAATTCATGAAGTAAGGCTTCTGGGGCGGGGCGGGGGAGGGAAGGGACTTCCTGAATAATTCCACTCTCTTGGAGAGAAGAGGATGACACATAACTCTGGAGTTGGGGAGTTGCAGGGGCCTAAGCCATGACAAGCATGGAGTTTGCTTTACCTTTATTACTATGAGTTATTTGGATGTGGCAGATCTATGGCAAGAAAATTATGTCTTTTTTTAAAACATCTATTTATTTATTTACTTATTTAAGGTTTAACAATCATTTCCTCAAAATTAAGATTTTATCCCCCCCACACCTTCTCCCCACTACCCCCCTCCCTCCCCATGACAGCATACAATTCTGTATAGGTTCTACATATACTTTCCTGTTGATACATTTTCACTATAGTCATGCTATGTAGTTGCATTAAAATAAATGGAAGAAATCATATAACAAATCAAAACATAATACACTGAAACCCACCCACACACAAACATGATCTTTTCAGCCTTTAGGTACGTTTCCTCTCAGGACAAACTCAAACTCTTTGGGTAGTGCCATGAGGCATAAAGCATATGTACTCCCTAATAGATATACCGGTGAGTGTCTAGGGCAGTCCTGCACAACCTGTGACCCTCAGATATGGGCCAGAGGTTGTGCAGGCCTAACCTAGCAAATTTAGGGAGAAGAGAGGAGCTGCCCTTTTTTAGCTCCTAGTTCATTTATCATTTGTAAACTGTTCAACCAAAAGTTAGGGCTACAAGTGTGTAGGACAGCACAGGTTCTCTGAAATGGAAAGAGAGGGAGTGTGAAAATCAACAGTGAGGGAAAACAATTTTATTATTTATAAACACCTATAAGTATTATGTGTTGGGGGTTTTCGCTTGTTTGTTTCGGGGTATGTTTGTTTGGTTTTTTATTTTCATTCTTTCTGTAAGGTGAAAGAAAGGTTGTCCTCTATGTGATATACATTGCAGCCTCAAATGCTTATGAGAGCTGGGGAATTTTGACCAACATCTGTGAATTCCTAGACATGATTATATTTTTTTAAATTTACAATAACATTTGTGCAGGAGAAAAACAAACTGAAAAAAAAATGTGATTTGCAGACCATTCCAAGATTGAGACCAGTCTGTGTAAATCCAGGGCTTTTAGTTCTGGATCATGGGTTACATGAATTATTACTGCAAGTATTAGCAAAGGACTTGGGACCCTTATAAAGTATGATCTTAGGGGCAGGGGAAATATATGTGAATATATGAATGTAGTCATACTTTCTTACACATGTATAGTCTAATTAAGGGGAAGAAGAATATAGGAGTCTAGTAATCTGGATTCAATTCTAGTCTCTTAAAAGGAAATTTATTACATGACTAGCCTACCTCCTTTTCTGATCATATATTTCCTCATTGATCATCTTTTATACATGGCATGAAATCAATGAAAACTAAAACTTTATTTAAAGTCCCAATGGGAGGCATTTCCTTGAATGAAGTATATATATATATATATATATATATATATATATATATATAGTTTTTTCATGAATTCCTGGATCTTTCCTACATAAAGATACCTAGTTACAGCTCTGTTTGTATGGTCTTTAAAAGGTCTTCAGCTGAGTTTCAGATATTCCAAGCTCAAATTGGCAGACACATCTTTAACTTTCCTGGGGATCTACATGGCTCTACCTCTAGGAAGTTTTTGCTCACCCATGATTTATTTTCTCTCTCTCTCTCCCAATTTATTTTCCTGAAGTATGTTCATTAAATGGATATAGTTGCGTCTACCCTTTTGGTGAAATTTGACTTCTCCAATTATTATACATTAGTCTTCTCTGGAAAATAGGTGTCATAGAAATGTGAATCCAAGGCCGCTGTGACTCCCTCAGGGTTTGATTCTACTGTATTTACAAAGCTTACAAAGTATTTTATAATCATCTCATTTGAACTGCACCAATAACTCTGTGAGGAAGCAGAAGCTGAGAAATGTTGAGTCACACAGCTAAGGTAAGAGTTGAATTCAACTCTTTATGACCCTAAGTCCAGTACTTCATTCACTGTACCACCAAGCTATATCACAGCTTTTATGCTACCTCTAAGTTGCCCATCCCTATCCTCAAACTAAAGTTCTCAAATGCCTTTAGCTTGTATTTATGTGACATAGTTTTACATGTCCTTACTTTCCTATTCATCTTCTTCTAGCTGTGCCTCTGTTGATATATTGTAAGATAAAAGGGACCTCAAAGGACATATAGTTCAAATTCTGTCCCCCCACCCCTACATTTTATAGATGAGGGAATCATTTGGGATGGGGATAAATACTTTATTCCCTTTCACTACCTGGCAAATGCTAGAAGTTTCAATGCTTTGAAATTACAACTGTTAGATACCAAAAGTAATTATTAAAACAAAAACTTCAGTGGACATATATACTGAATTTTCTATTGCAACATGACAATATTGTGTATTAAGTGTATCCAATCTCAAACATGACTAAGTATAACTGGTGTTTTGTTGCCCTCCAAGGCCATCAGGATGAGGACCAGAAGGAATGAGAGGGCTTATGGAGCCAAAGGACAGATGCAAAGTGGGAATTAAAAAAATGTGGTATAAACACAACTAATATGGAAATATATTTTTCATGACTTCCTATGTATAATGGGCATCATATTGCTTGCCTTCTCAGTAGACAGAGGAAGAGCTGGAGGGAGGGAAAGAATTTGGAACTCAAAATTTTAAAAATAAAAATGTTAAAAATAAATGAATGAATTAAAGATCAAACAAATGAATGAAAGAATAAGCAAATAAATAGAGTGATGAAATACTGTTCTTTATGTACAAAGGTGAGGTTACTCATGCATGCATCATCAAAAGAATAAAAGTTCATTTCCTAATGGTAGTGACAGGTTATGCTATGCTCTTCACACTCTCTGGTGCATATGGACCCTGAAATATTGAATCTTTTGCTACTATCATTCATATATTCATTGTTGAGCAAATGAAGAACAAAATGAAATCCTTTTTTTTGAATTATAGGTTGTGTATTTGCATTTAATCTCTTTCAAAGATAAGCTAGTTTTTAAAGTCCCAGCTATGCAAAGAAATCTATAGCTTTTCTTTCAGGAGAGGTGTTATCTTTGGGATTAGTAAGTATTAGAGACACAAGCCCTACTTTCAGTACCACTGCCCAGTGGTTTAAATCTCCTTCCTTGGCCTTTTAGTTTCCTATCTCTTCTTAGCAGAATATCATAAATTTAAACATAGAAGGAACATGAGAAGTTAAAACCAACAATCTCATTTTTTTTAACAGATGAGGGAACTGAGCAAGGATTTGCCCAAGACCTTAGGGGCTCAGTAGTTGTTAAGAGCATCACACCTTGAGGAACTGACATCTCTTAGTGTAACAAAAAATAACCAGACCAGCAACTAAAGGGTCATCATTTGATAGTATTCATCCAGATTAGCAGGAAGAGAGGCCACTTTGTTAGGTCCAAGACAAAAGTTTGACTTAGAAAAGTCTTTTTCCATAAGGGTCAACCTGCCTCCTGAATCCAGCTTATTCCTGGTCCAAGATCTTTGACTGACATTTGACTCCTCAAAAAGATTTTCTGGCCATTTGAACTTTTTCTTCCTTTACCCCTGATATTGACTGCTGCTTGTCTAGATTTAGACTCATAAAAATGTCAGAGTTGGAAGGGAACTAGACAGCCCGAGACAACATGCCACTAAGGGCTAAAGAGGCTATTGTAGCAGACGATGCAAAGCTTCAATGGACCTATCCAGCAGCAGTCCCTTAGTTACAATTCCACTGTGGTCCCTCTGCCACAACCTGCCTTTCATGTGCCTTGCTAATGTGCCCAGATTTCTGGTAGACAAATAGGTTGGGTGTGGAGTCTAGCAATATCTCACACCAGCAAAATCCTCGTGCTGGAGGACTGAGAAGGAGGTGAAGTATAATTCAGGTTCATCTCCTACATATCCCCTTCGCATTATCCTGACTGGCCCAGTGTGGTCACATCATCCTGGAAGCTATGAGTCCTTACAGAACAACATAAATAAATGCTCTCCCTCCCTGAAATCCACAAATGCCCCTTCGTGGTTTGGAGTATCTCTCTTCCTTTTTCTGGTCTCCTATTTCAGGTATAAGGTACCCACAGCTATCCACTGAATGTTGCTGGATTTCATGTCACTCTTGCCAGCTAGAGATTTTGTTCAGTGACTTCCCCACGCCATCAATAGTCACCATGATGCTAATCCCCTGGGTGAATGAATATACATGGATTTCTGTTTAACACTCCCCCACAGGAAATGAGCCTAATTTGCTAGGATATGGTGGGTTGATCTAGGTCAAGGAGAGTAATTCAATGAGTCAGACTCTGCTTAAGCCATTTCCTGGTGATAAAAGGCTATTTATGAACTATTGCTAGACTATAAATAGTTAAACAGCCCAGCATCAGTACAAGGAATGGAATAGCACTGAAGTACCAAGAACAGTCATTTAGAGTGAGGTATGGTAGTGAAAGCTGGAACTATGTGGACCTGAACCAGAACAGTAGGGTGGATCAAAAATGGAAGTTATTTATGATGCTAAGATACAATGATAGGATTATGTGCAATTGCAGACAGTCTAAGGACCTGGGTACCACATCTGAGGAAGCGGGTGATAAGCCTAACCTCTCCAACATTTGATCTCAATTCCCTCATTTGATGATGAAATATATGTTTGTGTATTTATTTGTTGGGGGAGGGAGGAGTTGGGCTCTATGGCTTCTGAGGTCCCTTCTGGCTTGAAACACATAAGCTGAGGCACATCCAGAAAAAGATGAATAGCTTGGTAAAGGAATTGAAAATGATATCATTTAAGTACCAGCTGAAAGAATTCAACATTTCTAGACTGGGAGTAAGGTTGCCTGGGGATAAGGGGATTAGAGGTAGAATTGTTACTGTGATATAAGTCAGTAGAGATCTTAGAGTCAGAAAGAGCTGAATTAAAATTCTCCCTCAGTCATTTCCTAGCTGTGTGACCCCAGGCAAGTCATTTAACCTCTCAGTCTCAGTATCCTCTGAGGGTTGTTATGTGGATCAAATCAGATGTCTTTTATAAAGTACTTGTAAATTGAGAAACTGTATAAATTGTAGATAGTAT